>CM053509.1:61556094-61686430 GCA_028627145.1 Eidolon dupreanum
ATAGTTTACTAAGATGTTGTAGGGAGATAATCCCATCCAACAGAGTATGATTTACAAAGCTGGATACAATTTTAAAAGAATTTTTATTGACTGCATATTAGAAATGGCAAGGAATGAGAATATTTTAAAATCAGGTTTATTTCAAGGTGCAATAAGAAGATAGACAAAATTCATCCGAAGAGACAAAACAACCATTAGAACCAGACTCAGATTTGACACATTTTGTATATGTTTCATCTTTTTTTAACATTCTTTTTTTATTTTTCGCCTTTTTGGATACTTGAATGTTATTTTACATTATTTCTTTATATTTATTACTTAATATTTAAACTTATTCCTATTAATAATATTAGCTTGCTAGCTTTTTTCCGTGGTTTTTTTAGCGTTATAAATATATACTTTACATTTTAACTTATCACAGTCTAACTTCTGCATTATATCTTTCTAGGTATGGTATAAGAAAGTTATAACAGTAAAGTTCCTTTTACCTCATCTCAGCTCTTGTGTTTTGTTGTTTTATATGTAATGTCTTATTATATCGAGATAATAAATTTAACAGTATATTGTTGTTACTTTTACTTTGCAAAGTTATTTACCTTTTAAAGAGATTTATATACAAATTGTTTTTTTTTATTCTCTTCATGTTTCACTGTGCATTCAACAGGTCTTTGAATGATATATTATTCAAGGTCATTTCATTGTAAATGTTGATGAGGAAAAAAATAGATTCTTGGACGAACCACTGTCCGTGTGGAGCTAACACATTCACCTCATGTCCACATGGGTTTTCTCTGCGTACTCTGGTTCATTCCACATCTCAAAGATGTGTATGTTGGGTTAATTGGCATGTCTAAATTGTGCCAGCATGAGTGACTGTGGGTGTAGTGGGTGTGAGTGTGCCCTGTGAAGGATAGTTGTGCGCTAAAATATCCAGATAGGCTCTAGCCACCCGTGACTCTGAACTGGAATAAGCAGGCTGGAAAACAATGATCTCACTTGCTTTTATTAATCTTTCTTAAACATATGTATAGCTCACATTTATTTCAGTGTTTAATATTAGAAGTATTTTGGGACTGTGTTTAGAAGGTTGGTGATGTTACTGTGACAAGAAGTACACCAGAGAAACTTAACTCTTATTTATATCAATTACCTCATGGTAAAACTGGTTTTATTATGGGTCATTTCCCTTAAAGTCCCATTTTTCAGAACCTATCCACAACATAAGTGAGGACTCACTGTAGTTCTATTGCTATATCTTTAAGTTCACTAATTGTTTCTTCTGCATTGCAATGTCATCTCTGTAATTAATACCATTGAATATGTTTTTCATTCAAAAATAGAATAGTGTAATTCCGTATTTCAGTTTGGATTTCTATTTTATCTTCCGTGACTCTGCTTAGCCATTCTATAGCAGCAGTACTACCTCGTCTCATGATCAAGGTAAATTAGTCTTTACAAGATGGTGGCACTTTCCTTTGCTTTCAAGTCTTTTGGAAAGAAAAACATACGATTAAGTGGCAGTGATAGCTTGGCCTAATAAACTAATTAAAACAGAAATTTTTGTATTAGATCACATATATACTGAAGATAAGAAACCCCCATTAAAAATAAAAACTCATATAGGTTAAAAGTAAAAGAATAGAAAAAGAAAAAACTATGGTAATATGTTACTATTTACACTGTGGTGTATTAATTTATTATTGCTGCTATAAAAAATTACCACAAACATAGTGACTTAAAATAGCAAGTATTTATCATTTTACAATTCTTTACATCAGAAATCTGATGCAGATCTCACTGGGCTAAACTCATAGTGTCAGCAGAGTTACATTTCTTTCTGCAGGCTCTAGGAGAGAAGCCATTTACTTGCCTTTGGAATTAAACTGAAAGAACGCAGAAAGAGTGGAAGACATATAAATAAATATAAATATCTCACAAGAAAGCAAATTTTAACCCAGCCATATCAACAATAATCCTATTAAATAAAAACATTTCATTTTTACAGCTATTATCATGTATGTATGTGTGTGTGTATATATATATGACAAACCCCACAACACATCATACTATTTTTCTATACAGTCAATATTCAGTATATACTTATTTACATCTATCAACATATTTCACAGTCTACTTGTTCTTGTTTTTTATTCCTTCTTTCAAATTAATGTTTCCCTCCAGGATTATGTTCTCTTACCTGAAGAAGAGCTATTAATATTTGTTTAGTGCAACTTCTTAGGCAACAGATTCACTTATTTTTGTGTTTCTGAAATGTCTTTATTTTACCTTCATTTAAAGACTATGTTTTAACCTCATATAGACTTTTAGGCTACTTGGACTTCAATCACAAATCTGTTAGACATTTTTATTGTACTTCACCTGTCTTTAATGTCCTTTTCTATATTTTCCATTCTTCCTTATTTGCATTTCAATTTGAGTATTATCTATTGAGTTGAATTCCAGTTTACTCTTTAGTCATCTCTAGTGTTTCATCTTATTTTATACCCATCTAATAAATTATGATTTTAGATTTTTTCAATTCTGGAATCCTCATTTAATTTTTTTATTGGATTCCAATTCTCTGTTCAAATCCTCTACTTTTTAAAGCCTGTTTACTACATTTTTCCTTCTATTATTTTGAACATACTAATCACTATAATTATAATGTTAGTTTTATTTATTTTCATAGTCTGGATAATCTCTGCTTGTATTTTAGTTATCTATCTTTTTTCTTCTTATTTGTTATAATTTTAAAAATATTTTAAAAAATTTTATATAAATTTTTATATAAATCTCTTTAAAAATATTTAAAAAATATTTCTGTCTTTAGGCATTTCTATTGATTTTCTTTTAAATTATAGTTATTTTTATTTAAAATTTTAAATTATATAGGCTTCCCCAAAATAAGATTCATCCATCTCACTATTAGATCAATATAGTTTAATTACGTGAATCTGGTGTGTTTCAACTGGGGCAAATTTGCCTTCTATAGGGCATTAGGCAAAATGTAGGGTACTTTTGGTTTTTACAACTGAGATTAGACTGGCACCTAGCAAGTAGAAGCCAGGAATGAGGCTAAACAATCTATAGTACACAGGAACTCTCTCCTCCCTGGCCCTCTGACAACAAAGAATTATATGGCCACAAATGTTTATAACACCAAGGTTGAGAAACCCTATCTTAATCCAAATAGGCGTTATGTTGGTTTTAAGCTGAGCCTTCATAAGACTCAGTCTAAGAAGGGAAAAAAAATGACGTAGATGATAGAAACTCTATTTATTCCTCTGGTGACCAAATCAAAGTTGTGACAGAAACAGGGAGCAGCAGCAAGGAAAATTCACCTGGGATGAATAACCCATACGACTAGGGAGAAACCCAAGAAAGCACCCCTGCAATGGCAGAAGGTAGAATGGGATGAGGATGCAGGGCTACCTGGACTTGAGCAGCTGAGTGAGGTGGAGGCTGCAGCAGTGACAGAAGTAGCTCTGGCACTCGTGCTGAGCACCAGTGATGATTCATCTGTGCGCAGGGTACACCAGGGACTTACAGGGAGACATTGTTGGAGTGAGGGTAGAGGCAACATTTGCTGGGCACAGAAGTGCCTGCGGTATCCATTGTTCCCTGTTGAGTCCTCCCCACTGCCAGTACACCAGACACAGTACAGCCATAGCTGTGATGTCATCAAACTGGATAACAGAGATCACTCTGCCCAGAGGATTCCCTGAAACCTCACCTTCCCCACTCGTGGTCCCACCCAAGCCACATCCAGGTATATCCTCAACCAGTTAGGTGCTTGTTGCTGAGCAGCACCTAGACTCACACTGGACGCAGCTGGCCTCGGTTTCTCGTGTGGCCTTTTGAGGCAACTATAAGCACAGCATCTGTGGATCACTTGCTGAATCTTAACAGGTGGCTCCAGAGGGGTAGAGGCTTGTGCTAAATTTGGCCTGCACCTGAACCCCTCTCAGGACTGTACCACTGGACACCACTTCTTAAATCCACACTAATAAGACTGGGAGACTTAGAAGCTATGCTTAGTACATAGAAACAGACATGGAAAGGCAGCCAAAATGGGAAGACAAAGAAGTGTAAGTCATATGAGAGAACAGAACAGAGATCCAGAAATAATGGAGTCAAGTAATCTAACAGATGCAGAGTTCAAAACACTGGTTATAAAGATGCCAAATGAACTTTTGGGAAGTGTAGAGAACTTCAATAAAGAGAAAACAACATAAAAATGGAAATGGAAATTATAAACAGGAACAAGTCTGAAATGAAGAACACATGATCTGAGATGAGAAGTATATTAAATGGAATAAAAAAAGGAATAAACAAATTGAATAAAAAAGAGTATCAAATGCCTTATCTAGAGGATAGGAAAACCAAGGACACTCAATCAGAACAGCAAGCGATAAGATGCCAAGACTCTAACAATAATTTAAGGAGAATATGGAACACTAGTAAGGGTCCAAGTATCCATCTGATTGGTGTAACTGAAGAAAATCAAGATGTTGAACAGCTGTTTGAAGAAATAATGATGGAAATTTTCTCTAATCTGGTGAAGGAAATGGACATAAAACCCCAGGAAGCTCAGAGGATTCCAAAAATCAGGGATTCAAAGAGGCCCACACCAAGATTCATCATAATTAAAATGCCAAAGTTTAAATGCAAAGAATATTAAAAGCAGCAAGTGAAAAATAGTTACTTATAAGGGAACACCCATGAGACTGGCAGCTGATTTCTCAAAAAAAAAAAAAAAAAACTATGAAGGACAGAAAGGTTTGGCAAAAAAATATTTGACAGGATGAAGACCCAGGATCTACAACCAAGAATAATTTATCTAGCAAAGCTATCATTTAGAGTTGAAGGATAGATAAAGAGCTTCCCAGACAAAAATTAGCTAAAGGAATTTATTATCACTAAGCCAGTATTACAGGAAATGTTGGAGAGATGTCTTTAAGAAGAAAAAACATGCATTAAAAACAGGAATAAAGAATGGTAACAACTATGTTTCTATTAATAAGTACCTTCAATGGAAACGTATTAAGTGCTCCAACCAAAAGAAAGAGTGACTGAAAGGATAAGAAAACAAAATCCTTAATATGCTGGTACAAGAGACTCACTTCAGATTAAAAGACACACATAGACTAAAAAGAAAAAGAGGATGGAAAAAGATATTGCTTTGATGGACCTACGAGGTATTTCAGTCAGACAGAGAAAGATAAACACTATACAATTTCACTTATATGAGGAATCTAAGGAATAAAAAGAACAAACTAATAAAAAACAGACTTATGAATATAGTGGATAATTTGGTGATGGAAAAAGGGGCAAGAGGTTTGGGGGTGGGAGATTGGGGACAACGGTTAAAGAAGTACAAATTAGTAGCTGATGGATGGTCATGGGGATGGGGAGCACAGCATAGGGAATGCAGTTAGCATTAATATATTGGCTAGGTGGAGGGTCAGGGGAGGGAGGGAGCAGTTGTGAGGGATCATTTTATGAACTATAAAGATGTTTCATCAATGTACTGTATATGCAAAACTATTTTTTTTTTAAAAAAGGCTCTGTTTATCTCTGGTTCATCCATAAATCCAGGATTAAAACTCAACTGTGATGTTCTGATGTATTCTCAGGACTTCTGATTTACTTATGTAAAATTTAAATTTAAAGATGCTGGAAGTGAGCATAGAGACAACAAAACATAAGCCTTTCATTTTGTGTGGGTATATCTAGTAGTACTACAGTGGTTCTGGAGTATTTTCCTGATGATAGGATCAAGTGCTGCGATTCTGGAACCAGCAGTCAAAAAATGACTTTTCTATTCCTGAGCTCCATCATTGCTTGAGGACAGTAACTCCCTATATACACCAATTTTTTTGTAATGTTTTGGGATTTATTACTGGTTGCCACACCAAAGGCTACTCTTACAGACCTTTCCATGATTTTATAAACACCTAATGCCTTATATTACCTTCATAAAAAACAAATAACCAGAGTGGTTTAGTTATCTATAAATAAATAATGACTGACACATCGAATAGTTATCATCATTGCATTCAGGGTGATAAGATTTTTGAATACACTAACTTTCTAAGATTAAAAAAAAAACAATTAGGAATAAGCACAAAAGTCTCCAAAACTTTAAAATACAAGTCGAATAGTTTCATGACAATTTCCCATGGAACAGAACAGATTTCTTTTCCTCCCTCCACCAAATTAGGAAAAAATAACAAGGTCTTTAAGCATCTATAAAAAATATTTAACAGCACAATACTTTCTACTAAATGATATTTTATTACACAAAACCCTTTATTCAGAATCTTGAGTATCGTGCCTTGAGTCAAATAAAAAACATTAGATAGTTATTCTTGTTTAAGTGACCTCCCTTTTATGACCTCCCTTTGAAATTTGAATAAATTGAACTTCTTACCATCACTTAAAATACAAGGTTTACCCATACCAACCTGTCCAATTTCAATTCCTGCCACTTTCACACTCAACTATGCTACAGATACTCCATTCCTCTTTATGGTCTTCAGATTTACCAAGCTCATAGATCTTTGTGTCTTTGTATCATTCATCCTCTCTGCCTAGAATTTTATGTCACCAGTTAATTATTCGGTGGATTATTCAAGTCATCTGGTTATCACCTAAACACCACCCAGCAAGACCTCGTCTGACAATAAAAAAAAGTAACTATATCTCCCAGTCAAACTCTACGATAACATTATTTTTGTTTTGTATCAGAGCAATAGATTTCAGATATTATGGTGTTTTCTTTTTCAGTTTAATAATTTACCCTGTCTATCCATTTGAATGTAACCCCAGGAGATCTGGAATCTTACCTGTCTCATTTATACACCTAGAATGGTGCCTAAAACTTAGATGGATTTAATAAATATAGCATTTGCTAAATGACTGTCTGACTCAGTGCATTAATAAATAAATAATTAAACTAATTCCAACTGAACACTTTCCTTTCTTGCTTTTCTCATTCTTCTATTTCATTCAGCAAACCATGTGCCAACTCAATAGCCTCCTCATTGATGCCTTCACTTCCTTGTTGCGAAGGGTATAAATCACAGGATTCAATAAAGGAAAGATCACTGTGTGAAAAAGAGAAACTACTTTGTCAGCTGGGAAGGCTCTGAAGGGGCGAGTGTAGATGAAGATGGCAGGTCCAAACATTAGAAACACAATGATAATGTGTGTGGTGCATGTGGAGAGAGCCTTGTTCTTGCCTTCAGAGGACTGCCCCTTTATACGGCAGAGAATGATCGCATAGGAGGCCAGAAGCCCCAAGAAGCACAGGACGGTGAGCAGTCCACTGTTAGAGACCATTAGGAGCTCCACCACAAAAGTGTCTGTGCAGGCTAATTTGATGACCTGTGGCACATCACAGAAGAAGTTATCCAGCTGGTTTGGGCCACAGAAGGACAAGCAGAGAATAAGGGCCACTTGTACAATGGAATGAGCAAAGCTCCCAAGCCACAGAGCCAACAGCAAGGCATAGCAGGCTCTAGGGTTCATGACAGTTGAATAGTGTAAAGGACGACATATGGCGATGTAGCGGTCAAAAGCCATCACAACAAGTAGGAACATCTCTCCTGCTCCAAGGAAGTGCAAGAAAAAGAGCTGAGTGATGCAGCCCCTGTAGGAGATTACCTTCTTCTCAGAGAGGAAGTCCACCAGCATCCTGGGAGCCACAATGAAGGAGTAAGATGCATCCAAGAAGGCCAGGTTGCCCAGAAAGAAGTAGAGGGGGGCTGTGAGACCAGGGTCTGATCTGATGGTGAGGATGATGAGGAAATTTCCAGGGAGGATGATGAGGTAGAATATTAAGACTAGCACAAAGACCGAGAGCTGAGCATCTCGAGACTTCGTCAGACCAAGGAGGATGAATTCTGTCACCACTGTGCTGTTCTTTCTCTCCATCACTCTCAGTCTGCAGAATAACAACAAGCAAAAATATTATCTGTTATACTATTTTGTAGAATATATGCAGAAAACAAAGTAAAAAAGATTTAATACTTTCACCTATTGCATAATTCTTCTCCAGATAAAAACATTTGTGACACCTAACATTCTCTAACTGAAAACAACTTACACCTCATAACTCTCTTGTTTTGAGTTAACTTTTCTGCCCTTCATTTTCCCAGTTCCCCTAAGACACTGTTCTTATTGCTGTACTGTTATTCCTATTTAAGTGCTTCTATATAATTATGCTTCTGTAGAACTCTGGGTTACTTTGCTTGAGGTCTATTAGAAATTTCCTGATTAAAACAAAACTTAACCATTATTAAAATTGTCAGTTTTTGTTTCATTTGATTTTTGTTGTTGAGGTTAGTGGTGGTGCACTTTCTCTAATGCTTAGATTAGTTGCTGGATTTTGGTCCCTTCTCTTCATTTCCACAGAGTAAAGTGCCTTTGCAGGTGCTTCTTTACTTCATCTCATGTAGAATGCCTAGCTCCTGACTGGTAGCTACATGCCTTGTTTTCTGAATTTGTACCTTCTTAGTTCCCATCATATTATTATGCTTTGACCCCCTCATGCACCTTTGCTCCATGCTGGTCATTAGGATGTCAAGAAAGAGACCTACATTTCACCTACCTTAGAGTTATTGCCCCAGTTACATCCCTCATTGTGTCCTAATTCTGCATTTGAAATATTAATTACTACTATACAGTCCTACTTCTTCCTCAGATCTCCTGATGATAGCCAAATGATATTCTTCCCAGAAATGTTTTAATCTAATATAAAATTTATGAGAATATATTAAATATTTGACTATCTCAACTAAAATCAAAGCATAGTAGAGCTGGAATTGGCCATATAGAACATATAGAAATATACTAATCAAACAAATGAGTAAAACAAAGAAATTGCAGTTAAGATTCTTAAATTTTCAGTTTTCTTTTTTGTTCCCATTAGCAAGTGCCAGGGGGAAAAAGGTGTATGTTCTTCATACATAATAATAAATTGTTAATTAGTGTCCCATCAGTTGGTATTATTTTATTTAAGCACTTAAATAAATAATCATGATACTGTTTATGTAAATACTTCTCTTTTTTCGGGTAATAATCTGATCTAACTAAGAATTCTATTCATGTTGGAGACATCCAGAATTAAGGCTTAGTCTGTATAGTAGTCTCCAAAGGGAATGTATTCACTCTAGGGATGCACAAAATAATTCATTAGGGTGCATAAAAATAGTGGACCTTCTCTACATATTATTATAAATTATGCCTTAAAAGTTTTTATATTTATGATTTTTTCCTAATTTTTATGTTACTATAATTGTAGAAACATTTTATAAATAAATACACATATACATTGTGATATCTGTGTATGTTTGACTGTTGGAATGAATGATATAAAAAGTGAAAAATTGCTAATTACAAAACACTATAATGTAACATATAACAATATTTCCCTTGATTTTTAATTACACGTAATACTTGTTTTTCAAAAGTGTTATGGATACAATGTAATACAATTTAGCAATAAGAAGGAATGAAGTACTAATACATGCTATAATACAGATGAACCTCAAAAATGTTATGCTATGTGAATGAAGCCAGTCACAAAGGACCACATATTATATGATTCAATTTTTGCAAAATACCCAGATAAGGCAAATCTATAGAGACAGAAAATAGAATAGGCTAAGGGTAGGATGGAGAGTGACTGCTAATGAGTATGAGATTTCTTTTCGGGGCGATGAAAATGTTCTAAAATTATGTCATGTTGAAGCTTGGATAACTCTATAAATATACTTAAAACCGTTGAATTGTACACTTTAAATGGTAAATTTTGTGTTATGTTGATTGTATCTCAGTAAAAATAACTCGTAAGTGCTATTGAATGTGATAGAGTAACCAGAGAGGGGAAAATTCCCAACTGAAATTTGACAGAAATGTTTGGTAGCGTCCCTAGAAAAAGGAGATAGGAAGAGAGGAAAAAAGGAAAGAATAAAGAAAAATCAAACTTAAAAAGTCCATAGCGAACTCATGGGAAAATGACACTACACTGGTGTTTTAGGGCACACCTAAATATCAGATCATTTGTTCTATGCAATTACTAAGATGTATAAATAGTAGCTAAATGTTATAAAGCAGGAATTTATAACATATGAATATGTATGTGTGCATACAAATACACATTCACCCATGTACATACACACTTAGTAAGTCGAAGCAAATTGAAATAGGAAGAAAATATCTTTGGTGCCTTTCAAATTAGCTTAGGAGCTTCCTTCTGCCTTTAATGACTTAGTTGCCTATTGGCCTCCACATTCATTGCTCACTCTACCTAGAGAAACCTGCCCTTAGGAAAGTTAAGTCGGCAGTTTCCGTTGGCTATTCTCACATTTGGTGTATTCCAGGTGCTCACAGTTATTTCATACTTCTTTAGGTTGACAATTTCAGACTTAGGCTGCACTCCGAGAGTAATAGTCTCTTTCATTCTTCCTTTGCTTTTATTTTCCATCATCCATATCTATTCCCTGTCTGTTACTAACAGATGGAATCCCATACCACTGTCTTTAATCTACTTTCTCCCTGTCTCATTAATCTACCTTCTACTGATTTTCAAATTGTGCTCAACACAGAGATTGAGGAAAGATATGTGTCAGATGGACATTACTTTGTACAAAACAAATTTTGGGGGGAACAATAAAAGCCCCACAGGGACAAGCTTTTGTTCTAGTGGACCTCACAGGGACAAGCTTTTTGTTCTAGTAAAATAAGGCAAAGGAGCATTGTCAGTGTAGGCTAAGATAGAGATCTGAATACTTTTGTCTCTAATCGTTCTTCTTATTTCAGTTGATATAAAGACACATCTGGCACTGAGGATGCACAGGTAGAGTGGGTGCCCATATCCCTTCCCTTTCTCAGAGTGCAGAAACAGCACCTGCAGGCAACACTGAACATGCCTACATTCCAACTGTTTTCAGACCAGCTCTTAGAGCCAGGTGTTTGGGGACCTGATCACCATCTTAGCATCTTATTTTTTCATATTTCCCCATTAATGTCCTCTTGATTTTTTATTTTTCATCTTTTCCCATTCTCTTCCTGTGAATTCTATCTTCAGATACCCATTTTCTCAATTATTCTCTTTACATTTTATTTAGCTTCTTTTATTTTTAATTTTTTCCTGATCTCTCTCCCTTATTATATCCCTTGCTTTTTCCTTGTTTTTTGCTCTCTTCTTTTCTCTCATTTGCCTGCATTCTTTTGGTCTTAAACCTTTTTTACTTTGTTCTCTACATGTATCTTACTTCATTATAGTCAATACCTGTTTTTCCATTAATTCTGAGAGAATAAATTGTTTTTTCTCATTCCATGGTGCGGTGAGCACTGTAGGTGCTTCCGATATGTTCCATTCCAATGAAGTTTTCTACAGGAAGAAACTGCTTAACTTGCTTTTCCATGCTGAGACTTTCCTCCTGAATATCACCCTCTAAAATTAGTTCAGTCTCAGCCATGCATTCTCTCATATATTTTGTCTACTTCACATTCTCTCACATGTTTTGTCTATTTCTAACTCATTTTAATAAAAATGAAGTGACTTACCTTTGTGCTTTAAAATAAATCTCCTCAATACTGCCTCTACCAATATGAAAATAGTTAATGGAAATTTGAAAATGACAGCATGGTGTCTAATACTACATCGATTCTACATTTTAAGTTATTAAGTATACTCTTACATATTTCTACAAATTTTGAAAAATGTGCATCAGGCTGAAGAACATCAAAATATTTAATTGATGGCACATATCTACAATGGCTATTACTCAGCTATTAGAAAAATGAAATCTTACCATTTGCAATGACATGGATGGACCTAAAGGGTATTATGCTGAGTGAAATAAGTCAGATGGAGAAAGATAAATAACATATGATTTCACTTATATGCCAAATCTAAGGAACAAAAGAAATGAACAAACTAAACAAAAACAGACTCACAGACACAGAGAACAAACTGGTGATTGCCTGAGGGGTGGGTGATTGGGATGCTGGGTGAAAAAGATGAAGGGATGGAGAAGTACAAATTAGTAGTTACAAAACAGTCACAGGGATTTAGAGTATAGCATAGGGTATATAGTCAATATTATTGTAATGGTTGTGTGTAGTGCCTGATGGGTGCTAGAGTAATCAAGGAGATCACTCCATGGATTGTATAAATGTCTAACTTTTTTAAATTAAAAAAAGAAGAAAAATATTTCATTGATACTAAAGTTGAGGATTATATAAAACTTTATTCAATTGTACAGATCTTCACCTGGACAATTACTTATCAAATAAATGGGATAATTAAATTAGATGATGGCAACCTCTATCATCCTTTAATATTCTAAGGTTTGAGACAGTATCATGAATATTATAGAAAGAGCCCTGGTTTGGGAATTATTGTATCTCATTTAAATTACTATTTCTGCAATTTGGTTACTGTATACCCTTAAGCACTCATTTAGTCTTTTAAAATCTGAATTTTTAATCTCTAAAGGAGAAATAATATATTCACTCTTTCTACTCCACGTTATTGTAAAGATCAAATGAGATGATCAATTGCCAATTCGTGTATACTTAAACTGAAATAAGAATATATTCAATGATTATACAACTTCTAATTTAAAAAATAATAAAAACACACTATGTCAGATCTTTTGTCAATGTGCTGAAAGTAATTCCAGAAAAGATGGTGACTGCTTAAATCTGAGTTATCCAGAGTAAAAACTTGTGGAAGTACAAGGAAGGGTCCATGTAAATTTTTCTGATCTAACTCATCTAAGGTTTGTGAATTAAGCCTTTCTTGTTTTAAGAGCTCTAACTCTGAGCCTTGTATTCATGTATGCTAGGACCACACGCAAGAGAAGAAACTCATGCCAGCTGAATAGGGGAACCAAGAGGTTTGCAATCTTGTAAAGTCAGGGAAGTTTGTTTCTGGGACTCACCCTACCCCTTCCTGCTTGCGATTTCTGATTTCTTTCTTCTCTTTTATCACTAATTTATCATGAGGAAAAATCAGTCATTTGTATGATACCCACATTAGATCCAGATGGTGAATCTTCCAAAGCTTTTAGCATTTTCATTTTTTATAATAGAACAATAAAGATTTTAGCCCCTTTAAATAATACTAATCCTCAAGAGGACGTAGTAGAAGGTATATTTGAGGGACAAGGTAGAAAGTGCTATATGACTGAATTTAGATCTTACCCTTTCTCTGTTTCTGCAGCATTATTCTATTTTCATACAATAAGACAGCAGATGTCTCAGACAAATAGTAAGAATTTTTTTCTATTTCTTCTTCTTCTTAATTTTTTTAAATACAAAGAATGACCCAGCTTTCATCTTGCCTAGGGTCCAATGCTACTCTTAAACAAACAGCTGTCCTGTTTCTTCTGATGAAAAGGAGATTTACTGATTATTCCAGAATTCTTTCTTAAATACATATTCTCATGGTGGAATATCATACATTCTGAAATTTACTCTACTAATTTGTGATGCAATAGGGAATGTGCCTTGGGATTTTACAGCAACCGTAAGTCTGCAGCATCCTCCAATGGTAGTAATTATTAGAATGTCAACTAGAATTAGAAAAAGAAAAGTACATTTTCAGATTAAATATTCAAAATCTGTGTCAGCTAAATATTCAAAACATATTACCCCACTGGATCATGTTAGAATTTTGAATTTTACACGTTATCAGTGACAGTGATAACAGAATAGCATATGTATTTATTAAGCATAATGAAAGTGGTTAAGCCTGAGAAGGTTATTTTAGATCTTATTAAATAATTCATATAAGTGATGAGAAGGCATTGATGTTTAATAAGAGGTTAAGTAGCATGATTAAAGCAATGATAAGTATGTTAGTTTCTGTATATTTTTGGTACAGAAAACCCAGATAAAGAGAGAATATATTATACTCAAAAAATATTTTTTAAGAATAATTCCCCTTAAGTAAGAGGAATTGGTGTCTTATGGATTGGTCCTCTAGGGCTGTGTCCTCTCAAATAAAAGAAGAATTACTCTGTTGTGATCTTGGTATTTATAGTTGTTCACTTTTTTTGAATATGTAGTTCCTGTGTTCTACCATAGTGAAATGACCTTTCTGTTTTTTAATTTAAAAGATTTGCAGAGAAGAAAAAAATTTAAGCATTCAAAGATCCATTTAATTTGGTTTTATATTATATATTAAAAAGAAAGATGGGATAAATCTGAGTTACATTAAAATTAAAATAAACAACTTATGAAAAGTATACAATCGAGTATACTTTTATTCAAATGTATGTCTGGTTCAGACAGAGATGCAGTGGAGATGATGTTGAAGTGTAAGAATGAGGTAAAGAGATGACTATAATGTCATTACTAGTTATTTTTCCATTCTAAACTGTGTTGCAAATAAATAACTTTGAATACATGTCATTTTGTGTGTGTAAAAGTTTACCTGTAGGATAAATTCCCAGAAAGAGCTAAAGCTAGAAATATAAAATAATTAGAAAAGAGAGAACAGTGGGGTAAAAATGTAAAGACATACAGAGAGGAAAGATGAAGAGACAGAGAAACCACAGCCACAGAGCGGCACATACTATAAAGCCATACATACAGATAAGAAAAAGGAGGGAAGGCAAAGTAGAAGATAGAGAGGAGTGCAGAGAGGAGAGATAAGAGATCTTTGGAAATGCTATCTTTTGTTTTCTGTTTGTTTTGTCTTGTTTTATATAATTACAGTTTTTTTTTTTTTTTGGTATCTCACATCTAAGAATTTACCACAGTTTAGAATTAATAAATTAAAAGTACTACTGAGATCTTAACTACTCGTCCATAGTAGACTTCTCCTTTCTGCTGAGAAAATTTATTTCATCTTAGGTAATATTATATCATTAAAAAGAAAGCCATGTGTGTTTTAATGGGTGTATCTCAGATTGACTTGTGCTGCTTTTCTAAAGAAGGCATCCAGTGATGGTGAAAATCCTACAAGAATGGAACTCAAAAGACAAGTTTGTACTCCTGGCTTCACTCATGATGGTTTGTTTCTTGGGATTATGTTACAAACTTTCTCAGATGGTTCCCAATCTGAAAAATTGGAAACGTATTTCTTTATTTCAGAAAAAGTTTTGAGTGTCTATTATTTAGAAGGTCTAATTGTATAGGTGGTTGTGTGATTCGGCACTGACTATGATACTCAAGGTTCTTGGTCTCAGGGATTTGACATTCTAGTGGAAGGAGCCCATCAAAGAGCAAAGAAAATAGGCAGGAAAAAAAAGAGAAAGAGAATGAAAGACTATTGACGGAGACATGTTGAAGAACGAATGGAGACAAATAGGGTGTTCCTTTAGATTGAGAATTAGAAAAATGCTTTCTGGGGAGATGATATTTAAGCTGGGGTCTGAATAACTAAACAGATGTAGCCATGGGGAGACTTGAGGGAAGAGTATTTTTGGGGCAGCAGAAGGAGCAAGAACAAAGACTGTGGAGGAGGAATAAGCTGGTGTATTGAAGAACAGAGAGAAGACCATGGTGGAGAGGGAGTGGTGGACAAATGTAGGGAAAGCATAAGCGTGTCGAAGAGGCAGACAGATGTTGCTCAGGATATGGCATTTCATCATTATTCCAAGTGTAGGATTATAATGGGAACCTTCATAATATGAAGGTTATTCTGGCTACTGTGTGGCAAGTGTGAAAGCAAGGAGAACAGTTTGGTGATTTTTCAATACTATGCACAGGTGTTGGGAACCTAGCCTGGGGGAGGGTGGGAGAGGGAGTGGGTAGTAGAAGGAATAAAGAGAACTTGACATGTATTTTGATAGTAGATATGTTTGGACTCATTGATAGACATAATGTCTGAGAAGAGAAATCAGGAATAACTCAAGATTTTACATGGAATAGCTATGAATAGTATTGTAATTTGATAACATGGTAATAGCTCACACAAGATGAGATGAGTGATAGGAAAAAAACCATGTTGTTTTAAAAACACATTTAATTTTTGCATAAGAAATATGTTTGCATAGTTAAACATTCTTTTTAAAAGTAAAAGGATTTACTCAGTGAGAAATCTTCCTATCACAGTCCCCCCATCATAACTCATGCTACAAGAGAGGAAACTATTAATTTCTTGTGTAAATTTCAAAACCATGACTATATAAGTAAATATTTATGTCCTTTCTTTTTTCCCTCTTTTGAACATGCATTTGTAGAAAATTGACAAGAAAAAATTCTGAGATGTTTTAAATTAAATTACAGTGGCTGAAGAATGAGAGAAAGAAACAAAGCAGTTAGCCTGTTAGCAGATTGTGGCCAGCTGACAAAAGACTGCTCAGTTCCTGAATGGGTGAGACTTTGAATCAACATCCAGGCGTCTAGTTGCAGACCACTAGACGCCACTGCATCCTGCCATGTGGGTGCATGAACTTTCAGAACTGCAGCCTGTAACCAATCAAAAGTAGAAGGTATTTCTTCCTTACAAATGTTGCTCTTACCACAGAATTGCCCCCCTTATTTGTACCAAATGCAAATTCTTTTAAAATAACATTACAGCTTTCTTCCCCAAAACATAATGTATGAAAAGCACTTCTCAAATCCAGGATGGTGGACAACCTTCGTCTAACGCTGCTGCTGGTAGTTCAGAGTTCATGCCCCAGGACTTAGTCCTTTATGGCCAATAAATCCTTTCTTTCAAAAAGGCTTTCAGCTATGGAAGTTTTTTGTTTAATGATGTCATATGTAATATCTTGCATCTCACTTTTCACTTTCAGTATATCTTGGGGAATTTTCCATGTTAATGCTTAAAGAATTTCTTAACTCAGTATATGGCTGCTTATTAATTGATAATAAATTACCAACACTTCTACTCCAGTCATGTCTTCTACGATTCAGGCTGGCTTATTGCTTTATAAAATTCCAGAAGTCTTCTTTTCTTTCTTATATTTTAGTTCATAAATCCATGTTATTTTGAAATTAGTGATACTTCATTACTCTGCAATTATGTTTATTCTTGTTTAATCCAGGCTGTAAAATTTTAAGAAATTATTTCTTTGTAGTCATAGTACACTGGCATTTGAGGATCATATCAGACAATGGTCTCTTCCCTAGTGACTTTAATCCTAGTTGTATGAAATTTGGGGTGACAAAATAAGTAGAAGTCTAGTTTGCTTATATTTGGAGATATGATATTAAGACAAACATAGAATAACATGACAAAAGTATAATCCATCATTTTATTTTATATATACATTTATATGTACATATATATTTTATATATGTTTATATGTGTGTGTGTGTGTGTATATATATACACACACACACACACATATGAACTCATTCTTTCTTTTCTCTCTTTCTCTTTTTTTATTAGATGGATGTTTGATGTTTGATCCCATGGAGAAGTCAATTGCTTTAATTTTTCTAGGTAAAGAGAAGCAATTCAATATTCAGAAATCAACTCAAAACCAGCCTTCAAGTTCTTAAAATAAATGTCACAGTGTTGAGGAAGTAAGTATATCAATTCAACATAGGAGAGAATTCAATATAAAAGAAAGAACTTTATCTGTCACCATTCCACGTTGGACTGAGAGATGAAAACTAAGTTCTCAATTAATAATTAGAGTTTTTAGATAAATAGAACCTCTAGGATTCTTCTTGTTAGTCATTCATCTTTATGTATATGAAATTGTGACAAGAATCTATTTCCCTCCAATGCTTAACACATTACCTGTCAAATAAGAAGTCTAAAGCTCTATCTAGTCATATATGATATGTCTTTGGTGACTATATTCTGTTTAAACTGAGAATATATATAAAAAATAGATTAAGAGTGAAATGTTTTAAACTACATTTTAATTTAGAAAACATGGTCATTTATTGAGGTCTTAATGCCAGAGAAAAGGGAAGAATTAGGTAATAAATAATTTACTAGTGAAGTAGATTTATTCTGCTGAAAGGAAAGCTAGTTGAAAAATATTATCAATTATAGTGCATTGCTAGCTTAATTTTAACATAATAGGGAAAACTAGAGACAAACGTAACACTCAAAAATGCAAACAAGAACATATAAAACACACAAAAAAATAACAAGATATCTATTAGGTCCAGCCGACCTAGAATTCCTTTCCCTGAGGTCTACTTTCACCTTGGAGAATGTAATTAGACATTGGCTATGAAAACATACAGCTGGCTAGAAACTACGAGGGGAGAGAAAAAATGAGTTGCTAGTAAAGACACAAAGCAAGATATTACTGGATAATAATTAATATCATTTCTACAATGTGCCAAAATGTTTTCTTTTGTCGACAGTACTGTTGAAAGGAAACCCTCCCAAATACTATTTCAAACCACTTTGTTATTTTTGTTATTTTTTACCTATCTGTTTTCAATTCTGTTTATTATATGAGAAATAATTTATAGATGTTAAGATGAACAAATCCTAAATGTATAGATTGAAATTATTTTTTCTTATGTGTGCATGTGTGCACTTATGAAACTAAAAAAATATTTCTCTCATATCAAAAATATCCCTTGGACCCCTTTGCAGTAAATATTCAGCATCAGAACTAATGACTAATTTCATTTTTATCACTAGACATTAGTTTTGTCTCTTCTAGAATTTCATTTAAATCAAGTTTCACTCTTTGGTTTTTGAATGTCTTCTGCCTAACATAACAATGTTTTAAAAATGCATCTATGTTGTTTCATATACTAGTTTAAGATTTTAAAATTTTTGTTACCGAGTAGTATTCTACTGTATGAATGTAGTCTAGTCCCATTTTGGTGTCTACTTCTCAGGTGACCTAAACTAACATAATTGGTACTGGGAGAGGTCTGAGAAAGCAGGTGATAAACAGAGATTTGTGGCTGGTTTGCTCACCACCTGCTGGGCAAATGGGACCCCATTGCAAGTAGCAGAGGGGAGACAGATAGGCCTTGGCCTAATATAGATGCTTGAGTGCTAAAAATTTTACTGGTGGTGATCTGGGAAAAGCAATACTGCTGCAGGTGAATGAGTCAGTTATTTAAAAAATAAGGGGGAGAAACATTCCTGCAAATTGCAGAGTTTGTTTATTGCTAAGTTGTATTGGTGTCCATGTGTCACGGGCAGGTTTCCTGTGTATGTATCCTGAATAGCCTTACCTGCTTCTGTGAATCTGATTTTGCATTCTCCTAGGGTGCAGGAGACTTTCAATTAGTTTCTGATTTTTCACAAATGTTATTTGTCTATGAATTGTTGCTGAATTGATATGTTTGTGAAGGGAAGGAGGAATTCCTGATCATGTTGCTGATGTCACTCCTAGCACCAAGCATCAATGCATGTTGTAATGTGGTTAATCTTGAAAACACTAGGTTAAAGAAGAGAAGCCAGTCACAAAAGACCCCACCTTGTTCCCCTTCGCCCAGACCTACATAGCCATTAATTGACTCTCTGCCCCTTATGATTTTCCTAGTGTGAACATATTTTATACGAAATGACTCATGCAATATCTGCTCTTTTGTGACTCATTTCTTTCACATAGCCTAATGTTTTTAAGATTTATGAATATTGTAACGTGTCAGTACTCGATTCCTTTTTACTGCCAAATAATATTCTATTATATGGATACACCACATCTTGTTTATTCATTCATCAGTTGATAAACATTTGGGTTGTTTTCATTTTTTTTTTGACTGTCATGATTAAAGTTTCTATAACCATATGTGTAAAACTTTTTTACTTGGATATATGTTTTCATTTTATTTTGTGTATATATTTGGAGTGAAATTGGTAGCTCACCTGGTATCTCTATGGTTAATATTTTGAAGAACTACCAAAATTCTCTCCAAAATAGTTGTACCAATTTTCATTCCACCATCAATATATGAGGGTTCTACTTGTTCCTCATTATTCTAGAATTGTGTCTTACTTATATATTCTGGACACAAGTCCCTTAACAGCTACATGATTTCTAAATATTTTCTTCCATTCTGTGCACTATTTTTTTGCTTTCTCCTGACTCTCATTTATGCTGGGGTTATAGTTTGTTTACCTTGTGATTTTTTTTTTTTTAATTATAAGCTTTTATTTCTAAAAGCTTTCTGTGAGAGTCTAAGGTAGCCTTTTTTCAAGGAACATTTTTTTTCAGTGAATATTTGTGTTTACTTCTACCAAATGCCTCAGCCAACACCCTTAAGTAGCAACTTGAAAGGAAATTCTCACCCTGATGTGATGGAACAGGCAAAGAATGAGATGACAAGGCAAAACCTTGCTAGGAAAGCAAGGATCAAGAATCTGCACCAAAAATCAACTTGAGATAGACATGCTTTTTTTTGTCTGCTTCTGCTAGGCAGGCTTTATTTTTAATTTTCTCTTCTTTTTTAAATTATCTTGTTGGGAGTGACATTGGTTAATAAAATTATATAGGTTTCAAGGATACAATTTAATAATACGTCATTCGTGTATCGCATTCTGTGTTCGCCACCCAAAGTCAAATCTTCCATCACCGTGTATTTGACCCCATTTACCTTTATCTACCTCCTGTCTCTCTTTTCCTTGGATAACAATGAAACTGTTGTCTATGCCTTTGAGTTTTTGTTTGTCTTGTTTGTTTGTCACTTTCAGTTTTATATCCCACATATGAGTGAAATCATATGATTTTCAACTTTTTCTGCCTGGCTTACTTCGCTTAGCATGATAATCTCAAGATCCATTCAAGTTGCCACAAATGGCAGTATTTCATCTTTGCTTACGGCTGAGTAAAAATCCATTGTATATATGTATCACATCTTCTTTATCCATAATTGGATCTCCCAGCATGGCCTCTCATTAGTCTCCATCCTTG
The DNA here is from genome assembly GCA_028627145.1 of Eidolon dupreanum. NCBI lineage: Eukaryota > Metazoa > Chordata > Mammalia > Chiroptera > Pteropodidae > Eidolon > Eidolon dupreanum. The sequence continues at coordinate 61,576,914 of CM053509.1, forward strand.
TTCAGGTTCAAAGACCAGTCCACAGAGCAACCCCAAATGTGTAGGATCTATAGGCAATGATATTCAGTAGATATGTTTGGAGTGAGCAATGGTTTGGTGCTGGATTATCTCTCTGGAATAAAGTTCAAACTTCATACTGGGCCTCTGGCATGATTTTTTATTCTCTTTTAACATATTGAATTGATTAAAAAGTTCTTTTAAACAATTCTAACACTTTAAGATGTTTTGTAACCAGAGGGGTTCAGGATCTTGTGTGTGCTGTACTGACAGACACAAAGATCTTACATAATATTTTATCAACAGGAGTACAATTTCATCCACCACTGGATATATGTTACCTTATAAATGGTTATGATTCTTTTAATAAAAGATGTGATATAATGTAAATGATGACTTTTGTTTACCACATAGAAATAGAGTTCAATATAATTTCTTTTAGCAAATATTTTCTTCTGTTTGCCTCAAATTCTTCATGTTAATACTCTTAATTTAATTAAAAGGCTTTAATTCCTGTAATTCAATTACTGAAATGTATGAGCATCCTACGTCTTTGTGTACTCTTATCTTTTTAACAGATATCTCACAATAGCGGTTCATGTATTTCTTAGTTGTAGCTGCAGTTGAGAGATGTTCTGCTAGAATATAGTTATTTCATCTTTTTAAATTCATTCAATAAATATGTATGAGTATATGTGTCAATATGTGTGCTAATTACTAAAAATATATGACCTTACAGCTTAATGACAAAGCTGACATTAACCTATAATTATACAAGTAACTACTACAAAACTTTGTGCAAAATATGGAAATTGCAACATGTTACAAATGAGTTAAATAATGAAATATGGCCAAGGACATATAGGAAAGGTATTCTAAAATGTAATATTTTACCTGGGTCCTATACTTTAAGAGTGAGTTAGCTCGGTGAAGAGGTGATAGAGCACTCCCGGTGAAGGAAACAGCCTGGAAGTAGTTCTAAGATAAGAAGATGCTGATGCTTTGGAGAACTTGAAAGAAAGTCCATGGGACTCTAACATTATGAAAAAAAGTAGATTAGAGCAACATTCCAGGGGAAGGTCATATTATGTAGGGTTTGAAAGTCCAGTTAAGGGTATGAATCTAAGTCTTCATACCATGAAATAGTTTTAGTCAAGAAGAAACATTGAAAATTGTAGTTTAATGACATCACTTGGGTGCCCGTAGAGAATGCATTGAATGGAGGGAAAAATTTATGTGGTGGTTTAGGATCAATTACAAAGCTGTTGCCTACAGCATGCGAGACATATTTTGTCTTAAATAGAGAGAGATTAAGATTAACCGACAATGAATATGATATTCCCAATTCAGTATGCATTACTCCCCTCCTCAAAACTCACGAGCAAATCAGATTTAGCTTATAATTGTTAAATTATATATAATTATATGTGTAATCCTTATATGTAAATAAGGATTAAAAGCCTAAAAGAAGCAAATTTAACTATAGTTTTACATAAAGCACTTGGAAAAAAAGTTACATGGTATATTACATAAAATCAAAAAATGTGCTTCTACTTTTATTTATGGAGGTTTGAAAGTCAACTGTGCATACTTATAACATTTCTGGGAGTGTTTGGTTTCTAGGCTGCTCTTTGTAATTATTGAAATTGTCCTTTCATTGGTTTTTCCTCTGTGGTATTGTAGATTCACTCTGGGGTCTTATATGCACTATACTGTCAAATTTAATTATTTATTCTTATTTTTTTGCCTTATTGGTTAAGCAATTACAATCATAATTTTTCCATTGTTGTTAACAGTATTTCAATCATGATTTGTAACAGTACCTCATTTAAATTTTTCTGCACTGGTTACAGTTTTAACCTAAGAGTGAAGCATTATATGTAAAGTGTTCAAATTCTCTTAGCATACTATTTGAAAGTTATGTTAATTACATAGTGCTAAAATCTAGAAGTTCTATGTGGAGCTAACATGTAGGAATCGTAATTTTCTCATAGCCTCTTGGATTTTCTGATTTCTCAGGGTGTAAATAATAGGATTCAGCAAGGGCGTGATAACAGTGTAAAATACAGAAAGAATTTTATTGCCTGAAAAGTTACTGAATGGCCAAGCATAGATAAATATAGTAGGTCCAAAGAACAGAGTGACTACAATGATGTGTGCAGACAATGTGGACAGAGCCTTAGAGAGCCCTCCAGATGATCTTTGGCATACAGTGATCAGGATGACAGTGTAGGAGACAAGTAGGAGGATGAAACAGATAAGTGAGAGCAGCCCACTGTCAAAAATGACAAATAATTCCAGGGTATATGTTTCAATACAAGCAAGCTTAATCACAAGGGGAAGGTCACAAAATATATTATCTATGACATTAGGGCCACAGAAAGGCAAGTTCACAGTTAATACCATCTGGCTCATGGTGTGTATAAAACCAATTATCCATGAAAGTATCACAAACCCATTCAGCAACCTGTGGCTCATGATTATCCCATAGTGCAGGGGTTTACATATGGCTACATATCTGTCAAAGGCCATGGCTATCAAAAGAGTCATCTCAGCACCCCCGAAGAAGTGCATAAAGAACATCTGGGCCATGCAGCCCCATATGGAGATGGCCTTGTGTTCAGTGAGCAAGTCTGTGATCATCTTGGGTGCGGTGACAGTGGAGAGGCACAAGTCAAAAAAAGAGAGGTTTCCAAGGAGGAAGTACATGGGAGAATGAAGGGTGGAGCTAAATGTTACTGTGACCATAATGAGAATGTTTCCCAACACAGTAGCACCATAGACCACGGAGAATGTCACAAAGAAGAAAATCTGAAGTTTCCATTGTTTGGAAAATCCTAGTAAAATAAACTCAGTCACTACAGATTCATTTTTAAGATCCATTTACTCAACTCAGCAAAGTCCCAGAACTTTTTTTATACAAAGAGAATAAAAAAAAATAATAAAGTCACAGTTAGCACCAATGTTTTTCTATTTCCATTTTATGAATAATAGTTGGTGATATGAGAGCATATAACCTAAAATATATCAGCACATCATTGTTTGTAATTTGAGATTATTTTATGGATCACACCACTTTGAAACAGTTTTCTTATAGTTATGAAGTAATTAAAGAACATTTGAAGGAGTGAAAGCTTCATTTTCTATTGTTTTATTCTACCAAGTGATACTCTTTTATCAATTGATCTTGACTTTGTCATTAATTTGCTCGTGTAGAAAAATTAGATAAGTAGTTAAATTAGTATTTATTTGCTTTTAAGTTATTATTATTATTTTCTGTACCTGTCCACCCTTGATATTGTGTTATCACAATGTATAAGAAACGTAGGATTTGGAAGATAAAGGAATTGTATTGTCCAATATCTCAGAGGTATTTTACAGAGGTCATTCTATGGGTCAAAAATAAATGAATAAACAAACAATTGTACACGCACATAAAATTAGGTACTAACTTACACATGGAAGAGGGTCTTCAAATTCATTAAAAATAATTTTGCTTTTTAGTTTCTGTTGTGTATACTTAGAATTTCAGAAAACATGGGCTTAGCCTCAGATCTTTTTGAGCTTGTTTTCTGAAGTGCTTGTATCACAATCATTCACAATGAGGAATGTGTGTATTGTGTGTAAAGGTACATATGTGGTGGTTAAGAAATAAATAGTGAAATGATTCAATCCTAACATATAGATTTTACGTTGGTTGTAGTATATCATACTAAATCGTCTTTACTCAGCTTTTTTGACATTGTTCATAGGACCTGGAGTGAGCAGAAATAATCAATAATAAATAAGTGATTTATTAAGTGCTAAGCTCTGTTCTAATTGTTTTACATACATTAATGCATTTAATGCTCAAAACAATTGCAAGTATTATTATTATTATCCACATTTTACAAAAAAGGAAACTATAACATAGAAGTATTTAATGACTCGCTCATGGTTACACAGCTAACAAGGATCAAAGCTGGTATCGAGCTCGGTCAGTCTCACACCAGAATCTGGGTTCATTCCAATATACAATATTGTTTCAAAAAAAAAGGAATGTGTATTTATGATCAAGTTATTAAGTATTGATTGGATTCATATGTTCCACGTAAATTCCTTAGGATATGTTTTAACAAGTATATGGGAATCCTTTTATATTGTAATTAACTGCACTGTTGTTTCTATAGATTGAATTGATTCCTGTGTGTCTAAAAGGTTTACACTCTAGGGGTGGTTTCATAGAGTAGTGGTTAGCATGTCTGCTTTACACACAGACATTCCTGAGTTTGAGCCCCAGTGGAGCTACGGACCATTCCCTGGGTGCGCCAGGCCCCAGGTGCTTGCAGCTTGGGGTGTGCACCACGAGCATGTGGCAGGAGACACCCCGCCTTCAGAGATCCAGTTCTTAAGGGGAGTGGGCCACATTGTACGTCAAGGGTGGATGTGTGTGTGGGGGAGGGGTTAAAAAATAATAATAAAAAAATAAAAAGTTTACATTCTAGAGAGAATAATTATCAAACAAAAATAGCAATAAACCATGTAGGAAAATATTAAAATTAGTACAGGGTATATGCAACATACTATAAGAATTTTAAAAGAATGGAGACCAATTCCAAGTGACACTGTCAGATATGCCTTTAGTCTTGGTTGTTACTATCTTCAGAACACTTGAAAAGGAAAAGCAATCTTCATGCTCAGTAAACAAAATGGACAAGGTTAGAGAATGTGTGAGGATTTATAGGATGAAAGAATTAAGAGCAGTGAATAAGAAGAGTGGTGTATTTAGAAAAGGGACTGAATTAAGATATGAAGATGCATAGGAAGTGTCTGTTCTCTTTCCTCCAATGACCTGTAATACTCTCCTTGTTTTCATTTCTATACGGGCTCTTGCCAAAATATCCTACCACCACTATTCAACCTTAATTCCCTCGATTGCTTTCCTATCTTAGATATTTTTAAGAAATAGATAATGTCTACAACTTAGAGGAAATAAAGATGAAGATGATGTAGTTCCTGTAGGTCAGCCTCCAGGAGCAGACAAGGTTGGTGCTGAATGATGGACTGTGGACCTGAGGGAGGATACAGAGGACCATTATCACACCATGTCTCCTTTGAAGGGTGGTGTGACATGATTATCATGTGAGTGAGAAGGAATTTTGCTGTTGAGACTTTTATGACAGTGATTGCAATAATTAGATGCACTTTGGAGACATGACAAGGCTTGATAATTATTAGATGGAATGACTATGCCATTCATAATTTGAAAATGAATACCTTTGCTATATGAAATTTTATGTCCCATGATACAACAACAACAGAGAAATTTGGATATGAAATTAATAGGATTAAGCATAAAGTGATTATGAAAGCTTTTATTTTGCCCTTTTATTTTATTTCAGAGGGAAACATAGCATTCATTTATGTTGATGACCTTCTCAGAGTTTGTTTCTATTATTTTTCTTCTTCCATTCCCAAGCAAGCTTTCTAAGATTATTTCTTTAGTTCTACACTTAATCTATCTGTTCTTATATCATGAGTGTACAAAGGCAATATAATTGAAAGGAAAGAAATTATTATAGAGTTAAGAAAAAAATTCTATTAGTCAAGAAAATTTTCTTCTTTTGAATAATCACATTTTATTATAATTTTACTCAATTTATAATGTGCTTTGGATAATAATAATATTGAGCTAAGAAGAAACTTTGTAAACTTTATTCTCCATATCTTACTTAAACAATTAAAACTCAAGATTCACATAATTAAATAAATCTTCCCAAATCTTAAAGGCAGGACCTGCCGTGCCAAAGAGATGTGGTGAATATTAGGTGAGACAGTATGTGTATAAGCTCCTGGCCAGGCACAGAATAAGCATTCGGAGGGCATGTATTACATCTGAGTCATTTTGTAAATTTAAGATTACAATCCTGAGATTTTCCATATAAATCTCTATTATAAAAGGAATGAGCCAAGACTTGTTTTATTAATTAGTTGGATACAAACATTTCTGCTCTTGCTTATGTGTATATAAAACATGCTACTTAATATAAAATAATTGATTCAAGTAAATATTTCCTTCTCCTTACATTATAGGCATTTTAAGAAAATAAACATTATTTCAATCTTGACTGATTTTATGCTTTTCAAAAATTATAAATACTTAAGCTAAAACACAGCTAGACCTCAAAAACATGCTAAGTAAAAGAACCTGGACACAAAAGACCACATGCTGTATAATTTCATTTATATAAAATGTCTAAGAAACACAAATTCATAGGGACAGAAAATATAATTGTGGTCACCTTGAATTTGGGATTGAGTGCAAATGGGCACAAGTTTTCTTTTTGTGTTAATGAAAATTATTTAAAATAAGATTGTGGTGACAATTGCTTAACTATGCAAATTTAATAATAATCATTTAAATGTGTACTTAAAATGGGTGAATTTTATAGTATATTAATTATATTCAATAAAATTTATATAATTTTATTAACCAATTTCGCCCCAATACATTTAATAAAAAAACTTAAACCATATATATATTTTTGCTTTTACTCTTAAATTAAAATTATTTTTAATATACTAACTTAGTATTTTAAAATAGCTTTCTGATACCATCCAGCTGTTTTTATTCAAATATATTTCACTAGGAGACCATTAATGACACACTAATCTAGTTTTAAAATTTCTTAATGCTCTCTATTAGAATTCATATTTTGACTGTCTTATGTATTTGAAAATTTGCTATTCTCTGTGTTAATTTTCTTGGTACTTTTCCTACTATTCAGAATACTCATAATAAGTTTCCTGAATTATTCACATTTTCCTTCATTTTTTTTAATATGAACATCTTGGAAGGACTTCTTCCTCTTTATTCCTTTAAGATTTCATTTATATTTATGGTCTAATGTTAAATTTTATACACTGATTTGCTAAATATCTAGTTCTGACCACTCATTCTTCCGTGGCAGCCCCTTCTTCAACTGTCATTCTGATATGCTTGTTTACATGTTTCGTCAATACCTGAAACTTGATGAAGAGAAAAATATCCCTGATCTATAAAAATTATGAGTTTCTAGTTTTCTAGTTATTTTCAATGATGGTATGAGTTATTTGGATACTCAGGATTTACTTTTCTTAATGTTGTTCATTGTTCTTAAACACCATCTACTGTCAGATAGTACTCTGTAATATCATTTTGAGATCATATATCCTTTAAATTTTCATGGAAATTGTTGGTTATAGCACACTGTGAAACAGTTATGAGATCTCCCAGCGAGAGAAGATTTGCCTCAAAAACCACACCCTTTTCCTTCCAGCCAACACAAAATTAAACAAAGCACCATTTTCAGTACATTACTTCTAATGAATTAGCTAGCTATAATATTTTCACTTACGTGTATTAAAAGCACAGTATGAGGCATAACATGTTCACGGAATTATTCATTATTAAAAATCCACTTTTTGCTTTCTGTCATGCTCAGTATATGATTCTGCATGCAATTTTTTCCCTCTTTTATAAAGATGTAGACAACTTTGGAGGCAGATTGTTGGAGCTCTGAGAATCCAAATTTCAGTGGGAGTTGTTAAAACAGAGGCTGCTGCCCTAGCATGACCAGCAGAGATGTTTACACTTAATTTCTGGCCCTGTAATATGCTGTCATTGTCTCTGAGTGCTGGCATGATTAAAATACACATGAGAGTGTCAGTTGATTGGTTGTGATATTTTTGGTTTATGAACTCCTCCTTTCACTCACATTACTCCGAAGCTATCCTCTTACCTTCCTTCTAACAACTTGTGGGTAATTTTTAAGATTAATAATTTCCAAACTTTTCTGAGTACATTCTCAATATAAAAATTGATCTAAATATGTTATAAATTTACTACTAAAAGCATATATTGTGTACAACATGATCATATTCAGGAAGTAGAAAATTTAAAGATAAAGTTAAAATAAATTATTTTAAATAATTAAAAATGCAATATACATTAATGGAATAAGTAGCTATTTTGTGCTCACTAAAATATTAATAATTATTTTTTTGATTTAAGTATGGGATTTTCAAGGGAAATCTATATGGCACAAAATAGATTCATAATCATTACCCCTTTTATTATAAAATATTAAAATAAATTCTTGTTTTACAAGGTGTTGCTTTTAATTATATTGATGATTAAAAATGAATCATATTGATGACCCTGGTGTACTTTGCATCACAGGCTTCAAGTCTTCTTACCAATAAAAGATGCCATAAAAAAATTTCAAGTTGGTTGACATCTCTGTCAATTACCCCCAAGTCCTGTTTTAATTCCAGTCAAATTCACCACTTAACCCATGGCTAAATGTACATTTTTGTTATCCACATTGCTGTTATTATAAGAGTCATCACAATTGCTGAGAGTTCTTTATATACAAATGTCAGTCGTACTTTTCTATAAAGCAAAACTCTTTCCTACAAGACATAATTTATTCTATTACTTGATTTGCAAATCATTAGAAATGGTTTCTATGTACTTTTCAATAGAGTTTGCTGATAAGGAATGCATTTTATTTATCATGATATTATTCATTTTAGCCATTTTTACAGTGGCAGAAAACAAGTATTTTCTCAATGGAATATGACTTTTATCCTTTAACTGTTTAAGAAACATTCAAAAACATTTTATGGCATCAGTTAAAAATTTAAAGTCTTCCATCAGTTATTGTGTGACTATTAATATTGCAAATAAAATTTTAAAATGTATTTTATGTTTTATATATTTGCTTTTTAAGTATCTTGCTAATTCTAGTTACTAGCTAATATAGCAAGACACGGTATAGGTTGGCAAGTCCACTGTTAATAATAATGAAAATAAACTCATATTGTAAAATAATGGTTCTTAATAATTTAGAATGGTTTTTTTTAGGCAGCTTATTGTCAATTCTGATAACTCATTGCACTTTGTGATTTAGCTGAAAAAGAGTTCATATTATGGATAGAATTGTCAACTGTGCCATTTTATAATCATTTACAAGACTTTTCATAATTAAAATCATCTTAAATCCAAGGTTAATTTGCTGAGATCTTTTCAAGCCCCTAATAAAATTTTGGAAAACAAATTGAGTTAAAATAAAATAATCTTAGTTAGGAGAAACATGGTTGAGTGGGAGAAGTCCCCAGATCTCTCCCCTTGAAACAACAATAAACTGAACATCTAAAACTCAACAAAAAAACACCCAAACTGCACACCAGCACATGTGAGGATCGAATTTCCACATAAGAGCTACCACAGGTCAGAAGCCAGGGTATTGGTCAATGGACTGGGAGAAATAAAGAATCTGCCTCTCACAGGGCCAGAGCTCCCTATAGGGGACAATGAAGGGAGAAGGTGTGGTGAGTTCTCTGAACAGCCCTGCCTGGAAGGCGGTGAGCTCTACGGGTCTGTGGCAATGCCTCGTCATCAGAGCAGAGAGCAAAGAAGCAGGACAGCAGAGAAACAACAGTTGAGTTTTACAAGCTGGGGTTGCAAAATCGAGGCTGAGCGGCAGCCCCCAACCCCCAACCCAGAGGGCACCTTGCCCCACATCCTCCAAGAGGGAACATCACAGAGTCCTAGAAGAATCTGAGCAAATGCTACCAAAAATGTCGCTAATATTGACAGGGACTGAGACTAAGTGAGTCAAGTATGATTAAACATTTACAAAAAAAAAAAAAAAAAAGGCATTTTTAAGGTTTTATATAAAGCAGGGATCCAAGAGGCTTAGACGCCACCTACTGGAAACCAAGAGAAAAGCGTCTTCTTTGCAGCAGGCTAGAGACCTTCATATAATAAATTTTCTTTCTGGGAAAAAAAATCAGAATACTTTTTTATTACTGCCCAGGCAGAGAAATAGCCCATAAATACCACAAACAAACAAAGTGACAAGGCATCTCAGAAAGAAAGAGAAAAATCTCCAGAAAATAAGCTTACGGACATAAAAATGTGACTTAAAAAAATTTGGGATGGTACTTCTGGAAAAACTCAGTGAGTTCTGAAAAAAATCATGTCAACAATGTCAAGAATTGTAAACAATAGATGAGAGGAATGAGTTCTTTAGTAAGTAGATTGAAACTCTCAAAAAAAAAAAAAAAACAGAATAGATCTTCTGGAAGTAAAAAACACATTGCAAGAGTGAAAAATGAAATAACAGCTTGAGAAATAGAATCATCCAAATGGAGAAAAGGATCAGTGATATTGAAGACAGAAATCTAGAAATAAATTGTGGGGGGCCATTTGGCCCAAGCCAAGTGTTGTTGTTCTTTAAGTAGGAACTTGTTTTGGTAGAACAAGCTAAATCTTGAAAACACGGCCCCGGGGCTGAGGGGGAAATTTCAGGATGTGCTGACTTGTTGTATACATTTGTAGCTAACAAACATCTTTATTGCTGTTATAACAGTGTATATAAGCATGTGAGAAAATAAACTCAAGGTCGAGTCTCCGAGCTCGTCCCTCTCGACCCCATCTGTGTGTTTCCCTTCTTCTTCTTTTCTTTTCCCGTCCTTCGTTACAGGAGGCCCTGATTCGACTGTCGGCAGGCTCCGACAATAAATCAGAAAGATGAAGAGAGAAACCAAAGAATTAAAAATAATAAAAGAGATACAAGAACTAGCTGATACCATCAGGAGAGGAAACATAAGAATAATGGACATTATTGAAGGCACGGAAAAGGAGCAGAGATAAGAAAGGATTTTCAGACAACTAGTTGATGAGAATTTCCCAAATCTAAGGAATGAGCTGGAGCTTGGAATTCAAGGAGTCAACAGTCACCCAATTATCTCAACCCAAAAATGTCTTCACCAAGACACATTGTATTAAAATGATCAAAAACCAACAACAAAGAGAATTCTCAGGGCAGTCAGGGAGAAGAAAACAGTAACTTATAAAGGAAAAACCATTAGATTAGCCTCAGACTTCTCAGCACAAACCTTACCAGCTAGAAAGAAATGGAATCAAATATTCAAAATATTAAATGAAAGGAACCACCAGCCAAAAATAATGTATCCAGCTGAGCTCTCCTTTAGATATGAAGGAGAAATTAAGACCTTTCAAGATATATAAAAGTTGAAGGTATTCTCTACTACAAGGCCTACACTACAGGAAATACTCAAAGGGGTCAGCTCACCTAAAAGTAAATCTCACACACACACACACACACACACACACACACACACACACACACACACACACATAAACAAATCATAATTAGAGGTAAGGTGTCAGGCAAAAAGAAGCAGAAGAGTGTAACCCTTATTAAGCACAGGGCATTATAAGCTTAAATGATAAGAATAGATTTGCTATAGCAAGATAGTAATGAATGTTCAGCATATATAGAAACAAATTGAGACAACAATGACAGAAAAGGGAAGGATTCAAAGTCCAAATTCGCAAAGGGGAATGGAGATAAGGCACATGCAGAAAAAAAGAGATGACTGTATATATATATATATATATATATATATATATATATATATATATATATATGACTATCCGTTTCATATTCATAATGGTAACCATACACTGAAGATTCAGAAATAAAGTAAATAAAATAAAACAAGAAGAACCAGAGGAAAAAACCACAAAAGCCAACCAAAATAAAGAAAACAGAAACATAAGGACAAGGAAGCAATGGAAACACTGAGCTACCAGAAAGCAAAAGGTAAAATGGCTATAGGAAAGCTTCACATTTCAGTAATCAGAGTAGCAGAATGGATCTAAAAACAAAACCCAACCATATGCTGCCTCCATGACAAATATAGATTCAAAGAGAAAGGGTTGAAAATGATATTTCAAGCAAATAGCATTCAGAGAAAAGAGGGATTTGCGGTACTAATATTGGATGAAAGAGACTTCAAAATAAAAAAGGTAAGGAAAGATATTGAGAGAAACTTCATATTGATAAATGGAATCATGAACCAAGAAGATATAACACTTATTAATATTTACGATGGCAATCAGGGAGCCCAGAAATAGATAAAGTAGTTACTAACAGAACTAAGGGGAGAAACAGACCAAAACACTATTGTAGTAGGGGACCTAAATACCGCACTGTCGGATATGGACAGATCATCCAAACAGAAAATCAATAAGGAAATAACATCCTGAAATGACACCTTAGACCAACTCCACATAATTAACATTTACAGAGACTTCCATCCCAAAACAGCTGTTTATACATTCTTCTTTAGAGCAAATGGAACAATCTCAATGATTGACTGTATACTGGCACACAGAGATAGCCTCAAAAAATATAAGAGGGTTGATTTGAAATCATACAAACTATATTCTCAGATTGTAATGCTTTGAAACTAGAGACCAACTGCAAAAAGAAAGCAGTAAATGAGATTAAACAACATGCTGCTGAAGAATAACTGGGTCAGAGAAGAAATAAAAAGAGAGATCAAGAGATACATAGAAACGAATAATAATGATCGTACAACATATTAAAACTTTTGAGACATGGAAAAAGTGGTCACAGAGGAAAGTTCATACCTTTAGAGGCCTATCTACAAATACAAGAACGAGCCCAAATAAACAACCTGATGCTTCATCTTAAAAAACTAGAAAAGGAAGAACAATGAAGCCTAAAGTCAATAGAAGAAAAGAAATAATCAAAATGAGAACAGAAATAAATAGAATTGAAAAGAAAAAAAACAATAGAAAAAATAAATGCAACAAAGAGCTGGTTCTTTGAGAAGGTTAATAACATTGACAAATCCCTAGCTAGAATCACTAAAAAAAAAAAAAGAAAGAAACACAAATAAACAAAATCAGGGATGAAAGAGGGAAAATGACGACAGACACTGCAGAAATACAAGGCTCATACAAGAATACTATGAAAACGTCTATAAACCAAATTTAATAACCTAGAAGAAATGGACCAGTATTTAGAAAAATACAACCTTCCTAGGCTGAATCAAGAAGATCCGGAAAATCTAAAGAGACCAATCAGCAGTATGGAAATTGAAAATCATCCAAAACCTACCAAAGAGTAAAAGTCCAGGATCAGATGGCTTTACTAGTGAATTCTATCAAACATTCAAAGAAGATTTAATACCTATTCTTCTCAAACTTTTCCAAAAAGTCGAAGAGGAGGCAATACTTCCCAACACATTTTATAAGGCCAATATTACTTTAATACCAAAACTGGTAAAGATAACACACAAAAAGAAAACTACAGAATAATATTTTTCATGAACACAGATGCAAAAATCCCAAATAAGATGCTAGCAAACCAAATATAGCAACATATTAAAAAGATTATACATCATGATCAATAGAGCTTTATACCAGGGGCACAAGGATGGTTCAACATATGCAAATTGATTAATGTGATACATCACATAACAAATTAAAAAATAAGAATCATATGATCATGTTAATAGATGCAGAAAAGCCATCGACAAGATACAGCATCCATTTGTGATCAAAACACTTAACAAAATCGGTATAGAAGGAAAGTACCTTAACATAATAAAGGCCATATATGACAAACCCTCAGCCAATATTATACTTAATGGCGAAAAACTAAAAACCTTCTCTCTAAGATCAGGAACAAGACAAGGCTGTCCACTATTGCCACTACTATTCAGTATAACATTGGAGGTCCTAGTGAGTGCAGTCAGACAAGAGAAAGATATAAAAGGCATCCAAATAGGAAACGAAGAAGTCAAACTGTCACTATTTGCAGATAATATGATTCTCTATATAGAAAACCCTAAAGACTCCACAAGAACACTACTAGAAACAATAAGCAAATACAGTAAAGTTTTTGGTTACAAAATCAATGTTCAAAAATCCATAGTATTCCTGTACTCTAATAACAAAGTGTCAGAAAAAGAAGTGGCAAAATAATTCCTTTTGCAATTGCAACAAAAAGAATAAATTTAATAAAACATGTGAAGGACTTATATAATGAAAACTTCAGTCTCTATTAAAAGAAATCAATCAAAGCCGATACAAAGAAATGAAAAGATATTCTGTATTCTTGGATTGGAATAATCAACATACTTACAAGGACCTTATTACCTAAAGCATTATACAGATTTAATACAATCCGCATCAAAGTCCCATTGACATTTTTTAAAGAAATAGAACAAAAAATCATCAAATTTGTATGGAAGAACAAAAGATGCAGAATTGCCAAAACCATCCTGAGAAAAAAAGAACAAGGCTGGAGGCATCACTCTGCTTGACTTCAGATTATGCTACAAAGTGACAGTAATCAAAATCGGCATGGTATTGGCAGAAAAAGAGACACACGGACCAGTGGAACAGAATAGAGAGTACAGAAGTAAGTCCATATTTATATGGGCAAATAATTTTTGACAAAGAAGGCAAAAACATACAATGGAGAAAGGAAAGCCTGTTAAATAAATACTGCTAGGAAAACTGGAAAGCCATCTGCAAAGAATTGGAACTAGACTGTTGTCTATCATCACACACCAAAATTAAATCAAAATGGATTAAGGACCTAAATATAAGAACTGAAATATAAAATGCATGGAAGAAAACATAAGAACTAAACTCAAAGACCTTGGACTTAAAGAGGATTTTATGTATTTGACTTCAAAAGCAAGGGAAGTAAAAGCTAAAATAAATGAATGGGACTATATTAAACTAAAAAGTTTCTGCTCAGCAGAAGAAATTGTCAACAAGGTAAAGAGAGAACCATCCAAATGAGAAAATATATTTGCAAGCAACACCTCTAATAAGGGCCTAATATCTAAAATATACAAAGAAATCGTACGACTTAATAACAACAACAACAACAAAACGATCCAATCAAAAAATAGGCAGAGGATCTGAAATGACACTTCTCCCTAGAGGACATACAAATGGCCAACAAACGTGAAAAGATGCTCAACATTCCTAGCTATTAGGGAAATGCAAATTAAAACCACAATGAGATACCATCTCACACCTCTTAGAATGGCTACAATCAACAGGACATGTAACGACAATGTTGGAGAGGATACAGAGAAAAAGGAACTCTCACACACTGCTGGTGGGACTGCAAATTGGTTCAGCCACTATGGAAAACAGTTTGGAGGTTCCTCAAAAAGCTAAGAATTGATCTACCATATGATCCAGTAGTCTTCTACTGAGTATTTACTCTCAAAATTTGAAAACCCATATTCAAAAAGATATTTGCACACTGATGTTCATAGCAGTGTTATTCACAGTGGCTTGGACATGGAAGCAACCGAAGTGTCCTACGATAGATGATTGACTAAAGAAGCTGTGGTACATATATACAGTGGAATATTACTCAGCCATAAGAGAAGATGAAATACTGCCATTTGCAACATATGGATGGACTTTAAAATAATCATATTAAGTGAAATAAGCCAGACAGAAAAAGTTATAAATCACATGATATCACTTATATGTGGGATATAAACCTAAAAGCAACAAATGAGATGGACAAACAAACAGAGACTCATGGACATGGATTATAGACTAGTGGTTATTAGTGGGTTTGGGGAGGAGAGGGGAGGTAGACAGGGTAAAGGATGTCAACTATAGGGTTTAGGGGAAGGGTGAAGTGGGTAAATGGGATCAAATATATCAAATATATGGTAGCTGAAGGAAACTGGACTTTGGGTGGTAAATTCACAATAGAACATACAGACGTCAAATGATATTATACACCTGATAATTATATAATTGTATTAATCAATGTTACCCCAATAAATTTAAAGTTTAAAAAAAATAAAAAAATAAATAATAAATAATAATGAAAGTAAACTCACATTGTAAGACATTTCTTAATGATTTAGATTTTTTTTAGCCAGCTTTTTGTCAATTCTGATAGTTCATTGTTACTTTACTTTGTGATTTAGTTGACAAAGAGTTCATTTTATGCATAGAATTGTCAACTCTGCCATTTTATATTCATTTACTGGAGTTTTAATAATTAGAATCATCTTTAATCCAAGATTTTTTTTGCAGAGATCTTTTCAATCCCCTTATAAAGTTTTAGAGAACAAATTGAGTTAAAATAATATAATCTTTAAGTCTCCCCTCCCCTTTACTTTGGCACTAGGCCAATAATAGATAATAATATGTACAAAGCAAATTACTGTGATGAGAACTGCTCTCAACCCTAAGTCTGGCTCTCAAAGATGAAACACAGAAAGCTTAAGCAACTTCCAGTGGTTACACAGAAAGTCAGGCGTAGAGCTGGTACTGGACTTTCACATTTCATCACAAATGGATACCTGTGCTTGGTGTCTACGAGCAAAGCAGCAAAGTGAAGGCAACATCTGGGAAGGATTCTAGTTCTGAGGTCCTAGGAAAAAGTAACCTTCCACTGAAATGAGAGTGCAGCACCTACTAAGGCAGGCCATTTTCCATTTCATTATGGGACTTCCAGGTCCGTTTTAATTACTAAAAATGTCTTTAACTCTCCTGAATATTTACCCTCAGAGATAACCTGGCACAGATATTCAAAATGATAGTATAAAATGTCCTATAGAAATTACCCCAAACTAAAACACCACTCAATCATAATGCCTAAAAAAGTCTGTCATATAGTAGGAATTAAATGTTTGCTGAATAAATATATAAAATAAATTTCCTCATTATGTGACAAGTGGATGAAAATGCTACATTTGTTCTTAGTAAAACCTGTACAAGGAATACTAAAACCATTTAGTGTTGATGACAGAAAATCTGAGTGAATTTATTATCAGTCACATTAGAGGAAGTTTCTCTATGTAAAAATCTTTCACTATCTCATTCCCCCATCAATCTCACACTAATATAACCTAATGTTACTCAATGACGTTACATTAACATCGTTAATGTTACTTAATACATACAAAGAAGTTGAGCAGATGATTCTATGTACTTAATGATGCTTTTGCTTAAACCTGATCCCCCAGGTTAGGATTGACAACCTCTATTTTGTGCATGCATTGTCTATGCTACATGGCAGTATCATTCCAAGTATAACTGTTCATTTTTTAATTCTTTGTCAAGTGCCATTCACCAAACTACTCCTTGAAGCTTGCAATGCCATCTTATTTTCCTTATTCCCACTAGATCATTGCGCAGTCGCTACCTCTAGTCCAACTTAAATTGTCACAATGAGAGTCTTGGTAATTGTGATACTGCAGTACGCAAGAGGTTAGCAAGACCTCACTTCCCACCAGCAATGGGGCCTGTTGCCATTGGACCTGTGAGTGATTCAATTTCAAAAATCTCATTCTCAACGTTTGTTCCATATGACCACTTCTAATAGTAACTCTCCAAGTTAGCATTTATCCAGAAGTCTCTGAGATCAAGATTTGAATATGAATAGTTTTACTGTGGGAGGTGGTTCTATGAAAATCTGGTAGTTTCCTGTTAGAGTGAAGAGTGAGACAAAGGAGGAATAGAAGCCGATAAACAGTATATCATCAAACAATCTGCCACTGTTTGCAAATGAAGCTTAATCCCACTGTGGAATTCTGGTAAATAGTATAAACCATACATCTAAAAATTATCTAGCCTATGGAGAGAGGGAGCTGCGGTATTTATTGGCATTGGTTGGAGATTGCTTTCAGTGGCATTAATTCCCTGACCCTCCCTACATAATTGACATGAAGGTTTAACAGATTCAACCAGAGAGCTATTGACAAACAGTGGCACGTGCTGGCATTTGGACTCAATGACAGCCTGTAAATAAATGTTATATGCTGAGAAGATAAGGGCAAGATACTTAAAAAATCTGCTACACCATGACAATTCCCAGATTTATATATACAGACCAGACTTCTCTCTTGAACTCCAGACTTATATATCCAAGAAACTATTCGACCTCCCCATTTTGATTCAAAATTAGCGTTTCAAAGTCAGCATGTTCAAAATTATTCTATTGATCTTCCTCCCAAACTGTCTGCAAACATAGCTTTTATGATCTTATTTAACAGCAATGTCATCCTTCCCATTTTTTAGGCTACGATACTTGGAATCATGCTTGACTCTATGACACTCACAACCCATGATAATCTTCAGGAAATTCTCTTGGTCCTAATTTCAAAATAAATCTAAAGTCTGACTACTTCTTACTGCTAGTGCTCCTTTCTGGTGTGGGACATCATCGCAATGGCCTGAATTGGTGAACTTGCTATGTAACTGGCCTCCTAGTTTCCATTCTTACTTTCTCCAATAGAACAGTTAGAGCTATTCTGAAAGCTGTCAGATATTACCACTCTACTTGAAACTCACCAATTGCTCTCCATTTTGCTCAGAAGAGAAGGCACTATGCTGATAGTATCTTACAGGGACCCACATTATCCATGCACCATCCACAATTGCTTATTTGACTGCATCTCCTATCTTATTCCACTTTAGTTACAGGAGTTATTTGAACATATTGGGCAGCACCCATCTAAATGCCTTTGCACTGGCTGTTCTTTCTGTATTTTGCATTCCCCAGATATACATGGCTAAACTCATCTCTTCCTTTAAATCTTTGATTAAAAGTCACCTCAATGAGTCCTATTCTTGATATCCTATTTAAAATTAAAACCCAACCTAAAACCCTACATTGAAATATTTCTTGAAAACATTACTTTTTATGTCTTATTATCTTTTACCACAGAGACATATTTTGGTTTTGACTATTGTGGCAAATTTAAGTTGCTTATAATTTTGATATTTTAATCTGCAACTATTTAATAAATGTATTTTAACATAGAAATGACTAGATCAATGTCTATTGAAATTTTTTTAGTGGCTTGATCTATATTTCCAAAGTCCAAAAGTTGTCCTGACTTACACTCTAACTAACAGTGAGGGAGGCAGCGTTCTGCAGTTTAAGAATGTTCACCTTGGCTACCGAGAATTTGTTGCGCCTAAACACTTTCAGCCTCAGTCCCCTCATTTGTAAAGTAAGAATGATCGTGTTTCTCTCATTAGACTTTTGTGATGATTAGTTGAAAGAGTCAACTTGCTAAGTTGCTGGCATAGAGTAAACACTCAATAGATGTCAGGTATTATTTAAATTTATATTGCCATTTTTATTATTAAATTATTCATTTTCATCCTTCCTGACCAAGAATTTGATATATTTTTTTCTAAATTTGATATGCAGTTATCGCTTGTTAATTTTTATTTGTTTGATGTTTATTAAGATAAACTTTTTAATATTTATGAGCCTTTTATTTCCCTTTCTTTTTAAAAATAGTTTTCTTATAGTCTTTGCTCATTTTTCTTTTCAAGTTTTCTTCACTTATTGATTTGTAAATATTTTTTTTCTGTATTGAGGATATTAAGCCTTTATCAAAGGGGCTACAAAAGCCACACTGGAAATTTGTGGGGATTAGGAAAAAAGTGCCTCCATTTTAGCAGATCCAGGCCTGGCCAGGATGTATATAGTTTGTTGGATGAGTGAAGCACAGGCTGGGCTTCAGCCCTCATAGACCCTTTAGACAGGTCTTGAGGAGTTAAAGTCTACAGAACTCTGTAGCAACTTGGGTGTCGCAAGATTGGAAATAGTTAACCAGTTGGTAGCTGGATTTTAATATTATTGTGAAGCTTTCTCAAATACAAAGTTTTTAAATTTTTCCTAAATATTTTTTGTCTCTCTCTATTTTTTACTTTCTGATTTCTTTTATTGTTGACTTTATATTTAGTGAATTAATCAGGGCTCTACAGAGAATGAGAGGGAGAGAGAGAGAGAAGAGAAAGAGGAGAGAGAGACTGATTTATTATAAGGAATGTCTCACATGATTCAGAGACTGGCAAGTTCAGAATCTGCAGTGTGGCCTGCCAGGTTGTAGTCCCAGAAATTTTATGGTGCAGATGAAGTCAAAGCTGGTCCAGTGAAGCATTCCTTCTTGCTTGGAAAAGATGGTCTTTTTGTTTTACTCAGGCCTTCGACTGGTTGGATAAGGCCCACCCACAATGTGGAGGGCAACCAGCTTTGTTTAAAGTTCACCAATTTAAATGTTAATCTCATCCAAAAACAATCTCCATGTTGACACATAAAATTAATCATCACATTTAGTAAATTCTTCTCTACCTCCACATCACATATGCACTTCTATTAGTTGTCATAAACTTCTCTATAATTCTTGGCTATACTTAACACATACCTGCATAATGACTCTGTATCAAAAACAAATGACACTGATGCATGTAGCCTACTTCTGCACTGTTTAGTAATTCTGTGTGTTTTAAATAGAGAAACAGGAACTTAGAAAGGTTTTGTGATTCCTTTTAAGTGAAACACAATTATTTAATGCCGAGTAGAACTTGAGATCTTTTACTACCTTCAGATGTTGTCTTCGAAGTAAAATCCCTTGCAAATTGAGTTGTGTTTATATATCTAATATGGAATTGAATGTTATGTAAATAGTTGTAAATGTGATTACCATTCATCAGAACATTCTAGAATATTTGTAATCAGCATACGATCAATAGCAGAAGTCTAATTAACTTCAAATAATTTTAGGAAGTAAGTAGAATAATAATTGTAGATGATATACAAAGTGATCCAGACACCAGGAGATTTCATTATACATAACCATGTGAATCTGGAGAAAGTGAATATTTTGGCACATATAAATCTGATGCTGCTGGTAGGAGTAAACTTTCTCCAAAATGTTATTCTTTTTCAAAATTACATTAAATAATGTGCAGTGTTGGCATATTTTCAGTATATTTTTAGAATGTAACTTATTAATTTGATTATTTAAAGAAAAAGAACATTTTGCACTCTTATTAACTGAGTAATGATACATATTTTGCTTGAATTACTAAAATAATTGCAGATATTTTAATGTAATCTGACAGATATTTAAAAGTTTTCTTCATTTGTCACTTGGGGAAATAAACAGGATTCATTACCACAAATTTCCATTAAAATATGGTTACTCCCCAGTCTCTGTTGTGGTAATTGGCCATGAATGACCATCTTTAAGGGTTTCTTAATTTGATAGGAGAGAGGACATAGATATTTATGTATGAAGTTCAAAGAAGATTCAAATCTTAAGTTCTCTAGCTTGTTAAAGGGATGTTTTTCCTGAATTATTTTTTAAAAGAGAGGAGAAAAAGATGATTAAATCTTCTCCAGAATAAAAATATTCATATTTCCAAGAGTTTTATTCAAGTACAGTAGATTCGAAATACAAAGTGAAGAATCTGGAGTGTCAAAACGAGTATCAATTCCAGGTTAGTAAAGAGCCTTTGATACGTATTTAGTGACTATATGTCTGAAAATGTAAGTAAAATAGAGACCAATTTATTCTATTATTTTGTGTATCAAGTCACTGAAGTAAAGCATATTAACTTGTCAGTAACAATTAAATTTTGTCATTTTTTGTCATTTTTGTCAATTTTGTCATTGTATTTATTTAAGTAGCGTTTGTAGGTGTACAAAATTTCTGATTACAAATTCATCATTTGTTTAAAAATCTTTTAAAGGCCTTTGCATATTATAGTTCTTTGAAATTACATCCCTATACAAGTCTACTTTATTCCACTCTTTTGATATACATTTTAAGAGATTTATTGATACGTAATTTACATACAATAAAGTTCACTCAATTTAAGTGTACAAATCAATAATTTTTAGTATATTTACAGAGTTATCAAACAGAGTTATATCTAAATTTAGAACATCTTTGATTCAATAGCAAGTTAAATGTTTTTTTTTAATTTTTGTTTCTTGAGTTTTTTTATTTGATTATTTCAACTTTCCATTAACTTAATCTGTATACAACACTAAGTTAAACACAGTTATGTTTCACTTTTACATGTGAAATTTTTCATGGTCATAGAGAGAAAACAACAATAAAAGTACAACCATTATAGTCTGTAATACATATGCTAGGATGAGCGTCAGGGTAACCTAGCTAAGCTTATGGAGAGTTTCTGAATTGTGATTATATCCATTTTGAAAGCAGCGGCCTTTAACTACAGATTTATAATTCCAGTCTAAAAAGGGGTAGCATCTAAAACCAAAAAAAAGGCATTGAATTAAATCTTTTAATATAAAGTATTTATGAAAATTCAAGAGGATCAAAGGAAATTTTGATTATTATCCTGATGAAAGCCTAGTTGTGGTATGTGATTTTTGAGTGAGCTAAAATAGATATAATAAATGTTTATTCTAATTGATTTAATAATTCTATCACTATATCATTCACATCTTTAGAATATTTCAGGTCTAAAATCTGTTAATTTAATTCTCTTTAATAACCTTATAAAAATCATTATTTCATATTGTAGTTTCCACTTTTATAAAGGGTCAGTGTAATAAAAGCTCACGTGAAGGATAGTTTGCATATTTTGTGAAATTGTTCGTGAATAATACTTTCAATGTCTTTTCAAAAAGTTTCGTATGATATCTTCCTTTTAGTGAGGAGAATGAAGGACTAGTTTATTTCTGGTGATAAACTAATAATGAGACCCAGACATCCCATTCTACTTCTCCTAGAGGCTCAGAGCTAGATTTTTCAATCAAATACTGAATTTCTCAGTCATTCCTGTATAATTGTGAGCCCCCCCCCCCAAAAAAAAAATTATTGTGTAGATTTTATGTTCTGGTCCTTATTGAGAGGCCTGAAAAATATCTCTTTCACTGAAAGTCATCTTAAAACCCTCTTAGAAGTGATCAGTTTATAAATAAATCTACAAATGAGTAGATCATGGCTTTTTAATCTCAAACTCAATTGATTAAAAAATGACAAGAGTGATAATAAACAATTGATTGATTTCCCTTTATACTGATTGGTTTCTATACTGAATTAAATGAGATGGAAATCTGTCTTGGTGTTATCTGGATATGGTTTGAATAAGTGAATGTGTGAATAAGCAAGTGAGTAAGGAAGGAGAAGATAGCCTGACTACTGCCTAGAAAAGTCCTGGAAGAAAGCAAGATGGTCAAGATTCCAAAGAGAGCTTTATGGAGATGGATATATAACAGTAAATTCACTAAAAGTCATTATTGAGTTTTACACTTAAAATGGGTGAATTTTATAATAGTTAAATTATATATTAACAAAGTGGGTTATATATATATAAAAAAAAGATTCCCAGTAGGCTTAACATGAGAGAAACCTCAACTCTATTGCTCTTTAGGATACGATATCTTGAGCTAAACATTAATTGGAGAATAAGATACAATTATCTTGATCCAAATCTTCCTTATAATTCATTTGATCAAAAGCATTATAACAAATGTTATACCACAAGATTTTCTGAGAAAATTTTCCTTCCTTTTAAATCAAAAGTAAAATAAAAAATAAATTAAAAAAATAAATAAACTTAGCAAAAAAAAATCTGATAATGCACTTGAAAAAAAGTAAAATATATTTTCATTATAATAAATAAAAAGCACAACAATCACAAAGAAATAAATTAATAATATATTACTCTACATCCTGTTAGCATAGTTAATTACCAGTCTATACCCTTTTCTTCTCCATATCTAAAATTTGCTGATTATAGCCCATATTTCTAGGCTTTTGAAATATTTTATAAGTGAATTCCATCAGATCTGTGTTATCTGTAAATTTGTTTATTATGTCTTATCCATGTTGTTGATGAAGAGCGAGGTTGGTGAAAGGGTCCTGTGGCCTGCAACTAGAGGCTATTCTCTCTGATAGCATAGATGAATACTTTAGATTAAAATTATATGTAGCTGTGCAGTTATTTAGATCAAATTTTCCTCAAAGACATTATCTGAGAATATGATAAATGCCATTCTATGACTCACATACAATCCAATAATGTCATTCCCCCCAAATTACTAAACAACATATGTTAACTTGAGTTCATGATCTGGAAACTATCTTATATTTATACATCATCCCAAATATATTTTACACTCAGAACATCTCTTTTTTTTTTTTTTTTTAGTTTAGAGGAATCTTTCTCTTTTTTACTTTGTCATCAAAGAATGAAATTTACTTCTCTTGGCTTCAGGAGAGAGACATGTTGATTGGTGTTCAAATTCATGCCATACACCAAAATGCTTTTGCTAGATTGTCTCTTGTGTTTCTGTGGGGAAATGGAGAGAAAGAAGGGGAGAGAGAGAGACTTGATGATATGTATGTAATTGCCTTTGTTTTACAAGATGACATTGTTTTTTAACTGGGCTTTAATTTAAAGTCTTAAGCCTAATGCTTAAAAGCAATCACCAATTGTGTGATGACATTGACGCAGATGGAGAGAACATAATACCATTTAGAAAATCTTTATATTATCAATAGTCCTAAGGATTTTTGGTTCATATTCTATACTTGATTGAGTCCACATTTTCCCATGGACAAAGATTAGGCAAGTGAGAAAGAGAATGTTCCTACCTATATTCTCACCTATGCTGGAGTCTCCTCAGATATCCAACTGTCTGTAACAAAACACTGAAGCCTGGAAAAGGTAAATATACATGTTTGTATGGACTTGGTTTTAATGTTCTATATATTATATTTTAGATGATCTCCTACAAATTAAAAAATATATTCAAATAGCACATAGTGGATTACATTTATGTGCCTGGCAATTAGCACTTACATCTCTTTTCTTTATATAGATTCAGAACAAAATCTGAAACCTGAAATAATGGACCTGCAGAATTATTCCTTGGTGTCAGAATTTGTGTTGCATGGACTCTGTACTTCACAGTATCTTCAGAATGTTTTCTTTATCTTCTTCTCTGGGATCTATGTGGCCACCGTACTGGGTAATTTCATCATTATGGTTACTGTAACTTTTGACCCCTGTTTGTACACTTCTCCTATGTACTTCCTGCTGGGGAATCTATCTTTCCTGGACATATGGCTGGTCTCATTTGCCACTCCCAAAATGATCAAGGATTTTCTTAGTGATAGAAAGCTCATCTCCTTTGGAGGATGTATGGCTCAAATCTTCTTCTTACACTTTATTGGTGGGGCTGAGATGGTACTTCTAGTTTCCATGGCTTATGACAGATATGTGGCCATATGCAAACCCTTGCATTACATGACTGTGATGAGTCGGCAGACTTGCATTGGGCTAGTGTTCATTTCATGGGTCATTGGATTTGTACACTCCATCAGTCAAATAGCTTTTACTGTTAATTTACCTTATTGTGGCCCCAATGAGGTGGACAGCTTCTTCTGTGACCTTCCTCTTGTGATCAAGCTTGCTTGCATGGACACCTACGTCTTGGGTATCCTTATGATCTCAGACAGTGGGTTGCTTTCCATGAGCTGTTTTCTGCTCCTCTTCATCTCCTACACTGTTATTCTCATTGCTCTGCAAAAGCATGCTGCTGGTAGAGTAACCAAAGCACTCTCTACTTGCTCCGCACATATCATGGTAGTCACACTCTTCTTTGGACCCTGCATTTTCATTTATGTGTGGCCTTTCAGTCGGTTCTCTGTGGACAAGCTCCTCTCTGTGTTTTACACCATTTTTACTCCACTCTTAAACCCCCTTATCTACACATTGAGAAATAAGGAGATGAAAACATCTATGAAGAAACTGTGGAACCGATATGTGACTTTTCATTGACTTTCAGCTTTCCATAATGCTTCATGTGTTTACACGTTCAGGAGATATCATTTTTTAATACGACTTTGCTCAAAGATTCCATTCTGACACTATATTGGTATAATTTGTATTGTGTCATATTGCAGAGAAATAATTATTGATTTCAATAAAAATTATATATGTAATTTTATTATATATATTCAACCCCACAATACACTTTGGAATTAACCCTACAATTTTTTTTTGTTTTAAAAAAACTGATTTCTCTTATGAATTTATTTTGTCAAAAATATTGATACAAAAATGAATTTTCATTTCCTAATTATAGTCCAACACAGTAAGGGCTGTCGGTTCATAGGCAGTAAGACCTGAAACATTTGGCACAGGGAATCTAACCGGAGAGTAAATAATGCCCTGTGATTCTTTGTCCTGGTTTTGAAAGCCTGAGAGGAGAAAAAACAAACTATCTAACAAACCAAAAAAACATCATTTCAAGATCCTATCGATTTAAAAAATATACTTTTTCTTGTGATCGTGCATCATGTTTAATCTTTTTATTTGAAAAACGAATGCTTGCTAGTGATATTAAATTACAGAAGTTAATTTTAACGTGGGAAAAATCAATATTTTATGACTAATATTCCCTGGTATAAACATAAGCTATAATGTTACTGTTTAATATGCATTGGATTATTAAATTAATAGATTTTCACCAACAGCAGATTTTATTTTATTTTATTTTTTATTTTACTTTTTTTTAGGTGAGACAACCCTTAGTTGACCTCACAGATTGCAAGGACCTTGTCAGTTTATAATCCCTTGTTTTTTTATTTTATACTCCTACAGCACCTGGTCTTCCTAGGTGGTCTCCCATCCAAGTACTAACCAAACCCAACCCTGCTTAGCTTCCGAGATCTGACGGGATTAGGCTTGTTCAGGGTAGTATGGCCATAGACCACAGCAGATTTTAAACAAACACTATAGTTCACTGAATTAATTCTGTCCTTTGGGGAATCATCTATTAGGAAGTATGCTTGAATACCACAGATTTAGATCTTATACTTAGTTTTTAAATGTCTTTGGATCCTAAAAATATAATCATAAACAAGAGTTAAATTTTATATTAACTAAATTAATGCTCAAGGAATTCAAGCAATTTTCTTCTATGTTGATTCTGAAACATCACACCAAAGGATAGGATTGGGTAATGATTGAATTACTTGAATAATGATGAAACTTTGAATAATTTTGGAAATTATCTTCAATCAGGAAAAGCATGCTCCTGGGTACTTTTGACTTCCCTTATGACTGCAGTCCCACACATATGCATAAACACCAAAAGAATATAGAAGGAAAACAACTTCTGGCTTAGGATGTTTTCTCAAGAGTCCCCTTGCTTGCTATTGCGATAATACTGTATTTTGATTTGACAGACTTTGGAAGTAGTAAATTTTTATAATCATTCACACTCATATATGTGAACATTAAAAGAACCTAAAAGGAAATTCAGATCTGATTTAGGATTTTTTTTTAATGTAATACTGATGGTTGACTTTATAGACTTTGGACATAGCCATTTTAATCATCAAAATATGACAAAATACTATTTATAGAGGTATTTATTTAGTTAATAAATGTTTGTCAAGCACCTGTTACATTTCAGATTCCATGCACTGAGCTAAGAGTGAAGAAAAAATATTTAAGAACACATATTCCCAGTTTAGTGGAATAAAAGCATGTATACAGACAAAATACACTCTAAAGTGAGAGTTATAATAGAAATAAACATGATATGCTCCGAGACTACGGAAGAGGAAAACCTAATCCAGTTCTAGTGATTAGGAAAGACTTCAAATTTTCTCTGATTTACTAGGATTCTGTATTGTCTTATTAACACACACACACACACACACACACGCACACGCACATGCACACGCACACACAGCATGGTATGTTTAGCATAGAACAAGTCACATAGTAAATGCCCCAAAAGTTGTTAGATCCCATGAGGTGTTCCTGACTTTTTAGAACTATCCAGTAGCACATGTTCCATCTCTAATTTCTGCTCAACTCTCCATCTTACTTTGGTCAGATCTATGAAGATGGATGTGGACTATTGCACTATAAGTTTAGGTGCAGAAATCCTGGGGTTTAGTTGTCTGGACCAAATAAAAATGGCTGCTTGATTTATTAGTAAAACCTGAGTGAGAGGACTCACCAGTTTCTCTGGAAAGCCTACAGTTTTCCACAAACTGTAGGCTTTTGAAGGAAATTTGCCATCATCATTTCAATAGGAAGCCACAGATTCCAAATAAATGAAATTCTTTGAATTTGAGGAAGCATTTATAAAACTCATTTTCCTGTTTTGAAATAAGATAAGTTAAATACAGAATACAGAGTTTCTCAAAGTGTAATTTGAAGATTGCCTATATTAAAATTATCTGAGATGCTTTTATTTATTATATTTTTATTAAATTTGTTGGTGTGATATTGGCTAATAAAATTATCTAAGTTTCAAGTGTACAATTCAATAATACATCATCTGTATATCACGTAGTATTCACCATCCAAAGTCAAATTTCCTTCTGTCACCATATCTTTGACCCCATTTACCCTCATCTACCTTTCCCTCTACCCTGCTTCCCTCTTGTAACCACTAAACTATTGTCTGTGTCTATGAGTTTGTTTGTTTGTCTGGTTTGTTTGTTGCTTTCAGATTTATAAGTGAAATCATATGTTTCTCGACTTTATCTGTCTGACTTATTTCTTAGCATAATAATCTCGAGATCCATCCATCTTGTTGCAAATGGCAGTATTTCATCTCTTCTTATGGTTGAGTAATAATCCATTGTATATACGTACCACATCTTCTTTATCTTATCATCTATCATAGGACACTTCGATTTTTTTTCATTTCTTGGTCATTTCTTCTATGTAATTTATTGTTTCAGGTCTTATATTTAGGGCTTTGATCCATTTTGGCTATGAACATAAGGGTGCATAGATCTTTACAGATAAATGTTTACAAAAAAATGTTTACAAAAATGTTTACCCAGAAGAAGGATTGCTGGGTCATATGGTAATTCTATTCTTAACTTTTTGAGGAACCTCCATACTGTTTTCCATACCGGCTATATCGATTTACATTCCTCCCAGTAGTGTATGAAGGTTTCTTTTTCCCCACAACCTCTCCAACACTTGTTATTACTTTTCCTGTTGATGAAAAGCATGCTAACAGGTGTGAGGTAGCATCTCATTGTGATTTTGATTTGCATTTCCCTAATCACTAGTGAGGTTGAGCATCTTTTCATGTCTGTTGGCCATTTGTATGTTTTCTTGGGAGGAGTGTCAGTTCAGGTCCTCTGTCCATTTTTTTTTAATTGGATTTTTTTTGTTGTTATTTAGTTGTATGAGTTTTTTGTATATTTTGGATATTAACCCCTTATCAGAAGTGTTGTTTAGAAATATCTTCTCCCATTCAGTTGGTTGCCTTTGTTTTGTTGATGGTTTCTTTAGCTGTGCAGAAGCTTTTTAGTTTGATGTAGTCCCACCCATTTATTTTTGCTTCTACTTCCTTTTATTTGAGGTCAAATTCTTAAAATTCTATCTAAATACAAGGTCCATGAGTTTAGTACCTATGTTTTCTTCTATGTAATTTATTGTTTCAGGCCTTATATTTAGGGCTTTGATCCATTTTGAGTTAATTTTGGTGCATGGTGAAAAGATAGCAGTATAGTTTCATTCTTTGCAACTATGGTTAACAATTTCCGTTTTCTTGAGAATATCTACAGATTTTTATTTATATTTCTATTTAGACATGTATCATTTAGTCTGTAGTGTTTAATAGTTATATGTTTCCTTATATTTTACTTTTTCTAAGAGTACTGATTTTATAGTATATACTTTTTATCTTCTCCTCTTATCACAAATTGTTGAACAGTTTTTTTTAGCATCACTTTTTCCATATATCATTGGTTAGTGGGAAATGTCTAGCATCAATACAGAGCCTTTGTAAATTATTCTGTAGTGAAAATCAACTGGATTATGTCTTTATGATTAATTGCCTCAATCCTGCTGAATTTTGATTCTCAATTACCTACTCTGTTGGTACTACTGATATTAAAGTCCTGACTGAAAATTCAAATACAGACCTCTCTGATTCCATAGTCTAATGTCTATAAAGTCACATGGTTTATAGTTGTTTGCATTATGAACTGAAATCTTACTTATCTGTTCAATATGGAGATATCTGACTTCACTGACAACAGTGGTGGTATATCCAGAAGTTTTTTGATGTTTCTTGTAAGGGCTCTGACAAAACTTGATCTGTTCTTGCTTCCATAACATCTCTCAAAGTGTTTTCAAAGTCTCAATGGAAAATTTATAATATCTTTCTAAGTATAGGAAAAGAAAACAGCTCTGAAATATCTCTCTCCTAATTATTATCACATTGATCAGAGAAGACAAATAATCCTCCTGCATTTGTTCAACACATTTCTATGGAGCCTGTAATTCATTTTGTTTCAGGCATTTTAAAAAGTAAGTGTTGGAAATGTAAAGATAATAAAGACAGAACTTCAGTCTTCAATGAATTTACCTAATATTTTTAGCTCTGTCTCTGTCACACAAATTCATTGCTGAAATTGATTCTATAATTCACCAACTAAAAAAGCTATAAAAATAAAAATACTCCATAGTCCATTTATATTTAACTTTCACATTTTATTTGTGTCTAATTAGTTCTAAATTTGACTGTCAATTTAATTTTCCTAACTTTGATTAAAAAATCTCAGCAAGCAATAAACAAGCCTCTGATTTAGTATTTTTTTATATATTTTATTTTATCTTATTTTATTTTTTCCAGTTTTTCTAAATTTATTTTATTTTATTTTATTTTATTTTTAAATCTTTAATTAAATTTATTGGGGTAACACTGTTTAATACATTATGTAATTTTAAGGTATACATTATCATTTGACATCTGTATATTCCAGTGTGTGTTTACCACCGAAAGTCGTTTTCTTCAGCTACCATATATTTGATCCCGTTTAATCACTTCACCCTCCCCTTAAACCCTATATTTGATCCTCTTTACCCCATTTACCTCCCCTCTCCTCCTCAACCCCACTAGTAACCACTAGTCTATAGTCCTCTGGTAACCACTAGCCTATTGTCCATATTCATGAGTCTCTGTTTGCTCTACTCATTTGTTGCTTTTAGATTTATATCCCACATATAAGTGATATCATGTGATTTTCAGCTTTTTCTGTCTGGTTTTTTTTTTTTTTTTTGCATAGCATGATTATCTCAAGGTCCATCCATGTTGTCCTAAATGGCACTATTTCATCTCTTCTTATGGATGAGTATTATTCCATTGTGTATATGTACCAAAGCTTCTTTAGCCAATCATATATCATAGGACGCTTAGGTTGCTTCCATGTCCAAGCCACTGTGAATAATGCTGCTATGAACATCGATGTGCAAGTATCTTTTTGATATGGTTTTTCAAGTCTTTGAGGTAAATACTCAGAAAAGAGATAACTGGATCGTATGGTAAATCAATTCTTAGTTTTTTGAGGAAATTCCATAGTGTTTTCCATAGTGGCTATAGCAATTTGCAATCCCATCAGCAGTGTATGAGGGTTCCTTTTTCTCCACATCCTCTCTAGCATTTCTTATTACTTGTCTTATTGATTATAGCCATTTTAACAGGTATGAGATGATATCTCATTGTGGTTTTGACTTGCATTTCCTTAATAGCCAGCCATGTTGAGCATTTTTTCATATAATTGTTGGCCATTTTTATGTTCTCTAGGGAGAAGTGTCTGTTCAGGTCCTCTGCCCATTTTTTGACTGGATCATTTTTTGTTGTTGTTACTGAGTTGTATAAGTTCTTTGTATATTTTGGATATTAGGCTCTTATCAGAGGTGTTGCTTGCAAATATATTTTCCCATTGGGATGGCTGTCTCTATACTTTGTTGAATTTTTCTTTTTGCTGAGCAGAAGCTTTTTAGTTTGATGTAGTCCCATTCATTTATTTTAGCTTTTACTTCTCTTGCTCTTGAGGTCAAATTCATAAAATCCTCTTTAAGGTCAAGGTCCTTGAGTTTAGTTCCTATTCATTTTATATTTCAGGTCTTATATTCAGGTTCATAATCCATTTTGAGTTAATTTTGGTGTGTGGTGATAGACAACAGTCTAGTTCCAATTCTTTGCAGGTGGCTTTCCGGAACCATTTATTGAAGAGGCTTTTCTTTCTCCACTGTAAGTATTTGGCTTCTTTGTTGAAAATTATTTGCCCATAGAAATATGGACTTCTGGACTCTTGATTCTGTTCTGCTGGTCCATGTGTCTCTTTTGCTGCCAATACTATACTGTTGCTTTGTAGTATAATTTGAAATCGGGCAGAGTGATGCCTCCAGCCTCATTCTTTTTTCTCAGGATGGCTTTGGCAGTTCGGGATCTTTTCTACTTTGATGCAAATCTAATGATTTTTTTTGTTCTATTTCTTTAAAAAATGCTCATGAGAGTTTGATGAGGATGGCATTAAATCTGTATAACACTTTAGTTAATATGGTTATTTTAACTATATTTATTCTTTCAATCCAAGAACATGGAATATCTTTCCATTTCTTTGTATCTTCTTCGATTTCTTTTAATAGGGTCTTATAGTTTTCATCATATAGGTCCTTCACTTGTTTCGTTAGATTTATTCCTAGGTGTTTTATTCTTTTTGTTGCAATTGCAAAAGGAATTATTTTGTCCACTTCTTTTTCTGACACTTCATTATTAGAGTATAAGAACGCTATGGATTTTTGAACATTAATTTTGTATCCAGAGACTTTACTGTATTTGCTTATTATTTCTAGTAGTGTTCTTGTGGATTCTTCAGGGTTTTCTATATAGAGAATCATGTCATCTTCAAATAGTGACAGTTTGAGTTCTTTTTTTCCTATTTGGACACCTTTTATATCTTTCTCTTGTCTGACTGCACTCACTAGGACCTCCAATGTTATACTGAATAATAGTGGCAATAGTGGACAGCCTTGCCTTGCTCCTGATCTTAGAGGGAAGTTTTTTTATTTTTTCACCATTAAGTATAATGTTGGCTGAGGGTTTGTCATATATGGTCTTTATTATGTTAAGGTACTTTCCTTCTATACCAATTTTGTAAAGTGTTTTGATCATAAAAGGATGCTGTATCTTGAAGGCTTTTTCTGCATCTATTAATATGATCATATGATTCTTATTTTTTAATTTGTTTATGTGGTATATCACATTAATTGATTTGCTTATGTTGAACCATCCTTGTGCCCCTGGAATGAAACCCACTTGATCATGGTGCATTATCTTTTTAATATATTGCTATATTTGGTTTGCTAGTATCTTATTTAGAATTTTTGCATCTGTGTTCAGGAGAGATATTATTCTGTAGTTTTGTGTGTGTGTGTGTGTGTGTGTGTGTGTGTGTGTGTGTGTGTGTGTGTTATCTTTGCCAGGTTTTGGTATCAGGGTAATATTGGCCTCATAAAATGAGGTGGGAAGTATTGCCTCCTCTTTGATTATGTAGAAGAGTTTGAGGAGAAGAGGTATTAAATTTTCTTTGAATGTTTGATAGAACTCACTGGTGAAGCCATCTGGTTCTGGACTTTTACTTTTTTGTAAGTCTTTTGATAATTGTTTCAATTTCCATACTGCTGATCACTCTATCTTGATTTTCCAGATCTTCTTGATTCAGTCTAGGAAAATTGTATTTTTCTAAATACTGGTCCATTTCTTCTAGATTTTTAAATTGTTATTATATAGTTTTCATAGTATTCTTGTATGATCCTTTGTATTTCTGCGGTTAGTTGTAATTTCCCCTCTTTCATACTGATTTTGTTTATTTATGTCCTATCTCTTTTTTCTTTAGTGAGTCTAGCCAGGGGTTTGTTAATTTTATCAATCTTCTCAAAGAACCAGCTCTTTGTTACATTTATTTTTTCTATTGTTTGTTATTGTTGTTGTTGTTTACAATTTCATTTATTTCTGCTCTAATTTTGACAATTTCTTTCCTGACTTTAGGCTTCATTTGTTCTTCTTTTTCTAGTTTTTTTTTTTTTAAGATGAAGCATTAGGTTATTTATTTGGGTTCATTCTTATTTTTGGAGATAGGCTTGTAATGATAAGACCTTTCCTCTCATGACCGCTTTTGCTATGTCTCAAAAGTTTTCATATGTTATACTATCATTATCCTTCATTTCTATGTGTCTCTTGATCTCTCTTTTTATTTCTTCTCTGACTTATTTATTCTTCAGTAGCATGTTGTTTAATCTCCATGTATTTGTGGTTCTTCCCGATTTCTTTCTGTAGTTGATCTCTGGTTTCAAAGCATTATGACCAGAGAATATGGTTGGTATGTTTTCAACCCTCATATTTATTGAGGCTATCTCAGTGTCCCACTATGTGGTTGATTCCTGAGAATGTTCCATGTACACTAGAGAAGAATGTATAAGCAGCTGTTTTGGGATGGAAAGCTCTGTAAATGTCAATTATGTCCAGTTAGTCTAATGTGTCATTTAAGGGTGTTATTTCCCTATTGATTTTCTGTTTGGATGATCTGTTCATATCTGACAGTTGGGTATTTAGGTCCCTTACTACGATAGTGTTTTGGTCTGTTTCTTCCTTTAGTTTGTTATAATTGCTTTATATATTTCAGGGCTCCCTTATTGGGAGCATAGGTATTAATAAGTATTATGTCTTCTTGGTGCATGATTCCCTTTATAATTATGAAGTGTCCTTCAGTATCTATCTTTATCTTTTTTATTCATCTGATATTAGTACTGCTATTCCTGCTTTTCTCTGAATGCCAAATTCTTGATATATTATTTTTGTCACTTTCACCTTAAATCTGTATTTGTCTTTGGAAGTGAAGTATGTCTCCTAGAGGCAGCATATGGTTGGGTTTTGTTTTTTGATCCATTCTGCAGCTCTGTGCCTTTTATTGGTGAGTTCAATCCATTTACATTTTGGCTGATTATTGAAATATGAGGTCTTCTTATAGCCATTTTATCTTTTGCTCTCTGGTGGCTCAGTGTTTCCATTGCTTTTTTGTCCTTGTGTTTCTGTTTTTTTTTGGTTTGCTTGGCTTTGTGGGTTTTCCTTCTGGTCCTTCTTGTTTTGTGTTATATGCAATGGTTCTGAATCTTTGGCATGTGGTTACCATTATGAATATGTAAAAGATAGTTGTATATATATAGTCTATATATATTTTTCTTCTGCAGGTGCCTTATCTCTATTCCTCTTTGCAAATTTGGATCTTTGATTCCCCCCCTTTTCAGTCATTGTTATCTCAGTTTGTTTCTATGTATGCTGACTTTCATTACTATCTTGTTATAACAATTCTCTTCTTATTATTTAAACTTATAATGCCCTCTTCTTAGTAAGGGTTGTGCTCCTCTGCTTCTATTTGCCTAATAGTCACTTTACTCCTAATTATATACTTTTTTGTTTTGTTTTGCTATTTTGTTTTAGATGAGCTGAAACCTTTTAGTATTTCCTGTAGTGCAGGCCTTGTAGTAGAGAATTCCCTCAATTTTTGTATGCCTGGAAAAGTCTTAATTTCTCCTTCATATCTAAAGGAGAGCTTAGCTGGATACCTTATTCTAGGCTGGCAGTACCTTTCACTTAATAGCTTAAATATTTGATTCCATACCTTTCTGTCTTATAAGGTTTATGCTGAGAAGTACGAGAATAATATAATGGGTTTACCTTTATAAATTTCTTTTCTCCCCGCTCCCCCCTTGGCTGCCTTGAGAATTCTGTCTCTGTCATTGATGTTTGATAGTTTTAATGCCATTTGTCTTGGTGAAGGCCTTTTTGAATTGAGATAATTGGGTGTTCTGTTGACTTCTTCAATTCCAAGCTCTAGCTCATTCCTTAGATGTGGGAAATTCTCATCAACCATTTGTCTGAAAATGCTCCCTAATCTCTGTTCTTTTTCCTTGCCTTTGATAATGCCCATTATTATGTTTCCTTTCTTGATGGTATCAGCTAGTTCTTGTACTTTTCTTTCATTATTTTTTATTCTTCAGTTTCTCTCTTCTTCTTTCTGATTTATTTCTAGATTTCTGTCTTCGATATCACTGATCCTTTCCCCCATTTGGTCTACTCTATTTCCCAAGCTTAGTATTTCATTTTTCAACTCTTGCAGTGTGTTCTTCATCTCCAGAAGTTTTATTTGGTTCCTTTTGAAGGTTTCAATCTTCTTGCTCTGTTCACTTATTTGTTTTTTTCAATTTCTGAGATTGTTGATTTGAGTTGTCTTGGATCTCATTGAGTTTTTTCAGAAATACCATCCTGAATTCTCTGTCATTTAAGTTGCACATTTCTATGTCTGTAAGCTCATTTTCTGATGATTTTTCTCTTTCTTTCTGAGATGCCTTGTCACCTTGGTTGTTCATGGTATTTAATGGACTATTTCTTTGCCTGGGCATTAATGGAAGTGTGTTCTGTTGTTTTTCCAGAAAGAAGATTTATTATATAAAAGTCTCTCTTTAGCCTGTTGCAAAGAAAGAGCTTTTCTTTTGGTTTCCAGTAAGTGGCATCTAAACCTCTTGGATCCCTGCTTCATATAAAGTCTTAATAATGCTTTTTAAATTTTCTTGTAGATATTTAATCACGCCTGCTACCCTCAGTCTTAGTCCCTTTCAGTGTTAGTGATAGTTTCTAGTGCATTTGCTCATATTCACCTGGAGCTCTGCAGTGATTGGTGTCAGAGAGTATGGGGGGAGGGCCCTCTGGATTGGGATTTGGGGGCTGCGGGTGAGCTTCAGTTTTGCAACCATGGCTGACAAAAATTAGCTGTTGTTCCTCTGAGGTTTTGTCCTGCTTCTCTGCTTTCTGCCCTGATAACTGGGCCCTGCATCCAGCTGGCCACAGGGAGCTCACAGCTATACCAGGCAGGAATGTTCAGAGAACTTGCCAGGGAACTCGCTGCTCCTTCTCCCCTCTCCTTTCTCCTTCAGGGAGTTCTGGTGGCTGTCAGAGGCAGCTTCTTTATTACTCCCAGTCTCCTGCTCGACATCCAGAGTTCTGACCTGTGGTAGCTCTTATGCACAGATCCCACGCTCAGACATGCTGCTGTGGAGTTTGGGTGTTTTTTGTTGAGTTTTAGGTGTTCAGCTTATTGTTGTTTCAAGGAGAGGGATCTTGGGACATCTCTTACTCCACCTTGTTTCCAAAGATCCTGACTTAGTTTTAATAGAACTCTGAGGGTAACCAACTTCAATGACTGGTTTTTTGATGATAATGGTGACAGAATATAAACTGTGTTTCATCTTTAACTGATAAAGGTGAAAATGTCATGATTCATTTCTGTGCACTTTCTAACATCCTTCACAAACTAGTTACGTTAGCTTGTACTGTTGTTCATTAAAGCAAATCAACCAGTTTAGAATTTCACCATCTATATCTTTCTGTCATTGAATAAATTAACTTTAATGAATAAATAACAGTCAAGCCCTGTTACCAAACTAGGCACCAAACTAGGCATATTCACATCTATTGCCATATTTAGCCCTCACGAGCACTGAGAAGCATCATTCTATGCATGCTACAGATAAGGAAATCAGGACTTTAACAATTTAAATGATTTGTTCAGATTCACTTGGCTTGTAACTCAGAGAGTTATTTGAATTCACATTATTAGTCAATCGCTCTCTCAGTTACACTGCTTGATGACAATGTAGTGAAGTGATGAAGCCAAGTAACTAGTTCGTTGTACAGTCATATTAATTTAATTCACTCTAACTCATCTAACTGATAGCTTTGTAAATATTTTATGAGGGTAAAAAAGACATAAAAATCTTTTACTCAATTCATTAAAGACATCTAGTTAGAATAAGTTAAAATCAAGAAAAAAGTAAAAACTGTGGCAAGGTGGAGATGAAAGTGGTGAGAGTTCGGAAAGGGTGGTTTGTACTGAATAGTAAAAATGCGTGGAAAAAAATTGATCAAATGAATGAATAGAATGGAAGAACACAAATCAATTACACCCCCCCCCAAAAAAAACCAGAAACATGTTTGCTTCAGGGAAGAAAAGAAGCAGAAGACAAAACAATTCAGTTTGAAAGGAGTCTTTCTGAATTTAATTTAATTATAAATCCATAAATAGAAGTATTATGTTTTAAAGGAAGGGAACAAAACAACTAGGCTGTCATCTCCTAAATCATTCATGAAAAAGCAATTATTTTGACATCAGATTTTCTGGTCTCAAAAACTCACTCCAACTTCTTATGTCTTCTGTTTTTTCCAAGTAAGTCCGACCCCACAGCTTCCGCATGGCTGACTTGACCTCTTTGTTCCAAAGTGTATAGATGAAGGGATTCCGCATGGAGGTAATAATATTGTAGAGTACAGATACCATCTTGTCCACAGAAAAAGTGGAGAAGGGATGAGCATACATGAAAATGCAGGGTCCAAAAAAAGAATGTTACCACTGTGAGGTGGGAGCTACAGGTGGAGAGCACTTTCGCCTTCCCTCCTTGGAGCGAATCTTGATGAGGATAGTAGTGTGAGAAGAAACTAGCACCACAAAGAAGCTGGTAGAGATCAACCCATTGTTAGATACCATTAGCAATTCAATGACAAATGTGTCTGCACAGGCAAGTTTGTTGACAGGTGAACATCACAAAAGAAGTTGTCCACTTGGTTTGGCCCACAAAAGGGTAGATGAATAGTGAGAATTGTCAGGACAGTAGAGTGCACAGATCCTCCCATCCAGGAGGCAGCTATCAACACACAGCATAATTTTCAACTCTTGATAGTGGTATAGTGCGGGGGGCGACAAATTGCAACATAACGATCATAGGCCGTCACCATGAGCAGGAACATCTCAGCTGTCCCTACAAAATACAAGAAGAGCTGCACAATGCGCTGGTCATAAAGAATGAGCTTTTTAGTATCAAGAAAGTCAGCTAGGAGCTTAGGGGTAGTTACTGTTGAAAACCAAAGGTCCAGGAAAGAGAGGTTGCCAAGAAGAAAATACATGGGTGATGAACTCAAATAGTTATCAGAGACCACTGTGACCATGATGAGGGCATTGCCTACCCAAGGGGCCACGTAGAATAGAAATAGTACAAATAGCCCTACTTCAATAGATGGTGTCTGTAAGAAAAATGCCAAGGCAAATTCTCTCACCACTTCTGTTTGGTTTTCATCTGTTTAACCTGTGTCCACCTAGATCAAAGAAATTAAATACAGGGCATTAGTAACAAAAATGGATGATATATTTTACATCAAATGCAAGAATATTCCAATTTAGAGATATTTTTCTCTAAGATACAACCTGATTGATTAGCTGTAAGAAATTACTTTCTCCTTAGCTGATATAAATATATATTCTTCAAAAGGCTTCAACTTTGAGACAATGATGAAGTAGCTAAGATTTTTTGGAGCATGAATCACCTGGTCCTGGGCGTTCAACTTCATTCATCTCTGTCTTCCATCAGTCAATATTTTCTTTCTCTTATTATTTTTATTTATTTATTTATTTTTCCATTCAGTCTCAAAACGTATATTACATTTACCTGAGATACTAGGGAAAGAAAACTCAAAGGTAGAATTCAAGATTCCATTGAATAGGCTCTAGAGTCTGTAAAGTTTTTCTTTGGGACAGGACATTACACTCTGCAGATGTTTAGGCTGCTGTAATAACCCTATTCCCTTTTCTATCAAGACAATTCTCTGGGTCACTACCTTGTGCCAATGACTAGAGGAAGGATCAGAGTTCACTTAGGGCTAATTG
Organism: Eidolon dupreanum; assembly: GCA_028627145.1. NCBI lineage: Eukaryota > Metazoa > Chordata > Mammalia > Chiroptera > Pteropodidae > Eidolon > Eidolon dupreanum. The sequence continues at coordinate 61,616,166 of CM053509.1, forward strand.
CTAGTTCATTGATCCTTACCCAGGTTTCCTGAATGCCTGTCCAGCTCATTATTGTCTATAATAATTTCTGTCAGACTTATTATTGTCTATAACACATTTCTCATCTTAAGTCATAGCTGTGGACATATGGGTACAGATTATGCTTTTAATGATCTATATAGAATTGTAAAATGGTTAGTCATATTTTTGGGTGACTCGTTCTTTAGAGTATCCTATCCAATTGGGTAAAAGGAAATTTTTCTCTGAAATAAGAGAATAAACAATTTAGGGTGTGTGTGTGTGTGTGTGTGTGTGTGTGTGTGTGTGTGTGTGTGTGTTAGCCATTCATATGACAATGGCTAAAAGGTACTACTGCATAAGATGAAATGAGTGATATGATTCACTGAGGACAGGGGGCTCATGATAGGTGCTATTGACTCAAATTCTACATTTCTTTCTGAGCACAGAGCAAATTTTGAGGAAGCAAGACATGGTAATTTAAAGTTTAGATTTTGGTAAATTTTTTTGTCTTATCACAGTTTATGCCTTCTCTAAATTATGAAGTGAATATCTTCATTTAAGCAATGCAACAAGAATAAAAGTTTGAAAAAAATTAATATTAAACTAAATAAAACATAGTTTAAATAAAACAAACAAAATTATATACTTCTTAATGCAATTATGTAAATAGAAATAATATATGAATTACATGCTTACTAACAATTGAAAATATTAAGAAATAATATGAAGAAAACCTCAAAAATTTAAATATTATTTTAAATATTATTGAAATGATGTTTGCAAAAAGATTTATAAACCTGAAAAAATGATTAAATAATAAAGGGGAAGAAGGCACAAAAGTATATTTAATATATAGCAAAAATCTATATACACAGAAAAGTTAAATGATAACTACACTAAAGCTAAAGCCAATGAAATATTTATAAATTTAATTTCAGTCGAGGCTTTCTTTTACATATTGATAGTTTCTAATTTTTTATAATGAACTCAATTATATTTATAATAAGTTTATAAACTGTTTTGTGAATTTATGTATTTATGCATAACTACATAATACATAACTACATAATTTATGTAGTTACTATTTATTTTTATAGAAAAAATTAATATTTGAAATTCATTCTTTTTCTGAAACTTATTTATTATTCGTTTATAGCTACTAAATTTCAGGTAAAAATTTCCTCTAGTTATAATCTATAGAACTTTTTTTAAAAATAATAGTGTATATGCATAGTAATAGCCTCAGATTTAATAAAAGCAAGTTTTTAATAGTAGATTAGTTTTGCAAAAAATATTTCATTATTTATTTAATTTTTTATATTTTAATTTTTTTCTGATCACAAATACAGCGAATGCTTATTGCTAAAATTTGGAAACATGAAAAACATGAAGAAAATAATTATTCTCCCAACACCAAGAGGCAAACATTATTAAGTTTAGCTACTCATATATTGTTAAAATCGTTTTAAATGCATTGTTTAATTTACATAATTGATATAATATTGTACTGAAAAATGCAATTGCCATTAAATACTGATCCCAAAAATGAGCACAGATAACAGGAGCATAAAGGCTTTCGATATAATAGGTCTTAAGTCAAATTACATACATTCTACCTATAGAGTGTAGATTCTCAGGTCCTGCAGTCATAGACAGCTAGCACTCTAACACTACACAACCATTCTAGACACAACAGAACCAGAAGACAAATAAATTAAATGGAAGACCCTGGTTATATCCAATTAATATGTTTATTTTTCTACTTGTCTGATTACTGTGTTAAATATGTTGAATATAAGTAGAAAGGATTTTTGCATCTATGTTCATCAGGAATATTGGCTTACAATATTTTTTTTTTCATAGTATCTTTGTCCGGGTTTGAAATCAGACAGTTTGAGAGCTTTGAGAGCTCTCAAAAACGAGTCTGAGAGCTTTCCCTCCTCTGGAATTTTTTGGAATAGTTGAGAAGGATAGGTATTAAATTTTTTTGAATGTTTGGTAAAATATGCCTGTGAAGCCATCTGTCCAGGACTTTTGTTTGCTGGAAATTTTTTGATTATCAATTCAATTTTGTTAGTTATTGCTGTTCAGATTTTCTGTTTTTACTTGATGCAATCTTGTAAGGTTTTATATTTCTAGGAATTTATCCATTTCTTTCAGGTTGTTCAAATTTGTAGATTTCATTATAATCATTTATATTTCTGTGGTGTTGGTTGTCACTTTTGTTTAATTTCTGATTTTATTTGGAACCTCTCTTTTCTTTTTGATGAGTCTGGTTAAACATTTATCAATTTTATCTTTTCAAAGAACCAGCTCTTGGTTTCATCAATCTTTTCTATTCTTTTAGACTCTATTTCATTTATTTCCACTCTGATCTTTACTATTTCCTTCTTTCTACTCAGTTTGGGCTTTGTTTTTCTTTTTCTGTTTCCTTTAGATGTAAGATTAGATTTTTATTTGAGATATTTCTTGTTTCTTTAGGTAGGGCTGTATTGCTATGGATTTCTCTCTTCAAATTGGTTTGAATGTGTCCCTTAGAGTTTCAGTCGTTGTGTTTTAATTTTCAATTGTTTCAAGGTATCTTGATTTCTTTCTTGATCTCATTGTTAACTCATTCACTGTTATTAGCATGTTATTTTGCCTTCATTTGTTTGTGTGTTTTTCTTTCTTCTTGTAATTGATTTCTCATTTCGTACCATTGTTATTGGAGATGTCTGATGATTTCAATCTTCTTGAATTTATTGAGACTTGTTTTGTCACCTGACTTGCAGTGTATCCTGAAAAATGTTCCATGTGCATTTGAAAAGAACTTGGTATGAAATGTTTTAAAAATATTAGTTAAATCCATCCAATGTATAATTGAAGGCTACTATTTTTATTGTCATTGTTCATTTTCTTTCTGAATGATTTATCCATTGATGTCAATTGGGTGTTAAAGTCCCCTACTACTACTGTCCCCTATGGATTATTGTCACATTCTTATTTTTTGTCCTCCTATATTTGTTTTATATATTTAGGTGCTCCTAAGTTGGATACATAGATGTTTACAAGAGTTATATCCTATTGTTGGATTGACCTCTTTATCATTAGGAAATGCTCTTCTTTGTCTCTTGTTATAGCGTTTGTTTTAAAGTCTATTTTGTCTTAGTGTTGCTACCCCAGCTTTTTTTTTCAATCTCCATTTGCATGAAATATCTTTTTCTAATCCTTTACTTTCAGTCTGTGTGTGTCTTTGATTTGAAATGGGTCTCTTACAGACAGCATATGTATGGGTTTTGTTTTCTTATTCATTCAGCTATCATATGTCTTGTGATTGGAGCATTCAGTCTGTTTACGTTTAAAATCATTATTGATAGATACATAATTATTGCCATTTTGGTAATTATTTTCTGATTGTTTTTGTAGTTCTCTCTTCCTTTTTTATTCTTTTGCTCTATTCTCTTATATATTAATGACTTTCCATAGTACTGTTTTTGGATTCCTTCCTCTTTCTTTCTTGTATATATCTCTTATAGGTTTTTGGTTTAAACTACCACATGCTTTGTATATATCAAGCTATGTTTATAGTAGTTTATTTTAAGTTGATGGTAGCTTAAGTTCAGATAAATTCTAAAATCACTACAATTTATTTTCCCCTTTTACTTTTGTTTTTATCATTTTTTTTCACTTCATGTGTGTGTGTGTGTCTGTATCTCTTAATTTATTGTTGTAATTACACATGATCTTCCACCTTTGCCTTTTAATCTTTGTACTAGCTTTATAGTTGTTTGACTCACTGCTTATTTTAAGTGTCTGCCTACATCAGTGAGAATTTTTTCTCTCCTTATTCATATTTTTGATATTTTCTCTTCTACTTAAAGAAGTCTTTTTAACATTTTTTGTAATACTGGTTTAGTGGTGATAAACTTATTTAGCTTGTTCTTGTCTAGGAAACTCTTCATCTCTCCTTCAGTTCTAAGTGATAGCCTTACTAGGTAAAGTAATCTTGGTTGTATGTTCTTACTTTTCATCATTTTGTATATTTTATGCCATTCTCATCTGGCCTGAAAAGTCTCTGTGGAAAAATAAGCTGATAGTCTTATGGAAACTCTCTTAATATATGAATAACTCTTTTTCTCTTGATACTTTTAAGATTCTCTCTTTGTTTTTAACCTTTGGCCTTTAATTATGATGTGTCTTGATGTGAGCTTCTTTGAGTTCATCTTGTTTGGGACTCTACATTTCCTGGACTTGAATGTCTTACTACCTTTACCAAGTTAAAGAAATTTTCAGTCACTATTTCTTCAAATAGTTTTTCAATCCCTTTAGCTCTCTCTTTTCTTCTTCTGGTACCCCTATGATATGAATATTGGTATGTTTGATGTTGTCTCAGTGGTCCTTTAACCTACCCTCATTTTTTAAAAATTATTTTTTTGCTGTTTTGATTGGTATTTTCTTCTACTATGTCTTCTTCATTGTTTATTTTTAAAATCTAAGTATTAGTTATCATTTTTTTTAAAAAAATGTGTGATCAATTGGTACAGTTAAAATCTTATAATATGATTATTTTTGATGGTGGCCATGGTGCAGCAAATAATATGGCTATCAATCAGTGAGAGGAAGGAATTATAGCAGCTGATCTGCTACCCATTTAGCTCCTTCACCGGGAAGACATCTCTTGGGGTATAAGGGTAAAGGTTTCATGAATGTAGACTTATTTCTTATTAAACTAAAAATAAAAGTCCAAAATGAGAGGCAACAAGCATTTATTTGAAATCCAAAAAATAGCTATCAGGAGGCACCAATTCGGACAGAAACCCAAATAATGTTCCCAGTAGGAGGTGAAGGCAAGGGGTATTTATGAGAAAGGGCAAGGGAACAATTTCATAAATAGAAGGAAGGCATTTATATAAGCGCAGATAAACTAACATAGTGATGTTAATTTGGGATACAATGTTGATTTAGGTCCGGTCCAAAGGTTATTTTGCCCAGTTTTAACATTTCAAAAGTTATAGGGATAAGACATGCAAGGCTATTCCTCTGGAATGGCAGCTCCCACTCAATTAAAAAGACTGTTTATATTATTTTTTACACTCCAAACATTAAGTTGTACACATTAAATATGTGCAATTTTTGTTTGCCAATTATACTTCAATAAGTGATTTTTTTAACATAAAAAGTAAAATGGTTTCGATGTACATAGCATATTGAAATGGGTATCTCCAACATTTTTAAGCTCTGACTCTGTACCAGCAATATGCTTATTGTTTTTTCTACACTATTGCATTGAGTCTTCACAACCATTTGTAGTTTTTCTGAGGTTAGAGATAATCTAATAACTTCAAAACAATATGGCTAATAAGTGGTTGAACAGAGACTGCAACCGGAAACTAAATCTGGAACCAAATTCTTAAAAAGTCCCTTTCCCCAACACTTTGGAATTAAGAACTTTATTTTAAATTTTACTTTAAAATGTTACAGAAAATATGTTAAGTAATAGATTTTTAAAATTTAGATATATTCCAGAGGTAATTATTTTTTTTGACCTAGATCCCATTAGTCTTGAATTTAAGAATAAGATTTTATTGTAACTATATTATAGGTCAAAATAAACTGGTTTCATTTTACATTACTGAGAGGAGTCTCGTAATGTTATCAATTGTTTACCTAAAAGGAAAGCAAAGTTATCTCCTGAACAGCAGACATCTTTTCCTTCTTCGTCCTCCTTATGCAAAGGTTCCGGAATATATAATTCTGTTTTCTACCTCAGCCGCCTTGTCAACATTCCCCTTGTCCTTTCTTTCTCTCGGTTTTATGATTTATGTCCCTAATACTTTCTGGTATGACTTAATTTTACAAAATATGATGTAACATGATAGGACATAACTCTATTTTTAATTTTATTTAATTAAAAAAATAAATGTTGATCGAGCATACAATTTCAGAGTCTCCATTGTTCCTCCTTTGGAAAAAAAATACCCATATTAAGCAAGTTTTTATAAAGTGTCAAAGTGATTAAGAAAAATAAAACTTGTTTGTGTATCTCCAATTGTTCTTCTTCTGATAAAATTTTGTCCACAAAAGAGCAAGTTAGGACTATACTGCTATACTGAAATAGTTTCTTGTTTCCTCAGACTCATGCTATAACATTTAGAGGCAGAGTAGGATAGTGGCTAAGCAAATACTCTTGGCAATCAAACTGCTTGGATTTAAATTCTGACTCTGCCACCACTAGCTGCCTGACTTTGGCAGGTTATTTCTTCACTCTGTGCTTCAAGCTACTGCTTTGGAAAACGGGGCATAATCATACTTACTTCATTTTGAGAGGATTAAATAAGTTAATGTATGTAAAGAACTTAAAGCAGGACTTAGAACCAGTGCCTAACATATATTTGGTTCTATGTAAGTATTGTTACGATGACTGCCGTCATCAAAATAAAATCAGGTCTACAGAAAGTAAATTCTAGGGCTGGGAGATTTTTATATTATTTACAACAGTCTTGAAATTCTTTTTCCTTTTTTTGTATGTTCTTAATACCTAGTTTATTTTGTATCTGTGCACATTACTGTGGCTTTGTTTTTCTTAGGTTTTGTTTTGTTTTGTTTTGTTTTTTATCATTTGAATATAAAATAACACATTGTATTAGTCAGCCTGTGCTCTTGCTGTATGACTGACTTAGAGAGGAACTCACCCTCTTTAGTCTAAGTCCTCATCTTTTAAGATTTTTTTCCATATTATGAGTAAAAAAGAGGTGTGATAGGGTAAGCAGAGAGTCGCATTTTCTGCACAGGTCACAGCCTACTCCACACTAGGCAGTAGGACATTCTAAAAGTGTTCCATTCCGGGCAAACATTAAACCAAAAAACAAAGCACACAAACCTAAACCTGAAATCTACTTACTGCTTTCTAACTGTATAAACTTGCTCAATATCCTTACCCCTTCTTAACATTATTTTTATTATGTATAAAATAAGCAGAACATATATGTCATAGAAATGTTTTTAAAAATATGTAAAAATCTTACTACATTTATTATTCTGAAGTTTCAATTAAATTGTAATTAATATTAAGAGCACAATGATATATCTTTTTTTAATATGAAAGTAAAACAGTGTGCAAAAGTAATGTAGAATTCTAGGAGCCTTGTATTGTTTTAAAAAGTTTGAAAACAGATATTTATTTAGACACTCATACACATTTGTTTTTATTTTCATTTTGTTACATTGATAATAAGTTGGTACCCTCTGGCTCAAAAAAAAAACTTTTTTCTTACAATAAAAGAGGAAAAGCATAAGATAACCTACAGTGGGGAATACTAGAATATTATGATCTCATAAGTGGTCATGGAGGATAAATTCATGAGTGTCCCAAAGATTTTGAAATAGGGTTTTGTCATTTTTCTGGACCTGCATTAGGCAATATAAAAATAAATGTTAACTGAATAAAAAGTTTATACATAAAAAGTAATCATTTCTACCAGGTATTGATATGTGAGATCACCCAATCTGAAAAGACAGGAATCATGAAGACATAGTGGGGAAGAGTGTTTTGCTCTAAGATTCAGGATCCCATCATCATGAAAAAGGGTAAAGAATTATAGTTCATATTTTAAAGTCCCCAGATTATTTTACACATATTAAACTTAAATTAACATAAACAGATACAAAACACACCAGTGAATAAATTTATTCAGTGAGTTGTTTTTCATGAATAATATATATTTAATAGCTACATTGAAGAATGATCTATGAAAGTGTTAAATATGAATGCTTTCTTTTGAGTAGCCATGCCATTTTATACTTTATATAAAAGTAACACCAATCATAGAATTGTCTTTATGTGCTGTCATTTACCTAGTACTGCTTGAAATGTGTATATCATATATTATATATATAAATAGATCTATTATATTTGTGGTATATAGATATATACTTATTACTCCAAAACTGACATCTGAATAATACTATTTTAAGAGGAAAAGATGCAGTTTATTTACCACTTATAAGTAAATGTCATTGCTCAATGTCCTCAAAGCCTATATCTTAAAAGTTTTAAATAAAAAATTAAAAGTAGGGAATAAAAGCAAAGAGAAAAAGCACACATTAGAGGAAGAGAATATTATAATCAGTAAGGTTCATTCTGTGGCTTTTTATTATCATCATTATTCTTTCATTCAAGTCACTCGATCAACCCTTCCCACTGGTCAGAATGGTTTGCTTTAACATCATGATTCTGTTTGTAATTTTTTAGACACAAGGCTATGTGGTAACAGTCCTGTAAGTTTACTTCATTTCTAAAAAAAGAACATTTCTTATGACTGCAGAAATCTGGCCAGGCTTCAGATACCGACTCTTCAGTTTGGACATAGCTGACTTTACTTCTTTATTCCTTAGAGTATAGATAACTGGGTTTAAAATGGGAGTAAAGATGGTATAGAACACTGCAAGGACTTTGTCAACTGAATAGCTGCTGAAGGGCCACACATAGATGAAGATGCATGGTCCAAAGAACAGTGTGACCACAGTGATATGAGCAGTCAGCGTGGAGCGGGCCTTTTTCATGCTAGCAGAGGAGCGATTCCTGACTGTAATAAGTATCACAGTGTAAGAGACAACCAAGAGGAGGAAGGAACTCATAGAAAGAAAGCCACTGTCTGCAACTATTAGTAAGCTGACAACATAAGTGTCTATGCAAGCCAGCTTGGTCACTAGTGGGAGGTCACAGAAAAAACTATCTACCTGATTAGGACCACAAAAAGGCAAGTTAACAGTAAATGCCAACTGGCTAGTAGTATGGATGAAGCCCACAAACCAAGAGAAGAGAACAAGAGCAATACATACACGGCGGCTCATGATTGTCATGTAGTGAAGAGGTTTACATATAGCAACATAACGGTCATAAGCCATGGATACAAGGATCACCATTTCACTGCCAGTGAAAAGGTGAACAAAAAAAATTTGGGCCAGGCAGGCATCAAAAGAAATCACCTTGCGCTCAACCAGAAAGTCTGCAATCATTTTGGGAGTAGCAAAAGAGGCGACACATATATCAATAAAAGAGAGGTTTGCAAGCAGAAAGTACATGGGGGTATGAAGGCGGGAATCTGAGGTCACAGTGAGGATGATGAGGAAGTTGCCCAGTAGTATTGCTAGGTAAAGTAGAGAAAATATGAAAAATAAGAAAGGTTGGAGCTCCTGGGAATTAGAGAGTCCCAGCAACACAAATTCAGTCACCCAGGAAAGATTTGTCTCATTCATTGACTTTGGAAGAAACTTATCTTCAGTCACCTGAATAGGAAAGAAACAGAAATCAATGAACTGAACATGAGTTTAATTTCTCCATTCCATTTTGGTTCGTAAGGATTCAAATTTCTACTTATATTTATGTGTCTGAGTTTTCATGTATCATTAAAATTTACATAAACAGCATAATGCTACTAAATAATGGAGGAGAGAGTTGCCAAGATGTTCAACCAATTGGTATATGCAATTACATGAATTTAATAGTATTATCAACTAATTTACAAACTAAATCAAATATCTGAAATGTTTTCTTTGACATGACAGAAATCCAGTCTAAGAATCTATAGAGACAAAATATAAATCACTTTTTCTACAGTAAATGATGATAAAACATTTTTTTGAATGGCTAACATAGAAGAAGATGATTTCACAGACTTAATATTGACCAAAAAAGTTAGACACAGAAGAGCATGTATTGTATGAACTAATTTAAATAAAGTTCAAAAACAGGTGAATCTATGGTGTTAAAAAAGCTGCAATCATGGTTATCTTAAAGAGGAATAGGAATAGAAAGGAGACAAGAAGGGGTTTTTGAAATCTTGGTAATGCTGTTTTTTGATGTGATTGATACTAACCTAACAGTGTTCACATTCTGAAAATTTATCAAGATGCATACTTTTTCTCTGTGTGCTTTTGTGTATATGTTAAATATTTATAAAAATTAAAATGGAAGATAAAGAGACAGCATTACATTGCGTGAGAGAACTCATAGAAGGAGTCATTGCTTTGAGTGATTAGCTCTTTTTTAATTAAATGTATTGGGGTGACATTGGTTAATAAAATTACATAGGTTTCAAGTGTATAATTCAATAATACATCATTTGTATATTACATTGTGTGTTCACTACCCAAAGTCAAATCTTATCCCCTTCTTTACTCAGTCACAAATTATATAAACTAAAATACAAAATCAGAGCAAAACTGAAAAGTCCAGAGCTTACCAAAACTCTTAGAACTGTGACTTGGCTCTTCATGGAGTTCTAACATGTAAAAGAATCTAGTGCATTTGTTCCTTTCAATTATTTCCTGAAGATATTAAGCTTCTTTAAATTCAGCCATTGGTATTAATAACCATAGGCATTTTTATTAAATTATGATTGATATTTTATTTGATTGGGTGGGGCTTTTAAAAATTATAGCTATATTGGGCATAATAAGGAATTCAGACCACAAGAAGAAAATATTTTTTCTTTATTACTCAGTTATCTACATTCTATTCTATCAGACTTTTTTCCCTTTTATGCTATTTTTACCTTTATAAGCTATCTATAACTAAAAAAGGTATGCGGTGAATAAGAAAAATGAAAGGTGAAATATAAAGAAGCATGTGCTTTTGAAGAATATTTATCTAGGCCTAAATCAGGTCTTAGGAGAGAGTGTCTTTTATTTTACTGATTTCTAATCATCTGCAGTTTTTGATATTAATGTCTTTTTAAATCATAATTTACAAATTCCCTAGTGCCTCCTTGAGTTCCACTTGAGAAATTATACATAGGTCAGGGCATGTGATGAATAATTTCAACTCCCCAGAACCTTATTCAGGGACTCACCCCTATATCTCAAATCTCTAATTCTCTAGAAAACTGACCAAAGAATTAATTCACATATCATTACAGATTATATCATACCTGTGACTCTATGATTTTCAGAAGAGGCTAATAATGAAATCTGAAGTCAGAAGAGGTTGCAAATTAAATTATACAATGAAAAAAGTTTATCTTTGAGGAGCTACCACATTCTCTTCAGTTCACTTTTCCCCTCCTCGTCATTTCTCAGGAGACTCCCGCTATCAGGTTAACTCCAGGTGCCCACCTTGGCCTGTCCTCCCTGGGAAACACCCTGACTCTTAGAACCCTTGATACGAATACTACATTGAATCCCCCAGATACAGGAAAGAAAGTAATATTCAACAAAACCAACTAATAGGGGTTCCTTGTTTCCTATCAGAAAGAGCAAAGCTTTAAGCCCTGGGAATGGGTCACTCAGGGAGACTTTCTGGCACTAGAGCAGAAAGAGGTGGCAGGAGGCATTTGTGAGTAGAAAGACTTTCTGGTGTCTTAGGAATAAAACATATAATGCAGTTATGTGAAAAAAGCAACACAAAAACCATCCTCCCAATGAGTCTTCTGCTAAGCTGTATTCTTCCATTGTCATTGGCTTCTTGGGGTGTCCCCCCCAAAAAGGGCCCTACTTTCCATGAGGGTTCAATTAAAAGTTGAGTTTCTTAGTATAAAAGATTAAAGTGGTAAGCAGCAGAAATGCTAAATATACTTTAAATATAAATCCTTTACTTCTAATATAAATTCATTATTTTCTAGTTCACTTACTCTATAAGTATGTAAATGCTTGCTTTTCCTGAGGCTTTGTGCTAGACAGTGGCGATACAGTAGTTAGGTTTATAAATTGCCTTCCTGAAGATCATTTACTAATATTCATAATCTTTTCTTCATTTAGTGAAGTTGATGGATCCTCATTTCTCTTCACTCCTTAGCACATTCTTTTTTAGGTGAAATGAGCTGTCTTTCTACACCAAATAAAATTACTTTAATGCAGTGAAAAATAAGTCATAAGAATTTTTAAAATTCTATGTTAAAGATCACAGTTTTGTCATAGGGCAACTGTATGATGCTAAGCAGGTCATTTAGCCTTTCAGGGCTCATTATCATTAAGTATTAACTATTGAGAATAACATTACTCTCAAGGAGACACTGAAAGTGTTTTTTAAACAATTATGTAGGTGTGAAATGTTTAATCAATTGTAATGAGTAAACATATGTAAATGTTCTTAATAACGTATTATTTCAGATCAGAATCAGTAATTATTTTCTGATAATTTTACATACTCAAAGATGGTGTGATCTGAGTAATGCAAGAACGACTTTCCAAATAGATGTCACATAAAGACCAATTTTTTATTTCTTGTAATATTTGAAGGCAAGTTAATGCATGCAGATAAGGTCGTGCAAGGTGACCCTCAGGTCCCTCCTATCTAAAATTCTATTACATAAATCTTTCTCCAACACTTCTGCCCCAGATAACATGGTGAATGAAGTAAAGTTAATAAGAGTATAGCTTACAGAGGCCACCAAACTCTACTAGTTCAAAGATAACACCGTTCACAACCTTTCCAAAATGGCCACTCTATTTCCCCTACCACCATAATCCAAATTGGATAAATAACAGTTAATGTGAAGACAAATGCTGGTGCATGGTCTTCAGAAGGATACCGACAAAATACTTCACTTACCTAAGATAAAATTGAAAGTGTGAAAATATCCTATATACTATAGTCATCAATGCTTGGAAATAATTTAGTTGTTACTTTCACATCTCCTAAGAAAACAGGCCTGGTTCTGAGAGATGAATCATAAAGGTTACTTTTAAAGAAGAAGGAAATAGACCCAGGATGTTTCTAGCCAGGATGAGCTGTCTTCAAAGAGGTGAGATAGGCCTGGATGTTGTATCCTAATATAGGTTCCAAATAGCTGGGAGAGTATGTACTTGTATCAGTCAGGAATCTGGAAGAGACAAACAAGTAGATAAAAAAGAAGAAATGCTAAAATAAAATCCTTTGTTTCACAATTTTCCAAAGAATTTAGGCTAGCTATAGCTATATTGCTTCTGTTTTCAATATAGTAAGCTAGGTGATCACAAATAATGTTCAGAAACTTCTAGAAATTAAAACCAATCATATATTATTAAGGATCACATGAAGAAGATTTTTCCTAGTCTCCATTGCAACTTCAAGTATAGGATACTTAGCCACATATACTAGGAAAAGACTTCTTTCAATCTAACCTCATATGATAGGTCCAGAAATATGAATAAAATTCTTCAGATATTTAAACATTGTTCTCAAGGGGAAACCTCATCAACTTAATTTACGACAACTTCGTAAGTTTTCTTTTGGAAATTAGCAAGAGTATTTTTAGAAAGTATCACCAATTATACTGGTTGTTATATGATTTGGGGTCTGTAAAGACACTGAGGTATCAGGAATACCACATTCTTTTATCAAATTATGTTTAGGGAGTATATAGGCGTTTTCTTTCCTTCATCTCACTTTCCCTTGATTCTAGTGTAAATAAAATTTTCCCTGATTCTCAGAGCTATGTTATTATGATCATCATATGATTGAATCAAACATTTTATGCAATAACAATATAATAATTTACTATAATAGTAATAAGAGTCTAAAAGATAATAATCATATATGGGGTATCCTCTTTTTTTCCCCACAAGTAGAATATATATCCAGAAGGACATTTTGATTTTCATAAGTTATTTATATTAGTTTTTTTTTGTAAATTGGCAAAGATCATTCTAAATTATCAACTTTAAAATAGCCTGAAGTCAAAATCAATGACATGTCCAAAGACACGATAGACTATAAGAAAAGTGCTAGCCTGTGTTACAGAAAGTATCTGTTCTAGTTTTACCTTTCACTAAATAACTTTATAATTTTAGACAAATCACACACCCTTCAATGTGTTTCATTTCTGTTCAAAAAGAGGGAAGAATTCTCCTTACTAATCTCTGCTATTTTATAGCTCCTTGGCTTTTAAAAGCACGATTCAAAAAAACAAAAGCAAGTCAATTCAATGATAAAAGTAATTACAAAAAGTTGCATTGAAATAAAAGCATATTCAATCAAAAGAGTAAATCCTTCTTATTTGAGCAAATCCCATTATTCCTTCTCAGAGAGTGAGGTATTTGGACAATAATTAATAAGCAAAATGGACATAGAATACTTAAAGATTGATTGAAAGGGTGGAGTTTAACTGTGTTTCTCTGTTCTCTGTTTTAACTGAATTAAGAGACTGAAGAAAAACAGCACTCTTCTTGCCTAGCCTTATAATATCTGAACCTACCAAGAGAAAGAAAATTCTTCAGGATCCACTGGATGGGGAGCAAATGTAGGGAACCCATGTGTTCCCTGACTTCAGCCTTCACGATTTATACTTAAAAGTATCATTCTCCTCAGCACATAAATATAAGAAAAGCCATCATAGTGGTTAGAAGTTAATTAGTGATTTGATGTCATTGGATTGTAGTGACCGAGAGACCCAAAGGAGAGTCTCGATAGCAGAAATCACCTTCATTGGGGCTAATTATGTAAGAAAGTTTGCTCACATGAATTACAGTGCATCACCTTGAGGATTTCACAAATGGACAGAGCAGCAGGACTAATGGAAGTGCTTTGGTTTGTTTGAGAAAAAGTAATGTGGTGGAAAGAAAAGCAGTAAATAATTTTGTTGCTAGTCCTTTCTACTTCAGGAGAGCTATAAAACAGGGCCACTGGGAGTGTGAAAAAAATTGATAAAGAGCCATTTTGTGTCTCTGCATATTAAACAGCAGTGCAAATATCTTGATATTTTAACAGTTCTAGAAGAGCCACATGCTTGGTTTCCAAGGCAAGGATTTTAAGCTACAGAGTAGATTCTGGTGAAAGGAGTTTAAGTAATTGTGCAAAACTTCGAAATTTTTAGTTCAAATTTTTAAGAAAAAATTGCTGTTGAGTGAAGTGCTAATTTTCTCTTCCTCTGAGGTTATTCTACATTCAAGAAAAGAATTAAAAGCATAAAAAAGAGATTTCTTCTTGTTATCACATAGAATTTTGATGCTAATATGAACACTAAAAATCAACTAGTCTACTATTCTAAATTTATAGGTTGAATGAGCTCTTGAAGAATTAATTGCTTGGGTCAGATTGTACTGTCTAGTTAGAGACATACCTTCTAACCAGCTCCTTATCTAATAACCTTTCTATTCTACAGTAATGCATCTTCCACAAATTGGAACATTTTGAATTTATGATTAGAGCTAAGCTGATTCTCCCTCTCTTCCTAAGTACATGAGTTAGAGCACTCCTATATATCTCTTTGATCAATAATTCCCAATATCTTTCCTTTTTACCTGTTTTTTCTACTACCCTTTTCATGTAGATAGTCTCTAAAAATCTGTTATTTGGAGTTTATTTTCTTCTTAGGATCTCTTGCTGGGCAATATAATACATTCAAAAGACTTTACATGTTTATAAGAAAGAGCCCTAAATGTACGCCTTTAACTCCAAAGGTGTTCCAAAGGTATTGTGAGATACCACTGCACTACAAATTTAATTTCTAAAATTGACACATGTTCTCTAAATTTTTCTTTACAGTAAATACCAGCTCATTTCATCATCATCTTCTAAAACATCCAAGCTCAAATCATCAGTATGTTTTGGTGTCTACTTCTCTAGTATTCCTATATTTAATCCCCAAATCTATCTTAGTAAATAGTATCACACTGTTTATGTAGTTATTTTAATGCTTATTTTCTCTAAAGTTGAATCATGAACATTTCTCCTGGTTGTTATATACAACTTATAAACTTGGTTTTTAATAGTTGCGTTATGTTCAAATTTACAAATATAATAAAAAATTATTCCATATTGTAGAAAAACATTTTTTTTCATTGAAAACAAGTGTTTTAAATAATTTGTATAAAAATCACTCTAAAATTTTCTAATTACTTTCTGGAGATAAATTCTCAAAGCTAAAATTACTGGAATCAAAAATTTGAACATGTATGAACCTCTGGGTTCATAACACCAAACTCCAGACTCTAGTATCAGACAGTTTCATCATCTTAAAAAGCTGACCTCATCTCCCTCTACAAACCATTAACAACCACTCATGTGTTTTCTGGGTCTACAGATTTGCCTTTTTCAGAACATCACATGTTCAGTGTTTTCAGTGTATATAGTGTGTAGCCTTTTCAACTGTCTTCTTTCATTTAGCAATATGCATTTAAGATTCATCTATGTAGTCGCATGAATTATTAGCTCTTTTTTTTTTATCATGGTATAGTATTCCATTGTATGTATGTACTTCAGCTCAATTTTCCATTTATCTATTTAAGGACATCTTAGTTGCTTCCATTTTGTTTTTTGATAATTATGAATAAAGATTCTATAAATATTTTTGTTCAAGTTTTTGTGTGCATATAGTTTTCAAATCAGTTGGGAAGTCTGATCTGACTGGGTGCAGTTTTGTTAACATAGTCATCATAATATACATTAGAAGTCCAGACCTTATGTATCTTATAGCTGGAACTTTGTCACTTTTGACTACATTAAAAATATCCTTGTTTTCTTCTCCCCCCAGCACCTGGCAACCATCATTCAACTCTCTGCTTCTATGATTTTGACTATTTTATTTTTATTTTATTTCTATTTTTAATTACATTTGACATTAAATATTATATTAGTTTCAGGTGTACAGTATAATTGTTAGACATTTATGTAATTTATGAAGTGATCCCCCTGATAAGAGATTTTAACTATTTTAAATTTGGTGATATCATGTAATATTTGTCCTGTCTCTGGCTTATTTCACTTAGCATAATGTCCTCCAAGTTCATTCATGTTGTTGCTACTACAGAACTTAATAGATGGTAGGTGCTCAAATAAAATTAATTTAGTGACTTAATGAATGTAAAAGTGGCTATGAGGTGGTTACTTTTGATTTTTTAAAAGTTATATAAAGCTTTGTTTTTTTTTGAGAATATCATATAAATGGGATCGCAATGTATATTTCTTCTTTTTACCAGCTTTTTTTACCCAACACATCTTTGAGGTTCATCCAATATGTTGTGTAAATCAACTTTTGGGTCCTTTTTATTGTCCAAGCAGAGTATCTTACTCAGTCTCTGGACTTGGCCATGTGTCTTATTTTGTCCAATAAGATAATAGCACAAAAATATTTTTCACTGGAGTTGCCCTTTCATGATACTATTAAAATCCTGAGGCCACCATGTGAATGAGCCTAAACTTGTCCACTCAGGGATAAGAAGCAATAGTGTGCTGGTAAATATTTAAAAATTGATTCTAGGTGGGGTTTGGGGGGTACTAGGAAAGTCCAGTGTTTCCAATGCCTGTGCTATAAATACTACCATGGTTGATTTCAAGCCACCAAAAATTTAGCAACCATCTTACAAAATCCATGATAATTTAACAATCAGTTCTCGAAGGCTGGTATAAGCCAGCTCCAGTCGACCACAGAGGAGAGGCCACGTGGAAGGAACTGAAGTATCTTGGCCAATAGTCAGCTAGCTTGTGTAGCCAACCTGTCAACCACCAGATCTGTGGGTGAGGTCATTGTCAATCTTCCAGTTTCCAGACTCACCAGACAGTGCAGCAAAGATCAAATGTTCTGGCCTGGACCAGAGAAAAAATCCACCTGGTTTGTGAGTAAATGTAAAATGGTTGTTTTAAATCAATACATTTTAAGGTGGCTTGGTATGGAGCAAAACTATAAGATACAATCGTCTATAATTTTACTCCAAATCATCATAATGTTGTCTTAAATGGTATAAACAAATGATAAACAGTTTCTGGAAAATCGAGCCTACACAACAGCTAGAAAATCAGTGGAATGTTCTTTTCGCAGAGTTGAGTGACTATGTTGTCTTATTTCTAGTGAAAGTTGACTTATTTATCTAAAACAGTTGAAAATACAGGTTGCAGTACCAGAAATATCAATTAGCTGTTGATATTAGCTTCCCATTCCAACTGACATTACCTTTTTTCATAATTTCCATCATATTTTATTGTGACTTTTTTGAAGCACATAAGTACAAAAGTTTTATAAGTTTTCTGTAATATGTGAACTTTAGTGGTCAGAGTTGAACCTAAATCCCAAACTAAAACCAAATATTTGAAATATGAAGATTTAGAGATGTCCTAACCCCCTTGCCTCCTTTCAAGGCAAAACAATTTAAATCAACCCGTATACCTAGAACCTGGTGGCAAAACAAGACCTAACTTTCTTTAATTAAATTTTTTATGCCAGATGACTTTCATGAAAATGAATAAAATTCAACCCGATAAAATTAGATTCTTTCCTGTACAGTTGGTCAATGAAGACATTTAACTGTTGTGGGTCTGTATAATGATAGGAGGAGGTGAGGAAGTGCAGTAAATAGCACTGATCATCATTCTCACCTTCTAAAACAGGACTTTTGGATTTTCTTTACATGGGTTTTTAAGAAATGGCATGTACTAAATAAACTCATTATCTGTTATCTAAAACCAATCCTATTATCCTAAGTCTAGATTTCTTCCATTTTCTCTTTATTAAGAACCTTGCTTTCTTAAGGTATCCACTCCCAACTATAAACTTATCTCTTCTCATTTATACCCAAAGTTCTTAAAAGATATTTGCCATCACTGTCCCTACTTTGTTATGCCTCATTCACTTCTCTTGCTGTTTTCTTTTTTCTTTATTTGTTCCATTTTATGCCTTTTCTGTCCTGTGCCCTTGTGGGCTGACTCCTGTAGACTACATTATCTGTGCTTTTTTGCCTCTAGCTTTTATCAAAACTGGAGAGTGGAAGGAACTGGCAAAAGATTAGAGAGAAGAAAAAGAGAGAGAGGTCTGGCTATTTCTTTACTTCTTCCTCCCGTATCATTAAAATTCTGGCAATAATTATTGACTTGACTACTTAATATCTTGTGGTCTTCTTCATGGATCCAACTCTCACCAGTTTTTATTCCTTTCTCTTGCCCCTTCAAGCTGGGGGTAATAAAGGTTCTTGCTGCTGCTAGTTCCTGGATGCCTCACTTAACTCTGCTGAGACTTTTATAAATATTCAAAATCTCTGCCAAACATAATTTCATTTTCTTTCTGTGACCTTAACTAAAATACCTCTTGACCCGTTTTAATATGTTCTTGGACCTCAGCATTCTATTAAAACTATCTATCCCTTATTTTAGCTGCCTGTTCAAAACTTGCAAAAAAAAGTGGCCTGCCAAAATATTTCACTAAAAAATGGTCTCTGGTCTCAAGAGGAATTATAGCATTCTCTTGTGAGAAGAAGGTGCTAATGAGAGTTATAATTTTTAAATAGCATGTTTTCTCTCTCCTATATATCTAAGTACATACTGAGCATCTCCACTTCACAACCATATGTACAATACTTAACATATCATCATTCTCATATTTGACACATAATGAATGTTTTTTAAAAATTAATGAATAAACTCCTATTGGAGTATGTATCTTCTTGCTAGTTCTCCAAACAAAAAACCTGAAAATCAGTCTTCATTGTCCCTACCTTCAAATGCAACCGATCAATAGGACTTATTTTTAAATATCTCTGAATCTGTTCAATTCTATCTATTCTGCCATCATCTTCAAGTAGCCCAACTTCACCTCACACTGGACTGATGCAATAGATTTCCAGCTTATCTCTTTGTTTTTATGTGTTTCTATTTCTAACCCACTTTCTTTAATCAATCAGATTGATCATTCTAAATATGTAATATTAAGTGATCAAACACACTTCAAAATCTTTCCGTTGCCCTTTCGACAAAGTCTTTCTAAAATTGATTTCTCTCCCCAGACTAATTTCTAACTCTCCCTATTATTAGTATTAGTTTGGGTAATTGTGGTTTCTATAACAAAATATAAAAATTAAGATACTTAAAGAGTTTGGAGAAACATGTCAGCATGAGAGACGTCTCCAGATCTCTCCTCTTGAAACAACAAATAAGCTGAACATCTAAAACTCAAAAAACAACAGCCAAGTTTCACACAAGAATGTCTGAGCATGAGATCTGTGCATAAGAGCCACCACAGGTCAGAACACCAGGTGTTGGGTGGTGGACTAGGAGAAATAAAGAACCTGCCTCTCACAGCTGCAGGAGCTCACTGTAAGAGGAGAGGGAGGGGAGAAGATGCAGGAACTTCCCTGAATATCCCTGACTGGGAGTGCTGTGAGATCCATGCAGCCGGTGGCAGAGTCCACTCATCAGGGCAGAATGCAGAGAAGCGGGACAGCAAAAAAACAACAGGTGATTTTTATCAGCTGTGGTTACAAAACCAAAGCTGAGCCACAGCCCCCAACCCTCAACCCAGAGGGGCCCTCCCTCCATAACTTCTGAGACCAAACACAATGGAGCTCAGGGGAATTTGAGCAAATGCTATAGAAACTGTTGCTAACACTGAAAGGGACTAAGACTGAGGGTAGCAAGAGTGATTAAACATCTATGAGAAAATAAAAAGGAATTATTAAGTCTTTATATAAAGCAGGCATCCAAAAGGCTTAGACATCACCTACTGGAAACCAAAAGAAAAGTGCCTTCTTTGCAACAGGCTAAAGAGAGACCTTTATATAATAAATCTTCTTTCTGGAAAAAAAAAGCAGAATACACTTTTATTAATTATTTATTATAGGCTTTAAAACAAAACAAAAATCTCTGTGGAAAATTTTCTAGTCAGATATATCAATTTTTTATCTAACTGTGTGACTTTTGGATTTTTTTTTGCCAAATTTAATATGATAGGTTATGGCATGTCTGATCACTAAAACCCAAATAGACCAACAGCAAAGTAAAAATTAGAAAGTTGAAGAATGTATCTCTAGCACTATAAAGAACTGACCAAATTAAATAGCTACTTATAAATTCTCATTTCCTACATCCTTCTTCTGCTGCTCTTCTTCTCACTCCCTTTATTTTCCCTTTCTACTCCTTACCCTTCCTCTCATTCAGTACGAGAATATTGAGAATCAGAGCAGTGAAATGACTCTATTTTCCAAGAGTACTATTATCAAGACCTCTATTGTTGCCAGCAGGGCAGAGTTAAAAGGAAAAAAAAATACTACCAACAATATCATGACTGCTTCAATGTTTCTTGTGTATTTAAAACATTTTCGGCACTGTATAAAAATACATAAAAGGTAGTCAAGTTTAATGATTGACATTGTACAAATGAAATTAACCAAAAGTCTAAGTTTCAAGAAACCTTAGCTAAATCATATCATGGTTCAAGAAGACAGTGTGTCTCTATATCTAAAAATTGCCATAGAACTTGGCATGTAGAGTTAAGATCTATGCACTTAGACACTAACTTATGTCTTATAGTATACTTAAAATACTGAATCCAGAGTGATGACAATTGCAGGCTTTCTATTTTCCATTAAGCAATTCCATTTTTCATTGTTAGAATACATTTAGTCTCTCTGTTACAGGGTCTTTTTAATAATGCAAATCTCAGGGAAAAATACATAATAAAAATTTTGACTAGCAAATGAAAAAATAATAGATACTTTATCTTTGTTATTAAAGGTATGTGAATTTTACTTTCCTTCTGTTTTCAAAAAAAATATGAAAAAAATAGGTTTCAGATTTGATCTTCAGTTGCAAATAATTTTTTCTCACTTTGTACATTTGTAAAATTTTAACTTTTTCTCCAAACTTAATATTCAACATCAACCATATTTGCAAGCAATTTAAAAGATATTTGCAATTTTCTATGAATAATGTAGAATTTATTATAACCAATTTATCCTACTTAAAAATAAGTAGACTTGGAAAAAATATATGCTGCTGTTAGCACCAAATATTTTTAAAAAGCTTTGTAATGAGTACAAATAAATATCAAATAATATAAAAGAACTCTGAAAAAATTGATTGGAACATAGTAGTAGACAGGGAAAATTATATATAACCAAATGTATGACAACTAACTTATATAGAACTAAATATTCAATACACAAGGAGAAGGTAAGGTGATAAATGTATACTAATGAGGTAAAATCCATGTTATAAAACACAATAATTTTCTACTATGCCAGTATATGAAAAACTTATGAAAAAGTTGAATGAAGATATCAGGAACTCAATTTTCTTATACATTTTGATTGTAAGGTATAAAAATATGACTTCAATTGAAGAGAATCACAAGTTTAGTAACATAAATAGCATTTTATGCAGATTAGAATATCTAAATTTTTAAAAATATTTGAGTATTATTAAATATTTTAAAGAGAATTTGCACTTTAAAATGATAAGTAATTAAAAATCGATAAAAATTCTATTTAAATATTAAACTGATTTTATGTAATTCCCTTGCATTTATGACAAAAATCCAATTCTCTAACTCAGTAACCCATATCATTAAGCAAAAAATAATTGCCATGATGCTGTGATCCAGTGGAAGCCCTTCATTATCATTCAGGATGACATTCCTTCATGGTGATCCCTAGTTCTTCCAGGAGTTCACATGATGGTTTCTCAACTTTCGCATGGCTGATTTAACATCTTCATTCCTCAGAGAATAGATGATGGGGTTCAACAGAGGTGTACATACAGTGTAGAACACAGAAAGGAATTTATCCACAGGAAGTCTGCTAAAAGGCCATATGTAGAAGTAAATGCAAGGCCCAAAGAAAAGAATTACCACTGTGATGTGGGCAGTTAATGTAGAAAGTGCCTTAGATGACCCACTGGAGGACCGACGCCAGACTGTGATCAAAATGATGGTGTAGGAAATAATTAAAGCCAGAAAACAGCTCAAAGATATCAGACCACTGTTAGTTAGTGTCATAATTTCCATTTCATAGGTATCCATGCAAGCCAGCTCTATCACCAGAGGAAGGTCACAGAAGAAGCTGTCTACCTCATTAGGGCCACAGAATGGCAGATCCACTGTAAAAACCAAATGGCTGACAGAATGAAGAATACCCACAGCCCAGGAAATAAACACAAAGATTATACACAGTCTCCGATTCATAATCGTACTATAATGTAGTGGCTTACAAATGGCTATAAATCTGTCATATGCCATAGCAACAAGCAACATCATCTCACTCCCAACAAAACTATGAAGAAGGAATATCTGGGCCATGCAACCCTCAAAGGAGATAGTCTTGTGTTCAACAAAAAAATCCAAAAGCATCTTGGGGGTGGCAAAGTTAGACTGGCAGATATCAAGGAAAGAAAGGTTGCTGAGCAGGAAGTACATAGGAGAGTTCAAATGAGAGTCAGAGGAAATGATAACAATAATCAGGATGTTATCCAGTACTGATGTCACATACACTACAGAGAAGATGGCAAAAAAGAAAAGCTGAAGTTCCCAAGAATTAGAGAGTCCCAGAAGCACAAATTCAGATACTATTGATTCATTTGTGTGAGCCATGTATACAATCTACAATTACCTAAATAAAAGGAAATCAAGAAAATATCACTCACAATGATTGGCATTATCTCTCATACACATACAAAAGAAATATGACAAGCTATCAATTAAAAGTCAATTTAATTTAATGAAGTTATATAAGTAATAAAGTGACTAATATTTAACACCTATGACTATTGTGGAAGTGGAAGAAGTATAAAATAAGATTAGATATGGATCTTATCATAATTAGAAACATAAAAAGGGGGTCAAATATGTGGTGATGGAAGGAAATTTCACTTTGGGTGGTGAACACACAGTGCAATATACATTTGACACATTACTGAATTGTACACTTGAAACCTATATAATTTTATTAACCCATGTCACCCCAATAAATTTAATTTTTAAAAATGAAAAAAGATATACATATTAAAAAATAAAAATATACAATCAGAAACAAACAAATATATGTGATACATTAATGCCATAAATATTACCAAGATGAAAGAAATTATGCCAAAGTGGTAAAGTAAATCATGGAGTAGGTATTATTTTAAACTAAAACTTTTTAAAAGTTTGGAATTTGCTAACCAAAACTGAAGGAAAAGGCTATTTCAAGCAGGGGAAATAACAGGAATAAAGACACAAAGGAAAAAATATGAAAGACTTATTCAGGGAGCTGTGAGTTGAGTGGCCTTCCTAGAGGAGTGGGCATGCTAAGGAGCAATAAAAATGAAGCTGTGAATGACAGATCAGGAGTGGTGAATACAATTGGCCTTGAACATAAGGCAAAGTGGACTAGATTCATGTTCTTGAAACTGAGAATCATAAAGTGCTTGATGGTGTTTTAAGAAGTTTAATAGAAGCAATTTGCCATATTCTGGAAAGAAGAGGCAATGCTAATTAATACTCTGAAAATTTCTGTGAAGATCAAGAAAATTTCTTTCATCCTTTAAACAGTTAATCAGTTAATCAGCATTTACCCTCTATCTTACTGCTGACAGATGCAATAGGAAGAGGGGAAGAGGTTCAAGATGATGCTGAGAAACCTGCTGGGTACCTGCTGGGTAGCTGAACAGGGAGGCACACAGTAGTGGAAAAGGATGGTAATGAGAGGGCCGAGTTCTTGCCAGTTATGAGTGAACCACCAATGTGATTTCAGCCTCTTCTGACTCTCTGCCTTATGTCCCTTCTTAAATACTCTTGACACACTTGGATTTATCAAAATCTGTAACACCTTTCAGAAACAGTCTTTACATGGTGAATTTGAACACATAATAGATTTCCAAAATAGAAAAATTAAGTAGTGTGTAAATTGACTTTTGACTGTTTTTTGACATTTTGTTTGATACGTTGGGCACCATGTGGCCACTTTGTCTCAGGAAAAAAAAAATCTATGCAATCTCCAGTTATTCTGGAAACATTTTTGGCTTTAGCCCTGTGTACCTAATAATACGTGACAGATATTTATTTGTCCTTATACTGATTAAGGTTATGCACCCTATATTCTTCAGTGGTTTGTTAGGACCAGGTTATTTAGATATAACTAATACAATAAATATTTAAAATTTTTTGCAGCAAAC
Source organism: Eidolon dupreanum (assembly GCA_028627145.1). Lineage (NCBI taxonomy): Eukaryota > Metazoa > Chordata > Mammalia > Chiroptera > Pteropodidae > Eidolon > Eidolon dupreanum. The sequence goes on from CM053509.1 coordinate 61,640,977, forward strand.
CATGTACAAGCAACCATAATTTAACCAATTAAAAATGTTTAAACTATTTACAAGCTTTTATCATGTTACTTTAACCTGATTGTTGAAGTGCTAAATTCTATCCTTTCAAGGGTAGAATTTCTTTGCATTTGAGTTATTATATCTAGTTTTAAGAAGAATGCAAAAACTTAAATTACTCAAGAATATAAACAAATCAATGAGGCATGAAGTGACTTCAGTACAAATGTCCATCATAGATTTGGGCCAATACTGGCCTGCCTGAGCATGTACTTACATGGGCAGGGGAGACAAGGAGGCAAATACTGGAAAGGAAAGAGGTTCTCATTGCTAAAACTAAAAAAATCCTAAAGAGCTATATTTATTAATTTTAAAAAGATAAAAATTTAACTCTATGAGGGACTCCTTATAGCATTTAATCCATTGTGTAAAGCCTGCCAAGTATTATGGTAATTTAATAGGATAATGTTAAGGAGAGGAATAGGGAGAGAGAGGGGGAAAGAGGGAGAGAGAAAAGCAGGAAGAGGAGGAGGAAAAAATGGTTAACAACATGTTAGATAAAGTTAGTGATATTATACATTTTTTAAAGATCATCTTATTTTTGAAAAAAAGATTTTCTGAAAATATTCAAATTTCCTACCAATTCTATCTTTACAATATCTAATAAGTGGTAAGGTTTGTCGGTCTCCCTTTTTCAAAATATAGGAAACAACTAGAAAATCCTCTCTACACTAATTTCCTATGATTTCTTAATCTAACTGAAAAAGACCAGGTTTAATGTTAAATCTCATTTTCTTCTTAATAATTAAGATGGGTATCCATTAGCAAAGATAAATAATATTTGCCACTTACTAGTTGTGTGACCGACCTTAGAAGATAAAACTAGATTATTCTAAGTTATTTTCATCTTTAAAATTTTAAGTACAGAGGCAGTAATGTTACAGAAGCATATAGAACTTATAAAAGTCACTCAGAATTTCTTGGACTATACACAGGACATCCAAAAGTCTCTTCATTAATGAACCATTCACTTCTTCATCGTCAGTGTATGTCAGAGATAGAAGTGTTTTCAACTCACAAAATATACCATAAAAGAATTTCCCTATTCCTGGCATAAAACCATATTTGATACTTAGAAGTTGACATTACACTAATATCCACCTCTAAAATATGTCAATAGAACTCCAAAACAATGAACAGGCATACTTACCATTTTTATTTTGTCTTATAATAAGCCTAGCAACAGAAATCAATAAAAAGTATCTTTATTGAGCATTATTCTACCTTATGTAGCTACTCCTTCATTCCAGGCAAATTTTGATGATAAATATTTGTTTAACAAATGGCTAAGCATTCTCTGAATAGAAAACATAAAATGGGCAGAGAAGGAACAGATAATAGTTATAGCATACTTCCTTTTGTCCATCAGATACTGATCCTATTATTATCAGGGCTTTCCTAAGCCAATGCATTGGAAAAGTCATATAGACAGAGCAGAGAACAGCAAGTTTCCAATTTGACTGAGACAAGAATAACATCTTCTTTGCTATCTCCTATTTCTAATTTTTCATCTGGAAGGCAGTTTACCAATTATTTGTCCAGTCCAAAATGTTCAAATGTATGTATAATACTTACACTTTTAATAATTTCTCCCAGTCCTTCAGTTCTTTCCTGTTTTTTCCAAATTTTGTGTTCCTCGGTTTGTTTTTAAGCTTCCCACTTACTACTATGAGTCTTTATGCTGAAAATATTTGCAATATACTCTTGACTTCATGCATTTTAACTTGTTCTTTGCAATAAGCTGTACAGAAGTGGGCCCCTCAATTTCTCCCCTGAGGTAGTAAGGGTTCTGCTCTTCTTACTTGTGACCAAATACAATATCCTAAGGTAAGGCAATATAAAGCCTTCCATCCTCATTCTAGAGAAATGATTTCATTGGAGAAGTGAGAAATCACCCTTTAGAGAGCTGAGTCACTGTGCAGTGATAGTAATTAGATTTTACAAAATAATTTTTTTAGAAATAAAAAATAAAATTTTTTTTTAGCCAACTAGTTAGTACATATGAAAGTAAAAGATTATTTTATTTTCTTTGATTCCTAGTTAGAAAAGTAATTTTTGACCCCTAACTTCCTGTCAATAAAACTATCACACAATCCTACAAATGATCAAAGCCTCAGGGTGTTTACCACCAATCATAAGGAGCCCACTACTTCCTGAAACAGATTAATCTATTGATAGAGTGCTCAACTAATTCTACCATATGTAATTTAATAGAACAAATTCATTCCCACTTTAACATAATAACTCCTCAAATATTTAAAGGTGCTCTCACTTCTTCATGACAAATATTCTACTAACCCCCCAAATACATCAACTGTCTTTTCAACTGCATTTTATATAAGTTTTCTAGATTTCAAGTGTTGTGATGTGGATGTAATTTTCAAATGGTCATCTCTAAAGAAAATTGAAAATAAGATTTCTTACCATTTACATGTATGTATATCCCCTAGTAAAACATTCACATACCAATGGCACATATGGCAGCACTGATTGAAAGAGAGAGATACTACCAAAAAAAAAATTCTTAAGTATCTATAAATTCAAGAATGAAGACATATAACATTTTAGTGTGATAGAACACATTCCATGATTAAAATTATTAAGTTATATTTTTATATCAATATATATGTATAAGATTAAAAAGATAATAGACAAAATTAAAGATAGGTAAAATTATGATGTGCACATTTTTATAAACCAAACTAATATAGACACACTTATGAAAAAAAGTTGTAAAATATCCAGAGAATTAGTACAAATTCTAAACAATGTAAGAAGGAATACAAAGGAAGGGGTCAAAAAGTATATAAAAGGAACTTAAACTGAGTTTATAATATTGTATATATTTTTAAATGTCTAATTAATCTATGGAAAATATCAATATTTACTCTATACATAATGGTAAATTTACGAAAGCTTATTTAAAAATTTTATTCCCTATGCTTCTATATCTTCAATATATGCAATTAAAAATGATCTTCAGAAAGTTAGAAATAATATACTTTAAAGAGTGAAACTTTATAAATTATAAAGAAAATATAATGAAAAAACAGTTTCCATTCATAGCAGAAACAAAATAAGGCAAAATGTAAATTATCTGGCAAAAGTTACTCATAAGTATACAGGTCTTATGGGATGAAAATTTTAAAATGCTGAAAATATTAAAGTGGACTGAAAATACAGGGAGGTATGTATTTTTTATTAATTTGAGAGACAGTTTTGCAAAAATCTCTCTACACTCAAAATTGAATATAAGTATAATATAACTTCTATCAGCAAATAGCATTATTAGAAGTTGACAAAATTATACTTTGGTATATATCTGTAGCTATAGAGTTAGCTATTTGTTAACTGTAGTATTTTGAATCCTTTTTCTCCAAAGTGTGAGTCTATGTGGTGAGATACATTAAGCATCCTTTGTTGAAACAAAGGTACCTAAAATGCTACCCCCAATCCTGGCAGACAAAGTGTGGGTATATATGCACAATTGGATGGTGTTACTCAGGACTTTGAATCTTATAGGAGATATGAAATAACAAAGAGACAGTTAAAAAACTATTACAGTAGCGTCGTAATGTCGAATTTCAAAAGTGGTAGTTTAGGGAAAACCCAGTGTCAGTAAACAGTTATTTTTACCAGACAAACATAGTCTCAGCTGTGTTTCATGTTGCCTAACTTCTAATGGTTTTTACTCATTTCTGAGGCTGCTTCTACTAACTTACCATTAAACATGTGTATAATGTTAAGTGCTTCTAATAGTTACTTTAAACTTAGATCAGTCAGAATTAGTTTCTTTTGCTTGTAAAAAAAATCATTATTAAAGTAATCTGTACGGGTTACTAGGAGAAGAAATTGAGTGAGACTAGACAAAAAATATTTGCAAGAGAAAAATAATCAGAAATAGCTCTATCAAACAAAATATTTCTCAAAAAAGTACATACAGAAGGGCAACAAACATATGAAAATATGCTCATTGTCACTAATCATCAGAGAAATGCAAATTAAAACCACAATGAGTTATCACCTCACACCTGTCAAAATGGCCATCGTCAATAAGTCAACAAACAACAAATGTTGGTGAGGATGTGGAGAAAAGGGAACCCTTATGCACTCTTGGGATGGCAAACTACCTGACCTGGCATTTCTACTTCTGGGTATTTATTCAAAGAAATCCAAAACATTTATTGGAAAAGATATATGCATCTCTATGTTGATTGTAGCATTATTTACAATAGCCAAGATATGGAAGTGGTCTAAGTATCCAATGATAGACACATGGAAAAAGAAGTAGTAATATATAGTAGAATATTACTCAGACTTAAAAAAAATTGAAATATTGCTATTTGTGACAACATGGATGGAACTAGAGGATATTATGCTAAGTGAAGTAAGTCAGAGAAAAATTAATACCATATGGTTTCACTTATATGTGAAATATGAAAATAAAATAAATAAACAAAACAGAAACAAACTCATAGATATAGAGAACAAGTTAATGGTTGCCTGATGGTAGAGAGGTTGGAAGACTAGGTGCAAAAGATAAAAAGATGTAGAAGTACAAATTGGGAGTTATAAGATAGTCACAGGGATGTAAACTACAGCATAGGGAATGTGGTTAATAATATTGTAACAAACTATGGTTGGTGTCAGGTGGGTACTAGATTTATTAGGATGATCACTTGTAAGTTATGTGAATGTCTAATCCACATGTTGTACATCTGAAACTAATACAATATTGTATGTTAATGTAATTGAAAAATAAATAAATAAACAAACAAACAAAATTTTTTTAAAAATAGGGTGGATTTAGGGGAAACATACTTTTTGTTCATTGCCAAGGGGTGTCTAATTAGAAACATATATATTTCATATATGATTGAATATATTTAAAGTAGAAAAAACACAATATTCTTAAATGAAAAAAAATAAAGTGCTCAATTAAAAAAATATTTCCATCATTATTTAAAGAAATATAAAACAATCAAAAAAGAGAAATTTGAAAAACAAGCTTTTTATTGTTAGTTAAATTGGTAAGATTTAAATTGGAAAAGTCATGCATTAGAGATACAGGGAACATCATGAAAAAGTCTAATAAATGTATAATTGAAGTTACAGAAAAAGGGAGAGCATAACTAAAGCAATAGTTAAAGAAACCCTGGCTGAAAGTTTTCCAGAATAGGAGTACACATCAAGCTACAGTTTTATACACTGTTAGTAGAAGAAATGTAGAATCATACAACAGCTTAGAATTGCTGGGGCAGAAAGCACAAAATCCACAACTGCATCAATGAGAATATGGAGCAAGGGCTCAATCTCTATTCTTTCCTAGATGTGAGTATTTTAGCTATTGGTAACACAGAAAAATAAATTAACTATTGGCTTAATGCATATTTTACATCTTGGATTCTCCATCTCAACCAAGTTGGATGTTATTCCAATGCTAGCATCTTATCTAAGCCTTTAATAGGCTATTCCACAGTTCTTTGTGGCTGGAAGCTTCCCAGAAAAGTGGATCCCATGCTGGTGTAACTGTTGTCACATCTCTTCACCATAAATCCAATAAATTACACTTTCACTGTAAATACTTTTATCTGTAAATCCAGAAGCAATCTTCATGGAATCTTATATCCATAAATCAGACAACATTCAGTAAGCCCTAGCATAATATCCTGGACTGCAGGCAGGGAAGGAAAACCCACATCTGGAGTAGGAGTCAATAGCAATGAAAACAAATCACTATCCACTGCATGGAGAAAGGGGCTTGATGTGATTGACTTGCCTTCGAATGGTTATGGTCTCTTTGGAGAATGGTACTATATGAAATTCTCAACATCAGTCCCTTCAGCTGATCAAGTGTTAAGAGCAGTTATGAGATCAACCTGATAAATGGCAGTCTGTGCTTTCGGTCTCAGTTGGACATACATGTAAAATACAAAAATCCACACACTTTGTGCCCTCTACATAAGTCCATCTTCATTTTTCTCTGCCAGACTACTTTTCTCTGACTTTTTTAATTTTGATCTTTCAGGACCATTAACAAACCAGCAAAGCCATTTTTCACTTTTCAGTAATTTATATTTATTTTTACTTATGATCAATACTCCATCAAAATTTGATAACTAAGTAAAATATTTATGACTTTTTCCAGTAATAGAATTTTCCCTTCATCAGTGTCTATTAGGGTCATTGGAGTAGGCTGCAATGCAGAAGTTCTTTTTTTTCACTTGCACAATGACATTGAATCAAGCCATCAATTGAAACCCTTCCATGAGGCTCTAAAACCGAGCTGAAGCAAAGGTATTGATACAACAGAATTAGGTGACATGGGGTTCTAGACTACTTGTTTTTGCTGATTATCTGTGCCTTGATACCTGCTTCAGCCTGGCCCCAAATGTACCACTTCCAATACATGATGGCTTACTTCTGTGAAAGCAAGAAATCAAGACTTGTTAAATTTGATAATACTTATGGCTGAATAATATTCCATTGTATATATGTACCATAGCTTCTTTATCCAATCATCTATCGAAAGGCACTTTGGTTTCCATGTCTTGTCCTCCGTGAAAAATGCTGCTATGAACACTAGTGTGCATTTATCTTTATGGATGAATGTTTCCAAATTTGGGGGGTAGATAACCAGAAGAGAGATTGCAGGGACATATGGTAATTCTATGCTTCATTTTTTGAGGAACCTCTAGTCTGTTTTCCATAATGACTGTACTGATTTACGTTCCCACCAGCAGTGTAAGAGGGTTTCTTTTTCCCTCACAAAGTTTCCAACACTCATTATTACTTGTCCTGTTGATGAAAGCCATTCTAAAAAGTGTAAGATGATATCTCATTGTGATTTTGACTTGCATTTTCCTAATCGCTAGTGAAGGTGAGCATCTTTTCATATGTTTGTTGGCCATTTGTATGTCTCCTTGGGAGAAGTTTTTGTTCATGTTGTCTGTCCATTGGCTTATTTGTTTTTTTGGTGTATGAGTTCATTACATATGTTGGATATTAGGCCCTTATCGGAGGTATTACTTGCAAATATATTTTCCCATTCAGATGGTTGTCTCTTTACTTTGTTGACAGGGTGTCTTTTGCTGCACAGTTTTTAGTTTGATGTAGCCCCATTCATTTAGTTTTGCTTTTACTTTCCTTGCCTTTGAGGTCAAATTCATAAAATCCTGTCTAAATCCAAGGTCCATGAGTTTAATACCTATGTTTTCTTCTATGCAATTTATTATTTCAGGTCTTATATTTAGGCCTTTGATCCATTTTGAGTTAATTTTGGTGCACGGTGACAGATAGCAATGGAATATTACTCAGCCATAAGAAAAGATAAAATACGTGAATTAGTCTTGAGATTATCACGCTAAGAGAAATAAATCAAGCAGAAAATGTTGAGAACCATATGATTTCAATTCATATGTGAAATATAAAACTGAAAGCAGCAAACAAACAAGACAAACAATCATAGACACAGACAACAGTTTAGTGGTTACCAGAGGGAAAGGGGAAGGGAAGAGATAGATAAGGATACAGGAGTCAAATATATAGTAATGGAAGGAAATTTAATTTGGGGTGGTGAACACACAATGCAATATACATCTGACATATTCTTGAATTGTACACTTGAAACATATTTAATTTTATTAACCAATGTCACCCCAATAAATTTAATTAAAAATATATATGAACATGTGAAAATAAAATTGATAATACTTATGAGCAGTGGTAGTTACATCATCACTTGATAACCCATGATCAGGAACTCAGTCTTTGATAAGGTCCATAGCATTCTAAGATTTGCTTTTCAACTATTGTGTAATTCTCTGTTGCAGAATGCAGGGCTATTTAAATGTAAATAAGTATACATCTTCTCTGTATACTGGGCAACGCAAATTACCAGAATAAAAAAATTAAAATGAAAATCTGATATTTTAGTACATGTTAGATACTAGAAATTATTTATTTAACAAAAAAATCAGAAAGAAAGAGATAAAATGTCAATTAAGTCATACCAGAAACCTCACAGACAGAATACATCAACTCATGATTCAAGTTACAGTTCCAATCTTATTTGGATATTGGTCCTTCTAACTCCTGCATAAGTTTTACATATTTACCTCATAGGTATAATCAATAGTATTAAAAATAATTTACTTTAACCACAATAAACTTAATAAAGTTAAAAAATAATGAAAAACATATTTCTCATTGTACTAATTTAGAAATAGAATAGCAAAATTATTAAGTTGAACATATATACTTAAGGAAGACTTGTTTTCGATTTTTTGACCTTAATAGATTGAATATCACCTTAAAAACCAAAAAAAAATTGCAACAAAAAAGTACCCCGACTTTATAAAATTAATCATTATGACAGATGCATATAAACTGAGAGACTATGAAATTGCTCAGTGTATTTCATTGGAGTCAGAGTACATGCAAGATGTTTTTCATGAATCAAACTTTCATGTCTGTTTTCCTTGTTTTTTCAACCTGGATACATGTATCCAAAATTCACCATGCAAAATAATAATAGAAATACACAGGGAAAGAAGAGATTTATTCTAGCTCTCTTGTCAACTTTGCTATAACTGTTTTGCCTAAAAGTTCATTTGAAAAGCATGGTTTCATCGGTAATTTTTACAGTTTGAAAACCTTTCTTTAAAGAGTCTGAATATGCTCACTTGATAACATCTACCAAGAATGTATATGGCAGCAGAGTCCAGTAATCCCATTATCCCAGGCCTTTATCAATGTAGAAAACGACTTCACATAAGGTAGCTCATATCATACAAAATTTGATTTATTTTATCTAAGTAACCATTAATTTATCCATGCATTTACCTATGTCTGCACTTTAATAATATGGAAGATCAAACATCATCATTCTTATTCTGACCAAAATTATAGTGAAAATCCATTCTAAAATCAATAAATCAATTAATCAATTAATACATACTCATTAGAAAGAAGTGATCACATTCTGTTAAAAAACAATTTAGAATTTCTCTTGATTCATAAAAAGTATAAGCAGTGAGAAAAACAAGTTTCTAGAAACTCAAATTAATATAAGAACCAGTGTAGTCTTCTAGTGAAAGTTACTTTAATTGTCCAAATTAATCCTAATACACATTAATTTTATGCAAATACATACAGAAACAAATATTTAAAATTTATAAAATCAAAATTTACCTTTCAGATTAAACATGTCAAATGTTAGCTGAGGAGAAAACCAAACCCCTTAAAAAAATATCCAGAGTTTGTCAGAATGGTATTTAAACAACTAACATTTATTGAATGTATATTATGCACTTTATATGAATGACTTTATTTGTCAAACAATTCTGAGGCGTAGATACCATTATTATCTCCATTTAAAGATGTAGAAACTGAGACGAAGAGACATTAAGTGTCTTACCACAGTTAATACCACTAAAATTATAGAATTGGCCTTAAACACTGGTATAAAACACGAGTCTCGGACTCGTGTTTTACTCCTATACTCAGGGTGAATTGACGTTCTGCAGAGCCTAAATTTTACAAATTCTGAGGGAACTTCTTTAAAGAAAAAAAAGAATAAAAATAATGAATAAGAGGTTATTACAGCCCGTTCCACAGCTTTGGAGGAAACCCATGCAAAGGAGTGGGTATGAAACTTAGGTTTCAATGTAAATTCACCATCTTTACATTGTATAGTCTTTTGAAATTTTCTTCATCTACATCAATTATTCTGCTTAATTATACAAGACAGTTTTTGTACAATTTTTAAAAGCTTATAGGTTTGGCGTTACCAAACTTCATGGTTCCTCAAACACCTAAATGAAGCTGAAGTTGCTTATCAATATAGTCTTCTTGTAAATTTTTAATATCTCAATACTCCTTCAAAATTATACCATTTAAAGCTTTCCTTGACCAGTTATGTTTACATTAGCTGATTTCTGTTCACCTATCATGCTTTACAAAACATTCTTCTACCTTTAGATGCTCCGGTGGCAAATGGCACTATCTTTACTACTGCTTAAGGAGCCTATGGCCATTGCACTGCAGTTATCCTTGGTAAAAGATTGTCAGCAGCACATTGAGATGACACGGTGATAAAATCAGCCATCTATACTTCCTAATTAAGGTGTAAATGTTTATTTAATGTGTAGAGCTATCTTGTATGTTGACTCTCCATTCTAAGCTATCAGGGAAGTCCTCCAGAAGCCATCTATGGTCCTTTACATTCTCAGCTACAAAGCCTTACTATCAATCTAACTACCCAATCTCATTATTGATTTGCTTACAGAGTCATCTGCTGATCAGTTACACCTCAAGGGTTTTGGCAAATAAATTTTTGAGTTTTCGAATTCTCCACACAAGCACTGAAGCTACTCCTTTAAAAAAGGACTCCACAGTTTTATATTGCAAACAAATCAATTCATTAAAAAAATATTTCCTGTTTAAATAAATATGTTATTTGAAAGAATTACTTTGGGCATTTCTAACACAATAGCAAGACATTTTCTACATAAATGAGTTCCTTGATCCTGAACATAGTTGCATATGTAACTGAAACTGATGGGAAGTTCACACACTCAACCTGAATTGGTCCATTTGGATCACTATTTCAAATAGAATTATGCTCCTATTCTGAGTATATAAACACATTTTATTTACATTTTAATATTGGAGACATTTTATCAAACAATTTCAAATATAACCAGCTTTAAAATACAATATTACAAACTTTTAAACTGTAAAGTTGTTCCTTTGTTTGCTTAAGACATTAATAAAGAAAACACATATTTTTCTTATCATTTGGCTTAAAACTAAAAGTAATTTCTTTTTCTTCTTTTTCATCAATGATAATTAGTGCGTGTATAATTCTTGGTTTTCTCTACTCAATAATGCCAGAAAAAAATATCAATTTGATATTTATCAAATACTGTGGTTGCAACAGATCTTTCCTCTTGTGGATACAAGTTGGATAACATATTTGGCCTTATATTTCATAAATATCATTTAGTAAATTCCAAAAAGCAGCTAATTCTTTAGTGGTTGCCATCATTTAAAAATGATTTGTGGAGCGAGGCATCTAGGAGAATTCTTTCTCACAATCCTCAATGCTTGCAATTCCAGTATTTACCAGCAGGTGGTAGTAATACCTTAAAGCTGATTTTGAACCTAGTATTATTTAAACCAGTAAAAAAAAAAAAAAAACCTGTTTATGAACAGACACATGCTTACTACATTGACAATGTATTACTAAGCACAAAATTCTTATTTTTCATCTGAATATTAAAAAGAAAAAGTAATTTACTCAAAATGTAAAGTAACATTATACATAAATTCACTTATTATCATAAACTGTATCTACTAATTTAGTTCTAGTTTTAATTTCTCGGGCATTCAGCTACCATAGTTTCTGTATGAAACAAATTACACTGCTTTGAAACTTATTTTATACTATTTTTTAATTTGCTGAATTCTGTAGGCTCCTTACTCATTCTGCATTATCAGAAGGAGAATGGCTGTATTTCTTTCCTTGCTAGCTAAAAGTTAGTCATGTAGATTCTTCTACTTACAACATTTTATTTGGAACTTATCAACATCTGTAATGAAATATATCCATGATTTTCTTTAATGGACGAGATCACAAATTGGTTTAAATGTTAAATGACTCAGGGATATATGTAAAAAATCACTGCCTACCTGTCAGAGGCTACTCCTTCAGCAGTATTGAGTTTCTAAGGCTTACAGATGTAAAAATCTTACTAATTTGTCATAGTCTAGGAAGAACTCTCTGATTAACTTAGTTGTTAGTTGTATCTCCTAGTTCTCCTTTTAATCTATATTTCTCCTAGTTCTCCTTTTATCCCATACTTCTCATTTTTGTTCCTTTATCCAATGAGTAGAATATTAATATTAAATTTCTTTCCCAAAACAGTCACTTTTGGCATTTTATAGATATTCTTTGCTTCTGGAAGAAATTGCTTCTGTCAAATTGCTTTTCTGAAATTTAAAATGTATTTTAAACATATGTATGAGAATAGTTTTAATGAACTTACCTTATACTTCTAAAAATATTGACAATTACAATTTGATAAGAACTCCAGATATATAAGCCTTAGCTTATGCTGTGTACTCAAAAACTGTGGTGCCTAATGTCTAGGATGTTAAAACTAGAAGTTAAAACTAAAAATAATGCAAAGGAGTTGCCTTGTTGGAATTTAAAAGCCTATTTTTCATCTTCCTCATGGCTGTCTTTACTTCTTGATTCCTCAAAGTATAGATTATTGGATTCATAATGGGAGTAAAGATGGTATAAAATATAGACAGGATCTTGTCTACTACAAAACTGCTTTGTGGCCACATATAAATGAAGATGCATGGCCCAAAGAACATGAAAACAACAATGAAATGAGCTGTGCAGGTGGAAAGGGCCTTAGATGATCCTCCTGAGGAATGAATCTTAATTGTAACCAGGACAATAACATAAGAATTGAACAAAAGAATAAAACAGGACAAGGCAATTATGCCACTCGTTGAGATCATAAAGAGGCCTAAGACATAAGTATCAACACAAGCCAACTGGAATACCACAGGAAGGTCACAGAAAAAGCTGTCTACATCATTGGGTCCACAGAATGGTAATGTGAGAGCAAATATGACCTGGCTCATTGAATGCATGACTCCCACAACCCAGGAAGCAACCACAAGGGCAATACACACCTGGGGACTTATGATCAAAGTATAGCGAAGAGGCTTAGATATAGCAATATATCTATCAAAGGACATAGCCATAAGTAAAATTATCTCTGTACCAGTAAAAAGGTGTAGAAAAAATATCTGAGTGATGCAGCCATCAAAAGAGATAGTTTTTTGTCCAGTGAGATAATCTGTAATCATTTTAGGGGTGGCAAAGGAAGCAAGAGACATATCAATGATGGAAAGGTTGGTAAGCAGGAAATACATAGGAGAGTGTAGGTGAGAGTCAGCTATAACTGTGATGACTATGAGGCTATTACCCACTATTGTTGCTACATAAAATAATGAAAACATCACGAAGAAAAACATCTGCAGTTCCCAGGAATCAGAGAGTCCCAGCAAAACAAATTCAGAAACAGTAGATTTATTGGCCACATCCATTGTCCTGAGTGATAGGTAGGATCCTGTATCCTCCCCCCCAAAAAAGAAAGAAAAAGGAAAAAAAAATCAAGAGAAAGTATAATTCTATTAAAGCAAAGGCTTTGTTTTCAAGAATTTACTTTCATAGATTTTGTTTCTTCTATAAAAACGCATCTTTACTATTCTTTACAACCTTAATTGGTATATTGATTTCAAAGGTATTTACAGAATATTAAGGATCGTAGTACAATACCACTTAAGTCATAGATGTTGAAAATAACACTTTCCTTGCTGGTACTAATGAGCAATCAAATTGAGATTATATCATCCTGAGCAAATCTATTTATGTACATATTTGTCCACCCATTTATCTATATAATCGTAAAGATAATAGCTAACATTAAGAAAGCACTTTGGGCTGACAAAGTGTTAAACACACATTTAGTCATTTAGAATTCATTCATAAGAATATCTTACTGAAAGAACATATAAAAATTACATCACATATAAGTGACATGGGCTCTTAAGCAGCACTATAGAAAGACTTCAATGAATAGTGACAGAATTCATAAATTCACAGAGAAGACTTCTTAACCTGTTCACAGATAAAAGCTATCTGTGCAAAACTGATCAAAAACACAGAAAAAAAATAGTTTTGCTGGTATTTATCCAGCAGAAGAAGAATGTTTTATTAACTAGTTTATTACAACAGAGCCAGCAATACAGCCCTGGGAATAGCATTCCTTTTCTTCTCATTTTTTGTTAAAAAAAAAATCTGTTCCTCCTACAAATATTTATAATTTTATGACTTAAAATTTTGCCTTGTGTCCTAAAGGATATATCACATAATTTGTATTGGAAGGAATTCAAGATCAATCTCTTTAGTCCCACCCTTATTTAAATTCTCCATTCATGTATACCAACATACGTAAACCATTTTACTGATCTTAGCTCCATGGAGTGGGCATTAGGAGATGGAAGTAGGAAGGGCTCACATTTAAAATCTTTCAATAGAAATCATTGGTAAAACACTTTTGCTTACCAGATCTATAGCAGAATCAGGCTTTTAGTTTATTCAGAGTTAAGTAGACTCTGACAGAGAGTAAATAGAAGGTAATTTTCAATAGAAGTAAGTGACCTAGTTGAACCATTAGTTGTTTGCAGCTGTAGATAAGATGGTTGTGATAGAGATTTGGGAATTGACCAAGAAATAGTCTTGCAATGGGATTTATTAAACAACAAAGATGATATTATCAGGTTCACAACAGGAAAATATTTCAAGAGTCCTTTGGGAATTTAAAATGATTGTTTCACCTGGACCTGAGGGATTCAGGGAACAAAGTTGGGAAAGCCATAATTTAAAAGGTAGCATGAATGTCAAATCAATAAATTTTGTTAAGACACTCTTGGTTATCTAAACCTGTTGTAGAGGCAGTGGACAATAAAATCCAGAAACATTCACTTCTGCTTTAAGTAATATATAGTTTCTTTAGAGATTTTAAACACCCATAAATGAAGCAATCGTTTAAAAAAAAAAAAAAGACAGCCGAATAAATCAAGTGTTCAACCAATTCGCAGAGATAATGAGTGAACTGGATTTTAGGTAAAGAAAAATGTATAACGTGCTTAATTAATCAAGAAAGTGTTCTTACAAGAGAAATGTCATGGACTTGACCTGGCAGGAAAAAAAATCAAATACAAAATCAAAAGGAAATAATAGGTGAGAAAATATTGCAATACATATGACAAAAATTTTTATATCTCTAATATATAAATAATTACTGTAAATTTATAAGAAAAATGTTGAATATTACAAAATCTGTCCAGAGAACCTAATAAATTATACTTACTAATTATAATTATAATAAATTATGCTCAATAAGAAATAAACCTATTAGATATATTTAATCTCATTAATGGCCAGGGAAATGCACATTATAATAAAAATTGATGCCATTTTTCCCATCAGATTGATCAAAATTTAAAAAAATAATAAAGGACATTCTTCTCTATGGATTGCGGTGCTAAAAACAAACACCCCAAACCTGGACATAACTGCTAAAATTAAAAATATACTTTTCCTCAATGTCATTTGACTCATAAATCTTGCTTTCTAGAATCAATTTGTAGAAACAAAAGCACCATTCCATGAAATTATGTACAAAGATATTCATTTTAGCAAAGTAAGCAGTGAGAAAATTTTTTTAAATAAGATGTCCTATCAGTAAAGAAATTATAAGTTACAGAATATTCACACATTAATAAAAATGAAGCTGTACTAAAAAGAATTGTTTGATTTGAATATACTAACTTAAAAAATGTGTCTGCAATGTACTGTCAAATGAAAGCAAATTAATAATTAAGCTGTATTATATAATTTTAATATTATAAAATCAAACAATAACAAAGCAGACTAAGCTGTTAAAATAAACGTTGGTTTCCTCAGGGAAGGAGATGACACATTTTATTCTTTGTATATTTGGATATTTTTCACTTCTTACTATTTTTTATTGTGGTAAAACACACGTAACATAATATTTACTATTAGCGATACTTAGTGCGTTCAGAAGGTTATGCAGCTATTACCACCATTTAGCTCCAGAACATGTATATTACCACTAAAGGAAAACATGTTCCTATTAAACATTCTATATGAAAGAAGTTAGATATGTCTTACTTTTCCTGATGCCAAACACCAAACTACAAAACCAGAAAGCTCAGAGAACACCAAGTAAGATAAATGACCAAAAGACTATACATCTGGTATTATCTTTGTAAAACTAGAGAAAATTGAAGATAGAAAAGGTCCTGAAATAAATAAAAAAAGAAAGAAAGCAGTGTTAAATAATTGAATTAGAATGAAAGACATAGAGCTTTTCTTTGGTAGTTCTCCACTGGTTGATACTATGTTCTCGACTAGTTTCTTTTTGGCTACTGTATTTGTAATTAGTGGTAGTAAAAAGCACACAACTACTTTCATAATTGAGGTTAAATTATGCCAGGTACAATTTTAGAATACATTTTTAACTTTATAAAATATAGTTGGGGAAGTAGTGTTATTTATGAACTGCTCTTCCTACCCCTGTTCTATCTCTAAAAATTCACCATTGCCCCTTAAGGTGGGTCCTATTTCATTTCACTAAATAACTTAATTAAGGGCAGGAGACCCACTGAAAATACAAAATAAGAATTGACCTAGGGGAAACAACTATTGAAAAGAAGGAAAATTTTAAAAGTATATGGAGCTAATTTAAATAATTTTAGGCAACTAATTTTGAAAATCTGGATGAAATAGTTATCTAGGAAAATCAGTTTACCAAAATTGCTTTGATTGCTCCAATTGCTCAAATAAACTATAGAAGTAGAAAATGTTACCAAGGAACAAATCCATAAATTCTTTATACCCAGATGGTCTCACAGGGAAATTCTAACAAAACTTCAAATCTTAAATAGTCCAATGCTACAAAAATTGTTCCAGAAAGTATAAAACAAAGGAAAATATCCAAATTGATACCAAAAAATTAACCTAAAATGTGTCATATACCCAAAATTTAAGAGCTAAAGCTATGAACTTCTAAAAGAAAGTATCATGAAAAATCTGTGTGGTCTTGGATTAGGCAAGATTTTTTTTTTTTTTTTTTTTTTTTTTTTTAGCTATGACACAAAGTGTGAATCATAAAATAAATTTTGGAAAAATTGGACTTCATCAAAATTAAAAACACTTGTTCTCTGAGAGATACTGTTAAATAAATCAAAAGGCAGACTGGGAGAAAATGTTTGCACGATATATGTCTGAAAAAGGACTTGTATACAGATTAAATGAAGAACTCTCACAACTCAATATTAAGAGGACAAAATACCAAAATAAAACTGTGTAAAAGATTTTAACACAAACTAAACCAGAGAAGATGTATGAAAAAGGTAAGCCCATGAAAAGATACTCAGCATCAATTCTTAATAGGGAAAATAAGTTAAAAATGAGATAATATGGTATACATACTACAGGGCTAAAATTTAAAAGCTAATAATATCAAGTGCTGGAGAGCATCTGAAATTTTCATACACTATTGGTGAAAAGGTAAAGTGATATAGCCTCTTTTGAGACAATTTGTCAGATTCTCTTAGAGTTAAAAATAACATCCCCTAACAGATATTTATCAAAATAAAAGACATTTACCCAAGTCTACACATTTTTTCATAGCAGCTTTATTTATAATAGTAAAAATCTAAACAACTCAAATGTCCATCAACTGGTATATGAGTAAACAAATTGTGAAATATCCCTACCTTGGAATATTACTCAGAAATAAAAGGGGATGAACTACCATTACCTGTAACAACCTGGATAAATTTCAAAAGCAATACGCTGAGTGGAAGAAGACAGATCAATAGCCTACATATTGTATGATCGAATTCCTGAGGAATTCTAGACGAGGCAAAAATATAGTGAAAGTAGACCATTGATTTCTTGGGGCTGGAGGTGGGAGAAGGGTATCAACTGCAAAAGGATGAAGGGAAATTTTGGGGGAGGAGAATGAAGGTATTCTATATCTTGATTGTGATAGTGTTAACATGACTGTATACATTTTTTAAAACTCACTTCACTTAAATAGGCACATTTTATTGTAAGTGAATTGTACCTCAATAACTTTGTTAAAGACAAAAAGAAGTTTTTATTTATCCTTGACAAATAACTTGTTGGCAGCTAGCTGGGAAATTTTTAAAGTACTATTTCACAAACTTGGCAAATATTCAAACAGTTTAATTTTAATTTTTGTGTGTGTGTGAAGATTTGCATCTTACTTATAAGCAAATTGCTAAATCATAAGAATTAATCTTGAATTGAATCAATTAAGACATCAGGAAAGGCCACGTGGGAGATATTTGACCCATGTGAGCAGTAGATTGATATGACAGGGAACTCTCTTGTAGTGGACTGCTACTAAATTATTTCATGCAAAAAATAAATCTCGTTTTGACTTTGATTACTATATTTTATCCGTATTTTATCTTATTTCTCTTTCCATCTGAAAACATCAGAGTCCTTTCAGAAATCAGAGTGAATGGCCTGGAATAATAGTCAGCTGTAACTGAATTTATATTACAGGGTCTCTCTAGTTCTTGGGAACTCCAGATCTTCTATTTCCTGTTTTTCTCCATAGTCTATGCAGCCATTGTACTGGGGAATCTCCTTACCGTGCTCACCATCTTATCAGAGCCACATCTTCACTCTCCCATGTACCTACTGTTGTGCAATCTCTCCTTCATTGATATGTCTCTGGCCCCATTTGTTACTATCAAAATAATTGCGTATTTCTTCACCTATCACAAAGCCATCTCTTAAAGACCGTATTACCTAGATATTACCTCTCTCCCTCTCTTTCTTGCTCTCTTTCTCATGCTTCCTGTCTCGCTCTCTCTCTCCCCCACTTGAACAGGGCTAGGTTATCTTCAAGACCATTTTGGTCATTGTCATTCTGAGAGCTACACATAAGAGAAATGTTTAATGCATAAAAGTGAACTATTATAAGCACAAATAATTATCCAATTGTATGGCATTGTCAAAGTTTACATAGTATTGTGTAACATTGTACTAGCTTGAGTTTATATAAAGACAGATGTATATGTAGATAGCTAATGAATAAATATTTTAAAGAGTTGAACAGAAAGATAAATTAATCATTAGGTAAATGGGTGAGCAGATAAATGAATAAGTGAATGAATGGGTGGATGGATGAATGGCAAGATAGAGATACAGTATCTCTATTATTATAATACAGAGACAGTTCTCTATATTGAATCTTTGTATATGGCCATTCTTTCAGCTGAAGATCCATGGACTGTAGCATTATGCAGAAGGGCAAAGTGCAAATTAAATATGCTTAAGAACCAAATAGACTTAAGTTTGAGCCATGACACTTAATAGTTAGTTACTGGGCTTTGAGAAGTTACCACAACACTCCTGTCCTCAGTTTTAAGTAAAATGTTAAATTGATAGAGATAGATAGATACATATATACAGAGATAGATAGATGGTAGATAGATAAACAAATGTTTAAAATCATAAAGAAATAAATATACAGATTAATATATTGATTCAATAGTCTATTTCTGTATATTGAATCTGTATAACTGTAAATACAATGTGTTACTTGTTTAAAATTGAAAAATTACTGGATTTGATAGAGTTGAAAGATATACCATTAAATATGTTTCTTGTGATGAAATGCATTCAGTTCAATTTACTAATGTGTTTAATGGTCATTAGGGATATCTACTAATGAAATAATGTTAGTGAAAATATAACTTTAGAAATCTTTGTTTATTTTTGATTCTCTGAATATTTTAAATCTCTCCTCCTACCTCTCAATTCTGTTAAAAGAAGTTTCCAAGTTGGGTTGTTCATATTTCATTCTAATCAATAGCATATGGTTGGCTATATGATCAGGGTAAGGAATGTTGCATATTTTTTCTATGTCAGGCTACTAATTTTGTTCTTCATTTTAGCATCCTAACATACACAGTCATTGGGTCCATTATATGAAAATTAGCATGTGCTCTAAAATAAGATTCCAAGCATTAGGAATGCAACATGGGAAATTTACCTCACAGACAAAGTCTAGTTGGCATAAGCACCAACCTAAAAAAATGTGACTAAAGGACTATTGCAGTCTCCATTCTAAACCCTCTATCAATGGGGTACTCTCCCTTCCTGCTTCATATTCTCTATTGACTATCAGTTATCTTTGCATTCTCTTTTCTAGTTCATTCTCATTGCTGTAAAGAAGAAGCCTAACACTGAGCCCCAACAGTTCATTGTAAGAGATAAACCTAGCAAACTATTTCAGGATAATGAACTATATTTCATAATGCTATGTCATCTCCAAGAGTCATTAGCCTAATTGAAACTGTCAGTAGTGTGGTTCTATAGAGTCATTTTGTTCCTTTCTTCCTTGCTTGCCATCTTCCTTTTTAATTGATTATCCTTTACAGTGCTATACATTATTTTCTCTTTCTCTTTTCTTGTATCTGCTATAGGTTATTCCTTTGTAGTTTACCGTACAGTTTGTTTATAACAGTCTATATTGAGCTGATAACAACTTAAGTTCAATTGCATACAAAAACTACACTTTTACTCCCCCCAAGACACATTGTAAAGTACTGCCGTCAGAATTTAAGCAGATAAAATAGCATGTGCAAAGTCCTCAACAAAATTGAGCTTGACACATTGGAGGGAAAGAAAAATTAGTGTTTAAGAGGGAGAAGAATGCAAAATGGGTTTAGGAGGTGAGCAGGACCCAGATGACTCATGTCTTAATATACACTGTGTAATATAACTTGTTTTTGTATATTCCATGAACACATTGGTATTTTTTTCTGTAATCCATAGAAATGAAGCTTGTCACATTATACAGTTTTAGTAATAAATATTTGAGAATAAACACACATATGATCTTCATCAACAGTGGAATGAGCAATGTCAAAACCAGCATCAAATCAGAATACTTCACCCATGGAGAGACAAGTTCTGAGCAATATGTGCCTCACCAGGGATGTTTGGGTCTCTTCTACAAACCTTCCTGCTCCTTCCCCAACCCCAAGATATTCTCTCTCACCTAAGTGTGAAGGCTTTCACTAACTTCCATGTCATCTCCCAATAAAAATTTATACACGCACCATTCATGGGAGCAGACATCGATAAGCAAGTAAGGTCATCTTAGGGCATAGAAGGAGAAAAGATTCTGGGAAATAGCTTCGATGTGCAAGATGATGGCAAAAGAAAGGGCAAAAGGGAGCCTTGTTTCCAGAAATTGCTGAGCTAACATTTGCAAGTCAGCTCATCAGGGTTCAGTATGCTGGTCAAGTATACAAATTCAAAGTTATATAGGAGAGATTGGAAAAAGACAAGAAAAACTGAGATAACTTTTCTTCTGTAGCTCAAGTATAGTCTTAAAGTGCAGATTATTTGTTTAGCACATTTTATCCACCATAGAGAAAATATAGAAGACAAAAATTCCATCAAATCACCTGAGAAAGTTGTAAAAAGTTCTTACAACAGGAACTGGATAAAAGCTGGTGTGTTGCTTATGATCTGCCCTCAGTTATTCAGTACTTCCCTATTTTCTCTGCAATATATATCTAGCATCCAATGCTCTGGCCACTTTCTTTCAGCACAATCTCTCTTTCCACTATTACTAATTTAACATCTTGCTCTCTAAAAGTAATAAGCCACATGAAACCCCTACACTCACTATGCATTTTTATCACTCTCTGCTTTTGCCCATACTGTTCCCTCCCTTGAGCATATTCTCCCACAACTTGGCCTTTCAAGTCTCAGATTCAGCACTACCTCTGAGAAGCTTTCTCTGACTCTGCAGGCACATTTAGACATGCCTTTCCTAAGATTCCATATTACTATGTGCAAACTTACGTCATGCCAATTATAACACTGCATTGTGATTACTTTTCTTTTTATTAGATAATCTCTTTAAGGGTAGTGTTAATGTCTTATTATTTCTGTTTCCAAAAAAAAAAAAGAACAGAGAAGTTCCTGTTATGTAAAAAGGGGCAAAAAGCATTTCTTGGATTATCTTTACTGAGGTGAATAAGGTGCCATCTATTTGACAAAGGCAGAAAAATCCTACTCATAATAATGTCATCTCCTCTCTACTGACTAATGCTGAACAACTTCAACAAGAGTTCATTCCTATTCTCCTACATTAAAGGTACACTTGGAAGAGCTAACATAGCTTTTCAGTGTATAATTAAATTCGAATGACTAAAAGCAGATTTCTACTGGAATGTAGTCAAGGAGAGCAAATCAGGACACAGTAGGAGAGGCATTAGAAAAAAGGGAGACAGAAGTCTAAAAAATTTTTTATACCACAATTTGGCTTAAATCTTCATATAGAAATAATTTGTAAGAATGTCAATGTTCCCTGTTGATTCAATAAAAGCTGTTTGCTAAGAGTGAGCCACCAAAAGTTGAGGGCAAGAATGGATTATGTCAATGTGAGGGTTAGAGCTATTATAAGTATGGTGATGGAAAAGGAATACTACACATGTTAAGTTATTTTTATGAAGAATCAAACTGTCAGGGTAATATGTATGAATGGAGTGGCCTGGTGCAAAATAAAACAGAGATATGATCTTCAGTACTAGCTGGATCTAAAAGCTCAGCTTAGAATTCTGGCCCAATGTTGAAGGGTTCGTGTTTGTTTTGTTTTTCAAGAAAATCCATCAACCTGTATTTCTTGTGAAATCTCCCACTATCTAATTTTATTAATTAGTTTGATTTCTTTATAAACCTTTGAGGGAAAGACAAAACATGTTTGGAATGCAGACAGTTGCAACTTGTAGCCAGTTTGACTTATAAACTCTGCTTAAAGAATGATGAGAAAACTAGGATAGAGTGTTTAATTAACTTGCCCCAAATTACAAGCCTAGTAAGTGATGCATAGCTGAATTCAGATCAGGCAGTCTGGCTTCAGTGGTGATATTCACCATCTTCACTCTAGGAGTTCTTTGTCAAGTGTGCGCACATGCACTGTACACACACACACACACACACACACACACACACGTACTACAGACCCCTTTGGAAGTTTAGTGAATCTTAAAGTTTTCTCATGAGAATAATATTTCAAACACACAAAATAAAACACCTAGAAGCTCAAAGAAAACCAATTATACTGAAATATAGTTATCAAACTTGCCTAGAGGACATAGTTTGGGGTTTAACAGGAAAGGTTAAGGAATGGGTCCCCAGGAATATGCTCTACCACTGGAAACGCCCAGGTAGAGATTAGATCTTTATTCTAGAGCTTCAGAAATAACTTAGCCAGATGAATGTCTGACTTGAAGCTGTAATTTTATGGTTTCAATTTTAACAATTTTCTGACCTATACTTCTGCCATGTCTCCAAATAAATAATTTTTATATTTCCATAGATCTGAATAAAGTCTTTTTGCCTACAGTTGAAACTTATTTATTAATGTGCTATGTATAAAGCGGATAGATAATTGTGATCATTCATTTCCAGTTAATATTTCTAATAAATCCAGTTATATAAGAATTTAAAGTGTTTTACTACTTTAAATAGGTAAAAGAGACAAAATATGTAAGTAATATTTTATCGCTTTTTAATTATGCAACTTTATTTTAAAATGTTATCATGATAAAACAAGACACTGACCTATTTAACATAGTGTATTTATTATTTTTCACCTTTCATACAATCTTAGAATACATTTCAACTTAAAATGAGTAAGAAGCCTCTAAAATATAATACTTCTTTTGAAAAACACGGGCATACAATAAACAACATTAACTACAGAAATGCACAAAAGATTAGTAATTGGTACAAATCCAATATTTTGACATTAGTTAATATTAGGTAAATTGACACATTCTTTTGTAGTCTTAAGATCATGCCTTTAAAGTTCAAATAAGCGCATCATTTTCCATTCCAGCAACTCCTTGATTTTATACGCGTTTGAAACAATAGCAACAATAACAATAATATTATTAGTACTCATTAAACCTTTAATGAAGGCCCAGTACTGCAAGTTATGTTACATGTATTTTGGCTTAATTTTCACAACATCTCTAGTGGTTAAATACTATGTCCACATTTTATAGGTTAAGAAATTGAGTCTTAGAAACACTAAAAATACTTGCTCAAGGTTGCACAATGAGAAAGTGATGGGACTGGAATTCAACCTGCATCAGACTGATCTTATCTAATTGCTAAATTTATGTCCCTCAAAGAGAAACAGATCTCATGCTTTAACAGATCTCCAGCACCCAGTGAGGGGTTTAAACAAAGAAGGTACACAACAAGTAATTGGACTAAAGATTGAAATTTTAAAAATGGGGTTTTATTTTAAAACAAAAAATGGTAATTTTTGTTCAAGAAAGGGAATGAGGCAAAAGTACATTTCCACCTTAACCTTTTTTCATTCATCTGACTGACTTTGAAGCAAGAAGGAAGACTTTATGATTTGGTTAAAAATGAACAAATAATCCTAAAATTTATATGGAACCACAAAAGACCCCAAACATCCAAAGCAATCTTGAGAAAGAGGAATAAGTTGGAGATATCACACTCTCTGATTTCAAACTATACTACTAGGTTTTAATAATTAAAACAGCATGGTACTGGTACAAAAACAGACACAGATCAATGGAACAGAATAGAGAGCCCAGAAATAAGCCCTCACTTACATGGTCAACTAATCTATACAAAAGAGGTTTAAATATGCACTGGAATAACAACAGTCTCTTCGACAAGTAGTATTGGAAAAACTGAACAGATATATGCAAAAAAAAAAAAAAAACTGGACCACTCTCTTACACCATATACAAAAAAAAACCCCACAAATTTGTGTTAAAGACTTAAATGTAAGGCCTAAAACCATAAAACTTCTACAAGAAAACATAAAAAGTAAACTATTTGACATCAGTTTAATATCTTCATGGGTACATCACTTTGAGCAAGGGAAACAAAAGCAAAAATAAACAAATGGAGCTACATTAAACTAAAAAGCTTCTGCACAGCACAGGAAACCTTCAACAAAGTGAAAAGGCAACCTACTGAGTGGGAGAATATATTTGCAAATGATATTGATATCCAAACTATATAAGAAACTCATACAACTCAATAACAAAAAAATAATCTGATCGGAAAATGGGCACAGAGCATGAAAAGGCATTTCTCCAAAGTAGACGTGCAGATGGACAACAGACACATGAAAAGATGCTCAACATCACCAATCATCAGAGAAATGTGAATCAAAATTACAATGAGATACCAGCTCACTCCAGTCAAAATGGCTTTTACCAAAAAGTCATGAAATCACATGTGTCGGTGAGGATGAGGAGAAAAGGGAAACGTTGGGACTGCAAAATGGAACAACCACTGTAGAAAACAATATGGAGATTTCTCAAAAAGCTAAAAATAAATATACCATTCAACCCAACATTTCCACTTCTGGATATTTATCCAAAAGAAAAAAAACACTAATTTGAAAAGATATATATATCCATATGTTCACTGCAACAGTATTTACAATAGCCAAGATATGGAAACAACTTGTGTGTCCATCGATAGATGAATGAACACAGAAGATGTAATACACTCATACAGACACACACACCCACTGGAATATTACACAGCAATAATAAAGAATAAAATCTTGCCATTTGGACAATGTGAATGGATCTAGAGGGTATTATGTTAAGTGAAATAACTCAGGTAGAGAAAGACAAATATCTTATGGTTTCACTTTATGTGGAATCTAAAGCAAAATGAAAAAAAAAACAAAGACAGATTTATAGAAACAGAGACCTAAGTAATGGTTATCAGAAGAGAGGGACGTGGAGAGACAGGCAAAAAGGAGAAGGGGAATATAGTCAATAATATTGTGATAAATTTACACAGTGATAATGACTAGAAGTAGTGGGGTGTTACAGTATAAGGTATAAAAATGTCAAATCACTAAATTGTACACCTGAAACTAATATAAGATTGTAAACCACAATACTTAAATTAAAAAAATAAATTAAAAATTTTAGAAAGAACTTAAAAAATGAACAAGCATTCCAACACTACATCTTTTCCTAAACTTCTGCACATTATTTAACTTCATATATTAAATATTTGGCTTGGAGTTTTTTGTGCTGAAGCACATTGAGACCTTAAAAGTCCAAGATAAATGTTAAAAACTATTAATACCATTTCTGTCTTTGCAAAGCAGAGGCTTGTGTTTTTCTCACAGTACTCACAAACAGTCATATTCATGATGACAGGTTGTGTCCTGAACTCTTTTCACATATTATGGTCAATTTAAGAAGATGCAGCCTATCAGTATTATTGTTCATAGAAATCTCCAAGTATCGGTAAATCCAATATATTTTTTCTACCTCTCCAACCCTGTTGTAATGGAAAAGTGAAAAGTGTTCTATTTTTTTTTCTGCCATGTCTTAACAAGCCACAGTCTTAAAGATATCCTAAAACTAAAATATCAAATTTTGTGTGCTAGTGGTTTGATTTGAGTACAATTATTCTTCAAAGGCACACTACTTAAAAATCAGATGTATTTTGGGTAGAAGTCTATACAGGCAGGAAAAGAAAAGGAAATGACATTTTCAGAATCTGTTCTGTCCACCTTACATATAATAGCCGTAACAAAAAAAAATATCCACTTTTATTCTCCTCATATTAGAGATTAAAAAGGGATAGAGAGGTAAAGTGGATCTCCCAGGATGACATAACTAGAAAATGACAGATTGCAGATTTAATTCTGCAGTCCATATATGTTTAGAACAATGATTTTTGTATTTTATATAGTGATTCAGCCTTAAACTGACTTTATAAATTCTCCGGACCTTAGGTTCTTCAGCTATTAGGGAAATTGATTGGCCAACTGATTTTCAGAGAATGTATTATAATAAAAAATATATTTAACATAGCAATAAAACAAATTAGGGAGAATTGCTTTATATGTTTCTTAAATTATTTCAGCTTTTCTTCCCATAGGTTATATAATATTGAAAATGAGACCCAAAACTAATACTAAGATTAATAATATTTTTGAAATAATTTTAGGAATAAAAAATTTGTCATAAATTTAATAGTTAATAATTTTCAAAATGTTTAGTCTTAGTATTAAAAAAATTAATCATATCTATGATATTCAGTTAAGTTTTGAAAGTCAATTAGATTTGAGTAGTTTATTTTCTGTTTTAAACTTCAAAATTTTCCATTTGATTATTTGCTATATTAATGATCAAGTGTGATAGCAATCCACACACCTATTAAGAAAGCATTATTGTTAAATTTGAGATCCTCTGAATTGTTCTCTTGTTTAAAGTTGACTCAGAACTCAAGAAATTGGACCCACTGAATCAAAATTATTCAAAAATATTCAAAAGAATCTCTTCGCAATATCAAATTTTCCGTGAAAATATTCTATTGCTATAGGAAAAAAATTTTATGCCCAACATTCTTAAAGTTCTACAAGTGGATACCATCAAGGCTGTGCAGCTGAGTGAGAATGTTCTGGGTTAGAAGACAAGCGAATGATATTTTATCTCGGGCTTCTCTAAGCAGTCTTAATCTAAGGTATGTTTATAGGATTCTGGAGTTTATGAGGCCCTGAGTTTATGTTCACAATTTTGATGATATGTGCATTTTTCTATGAAAATCGCCTATAGACTAAAACAGATTTTCAAATGGAATAGTAATCTCAAAAGGGTTGCAAACACTGCACTAACTTTTAGGCATGATCTTTCATACTTTTCAATCCTGGCTTTTTATTTTCATAAATTTAGAATAAATGACTCAAAAGGTAGATTCTAAGTTTAATTTTTTATTGCTCTGAGAACAAAACTGATGATACTAAATCTCAGAGGGATGAGATCTCTGTTCATTGCATTGGATATCTCAAAGTAGTTTTCCGAAGACTTAAATATTGGTTACTTAGTTTCTTCATCACAGCTGTCTTCACTTCCTGGTTCCTCAAAGTATAGACAAGTGGATTCAGAAATGGGGTGAAGATGGTATAGAATACAGAGAGAACTTTGTCCACCAGGAAGTTTGTGAAAGGCCACACATAGATAAAGATGCAGGGCCCAAAGAACATCAACACAACAATGAAATGTGCAGTGCAGGTAGAAAAAGTCTTAGAAGATCCTGTAGAGGAGTGGTCCTTGATAGTAACAAGAACAATGATGTAGGAAGTAAGCAAAAGCAAAAAACTTACAAGAGCAATCACACCACTAGTTGAGATCATGAAGATCCCAAGAACATATATATCTATACAAGCCAGCTGAATGACCAAAGGAAGGTCACAGAAGAAACTATCTACAACATTGGGACCACAGAAGGGTAAAGAGAGAGTAAAAGCTAACTGGCTAATTGTATGCAGGAAGCCCACCATCCAAGAAGTTATCACAAGCCCAATGCATACTCTTTGGCTCATAATTGTTGAATAATGGAGAGGTTTGCATATGGCAATGTACCTGTCAAAAGACATGGAAATTAGCAGCACAATCTCCGTCCCAGTGAAGAGGTGCAAAAAGAAGATCTGAGAGAGGCACCCCTCAAAGGAGATGGTCTTGCATTGAGTAAAGAAGTCCATGATCATCTTTGGAGTGGCAAAGGAGGATAGGCACATGTCAATGAGAGACAGATTGCTGAGCAGGAAATACATGGGGGAGTGAAGGTGTGGGGTGGACATAACAGTTAGCAAAATCAGGCAGTTGCCCAACATGGTCATTAAATAGAAAATAAAAAACATCGCAAAGAAGAAAATCTGGAGCCCAGGAGAATCAGTAAGTCCAAGTAACACAAACTCAGACACTCTTGAATGGTTGAACCCCTCCATTAATTTGCAGACTCTGCTCTATAATGACAAAATGGAACAAAATGACAGAGCTAGAAAATGTGATACTGTTACAATTATATATGAAGGAGTTATGATATCAGTTAATAATTCACTAGAACATTGATTACCTAAAATCTAACTACTAACTATCTCAGTGAAGATTCTTCTTTTTGGAGCCATTTATCAATTGCTGTCAGAAATCACTTCAATTGGACAACTTCTTGGTTTTGACCAGCATTAGTACTTGTTAGGTTAT
This sequence comes from Eidolon dupreanum, assembly GCA_028627145.1. Lineage (NCBI taxonomy): Eukaryota > Metazoa > Chordata > Mammalia > Chiroptera > Pteropodidae > Eidolon > Eidolon dupreanum. The sequence goes on from CM053509.1 coordinate 61,669,789, forward strand.
ATTCATTGCATACCCATAAAACAATTTTTCTGTTCTAAATACTGACTAAGGAGTTACATAATCCATCTTTACAGATGAAGATTACACAAAGGTAGTGTGCTCTACTTAATACATGAGGTAAATAAAAATTTTAATAAGTATTGAAATCTCAAAGCTTTCTGTTAAACCAAAAAAAATACAATTATGTTGAATGCACTGTTGTCGAGCACTGGTTTTAACTAACAGTTTAACGTACTGATTTCAAAAGATTCATTTAGCATTCTATGAGAGTGATAAATGGTTTTTGACTTAAATAACTTCTCATTTTCTCAGGTACAGTAAAATCCACTTCCATTCTCATTTTGCTTGCACATTTTCAAATTGTTTTATCAGTATTGATAAGTACTAGCTCAACTATTAACATATAAATGATAAATTAATGTCTTAATTCCATAAAACTACTGATGACCAAAAGATATACTTGCAACATATGAGAGTTATTCTCAACTTTGTTACTTTATAATCTCATAGAAACATTTTTTTTAAAAAAAGGATTTTTTTATTCTTTCTCATGCTACTCAAACACAGTTATTTCTTTTAGACTAGAAAAAATAGATTCTTGGACTGAACCAGATAATATACAAGATGAGCATTGGATATCTTGCAGTACCAGAATATAAGATGCTCAAAACAAAAAAAAAGCAAACAAAAAAACCTACATTGATGATGGTATATCAAAGTGATATCAGAGCCAACTGAAATAAGAAAAAAAGAAACATACTTTAAGGACTCAGACTCATTTTTCAAAACTGAGTTTTCAATTTACTGCACATTCCAAGTTCTGCAAATATCTACTATGAAGTTTTTCATCTAAGTGACCTCCTGTTTTTCTCATATGAAGAAAAATCTGGCTCCATCTCCAACTACTTGCACATGTTCAAAATTTTCTGTCAATATTGATAACTATTTTTAAAATTTGTCAAAGAACAATATTCCAGAAATCTTAAAACTGAACTATGACAAAGTGGTCAAGAGGGTTAAGGTGTTCTTGACCTGCTGTGTGGCCATGATCATGCCTTAGTAGCCTCTCTAAGATTTGACATCTTCGCCTATGAGAATTAAATTATATAGTCTATATAATGCACTAAGAATATTTTCTGGGCAACATTCAAGAACACTCTGGATCTCATATTCCAAATTTAAGAATACTGTTCAAAAATAATTTGCTTGTTATATTTCAATAATAATAATAATAATTACAGCAAAATATCTAACTTAGTTTAAATTTAAGTATTTAGAAAAAAATATGTGCTTCCAAAATCATTTTATCTTTTTAAATTGCTTCTTTTCATGTGCAAATTATTAGTACCTTAATATATTAAATGCATTGAAAATTCTCAGAAACATTCAAATATTTCTATTTTCCTGACTTAATAATGTAATTATTAATGAGGACATGGAAACTATTGATACCTAATTTACATAGATATATGCATATAATTAATATATTATATATTCATGGTAAGTGAATAGTGTCAGGTTTTTTTCCTTTCATGTCCAGAAGGACATCACTAATATCTATTTAACAGAATCATCCATTTTTATGTCTCAAAATTATATATATATTTTTCTTTACTACTCCTCTATTATCTTTGCTTTATATAATTATTAAATGAAAAATTTTTTGCTACCTGACAAACACAAACTACAACTGCTTCTCGAGATCTTGATTATTTACAGGTTTTAACCTACCTGCTATTCATCAGGAATCAAAAACACCATATCCTTCAAGGTTTACAAGCTTACTGAAATCACCATGGTCCTTAGTAAACATCAGCCGTCTGGTGTATGAATATCTATTTTCTCTAGTCTTGATATAAAAGCCACCAGAAAGCAGCAGCATTTGGGAGATCAGGGGTTAGACACTGCAATCTACTTGCAGTGAGAGTTATTAAAATGTTGAGCTGACTTTTCCCAAATTTGCAACAAGAACTATAAGGTGTGTCTTTGCTATTTAAAGTGAGGATGAACATTCATGATGACACTTTTCATTAGAGAAAGAGCACAACTGGGACTAGCCTAGGGGAAGGAGATAGTTGAGCAGTCATTTAAGGAGCAAAGAATTGCTCCTTTGAATATGGAAATATGCCACTTTTCTGTCCCATTGTTTTATGTTCCAAAATTGAAAAATTACTCTTTTAGGCTCAGGCACTTTGTCATCAGCAAACTCTTGCTTATTGAAAGAATCGTGTAAAGGAAAAGTAACACATTAAAGTTTTTACAGGACATTAAAAATTAGTACAGGCTAATAGGTATAATGATAGCTACCACCACAGATAGATGAAATCTGGAGAAGGGGAAGTTGGAAAGCCCAAAGTAACTGGAAGAAATAAAGAGTTACTATGCAAGCACCCTAGATGAATGGTGTAAGACTTAAATTACACAAATAAATGTAAAGCATTCAGCACAATGCCTGGCACAGAGAAAGTGCTGAATAAAATATAGTAGAAGAAATGTCAGAGGTAATTATAACTATTAACATTAGTTTTTGCAAAGTTCATGACACATAATCTAGGAAGATACTAGATGTGAATTTCTCAATCTGAAGTCTTGCCATATTTACTTGAAGGTCAACTATTTATCTGTGGCTTGCTCTCCAAACACACTTTTTTCCCATTCCCTCAGTATTGTGAACGCTTCACAGCTACCATATGTAGCCTACATTCCCCACAGAACTAGCAATGGAGCCCATGAACAACTTCCCTAGCTAACCACATTTCTTTATGGCTTTAAAATAAGAAAATAAGCAACTTTGTTTTTAAAGTCTTTCTTTAAAAACTTCTCAGCAGTTAAAGAGAAAAAAAATGACTAAAAAAAAAAAAGTCAACCAATGCAATACTTAAAAGATTTAGTAAATTTATAACTTTATTAAAAATTTATTTGCCCTGGTTTAAAACAAAAGGTAAGTGTATATAATTATTACTAGAGTTATCATGGAAAACGCAAAAGAACTAACATAAAAATAGTAGCAATAAAAGATAATTCAGAAAGAAAGAGCATGGAAGAGTTGGGGGGCATTATGAAGCTGTCTGACATTTTGGTTGCGGTGGCAGTAATATGAATTTATACCTCTGCTAAAATTCATAGACTTGCATACCAAAAGAAACCCAAATCAATTTTACTTTCAGGTAATTTATAGAGTAGAATATTTAGTTACAAAATAAACAAATAAAACTAACAGCTTTCTTATAAATCAATTACTTGTAAAGTATATAGTAACAACTCAGCTGATTCAGATAAATAATAAGATATATAAATAGAAATAATTTGAATCAAAAAAGTGTTGTATTTATGTGACAACAAGCAATATTACTCTACAGAAGAAAAAACTGACTAGAATAAATTGAATTACTGTATTATTAGATGGAGAAACTCAATATTGTTCAACACATAAACTCCAATGACCTCTAAGGTTTTTTCTTTTTTAATATTTAATTAAATTTATTGGGGTAACATTGGTTAATACAATTATATAATTTTCAGGTGTACATTATCATTTGACATCCGTATATTCTGTTATGTATCTGCCATCCAAATCCTTCAGCTACCAAATATTTGATCCCCTTTACCCACTTCACCCTCCTCCTAAATCCTATATTTGACCCTCTTTACACTGTTTACCTCCTCCTTCCTCCCCTACCCCACTAGTAACCACCGGTCTATAGTTCTCTGGTAACCACTAACCTATAGTCCATGTCCATGAGTCTTTGTTTGTTTGTCCTGCTCATTTGTTGCTTTTAAGTTTATATCCCACATATAAGTGATATCATGTGATTTTCAACTTCTCTGTCTGGCTTATTTCACTTAGCATGATTATCTCGAGGTCCATCCATGCTGTCACAAATGGCAGTATTTCTTCTCTTCTTATGCCTGAATAATATTACATTGTATATATGTACCACAGCTTCTTTAGCCAATCATCTATTGTAGGACACTTTAGTTTTTTCCATATCCTGGCCACTGTGAATAATGCTACTATGAACATTGGTGTGCAAATATTATTTTGGATATGGATTTTCAAGTCTTTGGGATAAATATTAAGTAGAGGGATTGCTGGATCATATAGTAGATCAATTCTTAATTTTTTGAGGAACCTCTATACTGTTTTCCATAGTGGCTGTACCAATTTGCAGTCCCACCAGCAGTGTATGAGGGTTCCTTTTTCTCCTCATCCTCTCCAACATTTGTTATTACTTGTCCTGTTGATTATAGCTATTCTAATAAGTATGAGATGGTATCTTATTCTGGTTTTGATTTGCATTTCCCTAATAGCTAGTGATGTTGAGCATCTTTTCAATTATTTGTTGGCCATTTGTATGTCCTCTAGAGAGAAGTGTCTATTCAGGTCTTCTGCCCATTTTTTGATTGAATCATTTTGTTGTTGTTGTTGTTGTTGTTGTTATTCAGTTGTATGAGTTCTTTGTACATTTAGGATATTAGGCCCTTATTGAAGGTGTTGCTTGCAAATATAGTTTCCCATTCAAATGGTTCTCTCTTGACCTTGCTGATGATTTCTTCTGTTGAGCAGAAGTTTTTTAGTTTGATTTAGTCCCATTCTTTTATTTTAGGTTTTACTTCCCTTGTGTTTGAGGTCAAATTTATAACATCCTCTTTAAGTCTAAGGTACTTGATTTTACTTCCTATGTTTTCTTCTCTGCATTTTATTGTTTCAGGTCTTATATTCAGGTCCTTATTCCATTTCGAGTTAATTTTGTGGTGATAAACAACAGTCTAGTTTCATTCTTTTGTAGGTGGCTTTCCAGTTTTCCCAGCATCATTTATTGAAGGCACTTTCCTTTCTCCACTTTATGTTTTTGGATTTTTTGTTGAAAATTATTTCCCCATATAAATATAGGTTTACTTCCAGACTCTCTATTCTGTTCCTCTGCTTCATGTGTCTGTTTTGCCGTCAATACCATGACGTTTCTGATTAGTGTTGCTTTGTAGTATAATTTCAAGTCAGGCAGAATGATGACTCAAGCTTCGTTCTTATTTCTCAGGATGGCTTTGGCAACTCAGAGTCTTTTGCGCTTACATATATCTGATGATTTTTTGTTCTATTTCTTGAAAAAGTACTGATGGGATTTTGATGGTGATTGTATTAAATCTGTAAAATGCTTTAGGTAATATAGTCATTTTAACTATGTTGATTCTTCCAATCTAAGAACATGAAATATCTATCCATTTCCTTGTATCTTCTTTGATTTCTTTTAATAATTCTTGTAGTTTTCATTATATAGATACTTCACATGTTTCGTTAAATTTATTCCTAGGTATTTTATTCTTTTCGTTGCAATTGCAAAAGGGATTATTTTGTCCACTTCTTTTTCTGATGCTTTATTATTAGAGTATAGAAACGCTATGGATTTTTGAACATTGATTTTGTATCCAGAGACTTTACTGTATTTGCTTATTGTTTCTAGTAGTGTTCTTGTGGAGTCTTTAGGGTTTTCTATATAGAGAAACATGTCATCTACAAATAGTGACGGTTTGACTTCTTCATTTCCTATTTGGATGCCTTTTATAACTTTCTCTTGTCTGATTGCACTCGCTAAGGCCTCCAATGTTATATTGAATAAAAGTAGCGATAGTGGAGAGCCTTGCCTTGTTCCTGATCTTAAAGGGAAGATTTTTAGTTTTTCACTATTAAGTATAATGTTGGCTGAGGGTTTGTCATATATGGCCTTTATTATGTTAAGATACTTTCCTTCTATACCGATTTTATAAAGTGTTTTGGTCATAAAAGGATGCTGTATCTTGTTGAAGGCTTTTTCTGCATCTATTAATATGATCATATGATTCTTATTTTTTAATTTGTTATGTGGTGTATCACATTAATCGATTTGCATATGTTGAACCAACCCTGTGCCCCTGGGATGAAGCCCACTAGATCGTGGTGTATAATCTTTTTAATAGATTGCTGTATTCGATTTGCTAATATCTTATTTAGGACTTTTGCATCTGTGTTCATGAGAAATATTGGTATGTAGTTTTCTTTTTTTGTGTTATCTTTGCCAGGTGTTGGTATCAGAGTAATACTGGCTTCATAAAATGTGTTGAGAAGTATTGCCTCTGCTTCGATTTTCTGGAAGATATTGAGGAGAATAGGTATTAAACCTTCTTTGAATGTTTGGTAGAATTCACTGGTGAAGCCATCTGGTCCTGGACACTTACTTTTTGGTAAGTTTTTGATGATTGTTTCCATTTCCATACTGCTGATTGGTCTCTTTAGATTTTCCAGTTCTTCTTGATTCAGTCTATGAAGGTTGCATTTTTCTAAGTACTGGTCCATTTCTTCTAGGTTATTAAATTTGGTGTTACATATTTTTCATAGTATTCTTTTATGATCCTTTGTATTTCTGCGATGTCAGTCATAATTCCCCCTCTTTCATCCCTGATTTTGTTTATTTGTGTCTCTCTTTTTTCTTTAGTGAGTCCAGCCAGGGGTTTGTCAATTTTATTAAACTTCTCGAAGAACATTTTTTGCATTTATTTTTTCTATCTTTTTTGTTTGTTTGTTTGTTTTCAATTTCATTTATTTCTGCTCTAATTTTGATTATTTCTTTCCTTCTGCTGACTTTAGGCTTCATTTGTTCTTCCATTTCTGGTTTTTTAAGATGAAGCATTAGGTTGTTTATTTGGGCTTGTTCTTTCTGTAGATCAACCTGTAATGATATAAATTCTTCTCTTATGACTGTCTTTACTGTGTCCCAAAAGTTTTGATATGTTATACTATCATTATCATTTGTTTCTATGTATCTCTTGATCTCTCTTTTTATTTCTTCTCTGACTCAGTTATTCTTCAGTAGCATGTTGTTTAATTGCCATGTATTTGTGGTTCTTCCTGATCTCTTTCTGCAGTTAATCTCTAGTTTCAAAGCATTATGATCAGAGAATATGGTTGGTATGTTTTCAACCCTCATATTTATTGAGGCTATCTCTGTGTCCCAGTATGTGATTGATTCTTGAGAATGTTCCATGTGAACTAGAGAAAAATGTATGAGCAGATGTTTTGGGATGAAAGGCTCTGTAAATGTCAATTATGTCCAGTTGCTCTAATGTGTCATTTAAGGATCTTATTTTCTTATTGATTTTCTGTTTGGATGATTTGTCCACATGCAACAGTGGAATATTTAGGTCCCCTACTATGATAATGTTTTGGTCTGTTTCTCCCTTTAGTTCTGTTAGTAATTTTTAAACGTATTATGGGACACCCTGATTTGGAGCATAGATATCAATAAATGTTATGTCTCCTTGGTACATGATACTGAAGTGTCCCTCAGTCTCTTTCTTTACCTTTTTTATTTTGAAGTCTATTTCGTCTGATATTCGTATTGCTACTCTCACTTTTTTCTGAATGCCATTTGCTTGAAACATCATTTTCCACCCTTTCACTTTGAGTCTATATTTGTCTTTGGAGCTGAGATGTGTCTCCTGGAGGGAACATATGATTGGATTTTGGTTTTTGATCCAATCTGCAACGCTGTGCCTTTTTATTGGTGAGTTCAGTCCATTTACATTTAGGGTGATTATTGAAATATGAGGTCTTCTTATAGATATTGTATCTTTTGCTTTCTGGTAGCTCAGTGTTTCCATTGCTTTTTGTCCTTATGTGTCAGTTTTTTTATTTTGGTTTGGTTTTGTGGATTTTCCCTCTGGTCCTTCTTGTTTTATGTTACATACAATGGTTCTGAATCTTTGGCATGTGGTTACCATTATGAATATGTAACAGATAGTTATATATATATATACAGTCGTCCATTTTCTTTTGCACGTGTGTTATCTCCATTCCCTTTTACAAATTTGAATTTTTGAATTCCCCCCTTTTCAGTCATTGTTGTCTCAGTTTGTTCTTATGCATGCCCAACATTCATTACTGTCTTGTAATTACAATTCTTTTCTTATTGTTTAAGCTTACAATGCCCTGTTGTTAGTAAGGGTTGCACTCCTTGCTTCTATTTGCCCCATAGTCACTTTACTCCTAATTATGTTTTTTTGTTGTTGTTGTTGTCATTTTGTTTTAGGTGAGCTGACCCCTTTCTGTATTTCCTGTAGTGCAGGCCCCGTAGTGGAGAATTCCCACAATTTTTGTATGTGTGGATAAGTCTTAATTTCTCATTCATATATAAAGGAGAGCTTTGCTGGATACATTATTCTAGGCTGGTAGTTCCTTTCACTTAATAGTTTAAATATTTGATTCCATTCCTTTCTGACTTGTAAGGTTTGCTCTGAGAAGTCTGAGGATAATCTAATGGGTTTACCTTTATTAGTTACCGTTTTCTTCTCCCTGGCTGCCTTGAGAATTCTTTTTGCTGTTGATTTTTGATAATTTTAATACAATGTATCTTGGTAAAGGCCTTTTTGAATTGAGAAAATTGTGTATTCTGTTGACTTCTTGAATTTCAAGCTCAAGCTCATTCATTAGATTTGGGAAATTCTCATCAACTATTTGTCTAAAAATGCTTTCTAATCCCTGTTCTTTTTCCTCACCTTCAATAACGCCCATTATTCTTGTTTCCTCTCCTGATGGTATCAACTAGTATTTCTCTTTTATTACTTTTCAATCTTCGGATTCTCTCTTCTTCCTTCTCATTTATTTCTAGATTTTTGTCTTTGATATCACTTATCCTTTCCTCTATTTGGTTGACTTTATTTCTCAAGCTTGCTATTTCATTTTTCAACTCTTGCAGTGTGTTCCTCATCTCCAGAAGTTTTATTTGGTTCCTTTTGAGTGTTTTAATCTCATTCCTCTGTTAATCTAGTTGTTTTTTCAATTCTTGAAATTGTTGATTTGAGTTATTTCGGATCTCATTGAGTTTTTTCAGAAGTACCATCCTGAATTCTCTGTCATTTAAGTTGTATATTTCTATGTCTGAAACTTATTTTCTGGAGATTTTTCTCTTTCTTTCTGAGATGACTTGTCATTTGGTTGTTCATGGTGTTTAATAGACTATATCTTTGCCTGGGCATTAATAGAAGTGTATTCTGCTGTTTTTCCAGAAAGAAGATTTCTTATATAAAAATCCCTCTTTAGCCTGTTGCAAAGAAGGCACTTTTCTTTTGGTTTACAGTAGGTGGCGTCTAAGCCTCTTGGATCTCTGCTTTATATAAAGTTATTATATAATCTTTATGTAATAACGCTTTTTAATTTTTTTTTGTAGATATTTATCACACTCTCTACCCTCAGTTTTTGTCTCTGTCTGTGTTAGCAACAGTCTCGGCAGTATTTGCTCAGGATCTCTTGGGGCTCCACGATAATTGGTCTCAGTGGGTGCGGGGGAGGGGCCCTCTGAGTTGGGGGTTGGGGCTGCAGCTCAGCCTTGGTTTTGCAACCAGGCTGGCAAATATCAGCTGTCATTCCTCTGCAGTCCCATCCTGCTTCTCTGCTTTTTGCCCTCATGACTGGACCCTACAGGCCGCCGGCCACAGGGAGCTCACAGCTATTCCAGGCAGAAATGTTCAGGGAACTTGCTGCAGGAACTTGTGGTTCCTTCTCCCATCCCCTTCCTCCTGATGGGAGCTCCCAGTCCACCACCTAACACCCAGGGTTCCGACCAGTGGTAGCTCTTATGCACAGATCCCATGTTCAGATGTGCTGGTGTGCAGTTTGGGTGTTTTTTGCTGAGTTTTAGATGTTCAGCTTATTATTGTTTCAAGGGAAAAGATCTGGGGATGTCTCTCACTCCACCATGTTTCCTTGATATCTAAGCTTTTCGACTTAACAAATTTTTAAAATTTTTCTAGAAGTAAATCAATAAAGAGTAGTCAAGAATTAGAAATAGTATTTTTAATCTATGAAAGTGTTATAAAACCATAATATTTAAATAATGTGAAAGAAGCATATAATACAACTGAAATATTAATGTAAGGAACTGAGAGTTCAAAATGTCCTTTGATAGATGATAGGATAAAGAAGTGGTATATATATACAATGGAATATTACTCAGCCATAAGAAAAGATAAAATACTGCCATTTGTGACAACATGGGTAGATCTTGAGATTATCGTGCTAAGCAAAATTATTCAAACAGAAGAAATTGAGAATCATATGATTTCACTCATATGTGGGATATAAAACTGAAAGCAACAAATGAACAAGACAAAAAACAAAACTCATAGCTACAACAATTTAGGGGTTGCCAGAGGGAAAGAGGGGTGCAGAGATGGTAGATAAGGGTAAAGAGAGTCAAATATATGGTGACAGGGAGATTTGAGTATGAATGATGAACACACAATACAATATACAGATGTCATATTATTGAATAGCACAGCTGAAACCTATATAATTTTATTAACCAATGTTACCCCAATAAATTTAATAAAATAAAATATATGATATAATAAAAATATAAACCAAAAACTATATATAAATTCACAATATTATATTTATAGTATTATAACCTTAATGGACTTTTCAGATAAAATTAAGGTTGCTAATCAACTATCTTAGAATAGGGAGATGATCCATAATTATTCTGGTAGGCTCAGTGTAATCACAAGACCTTAAAAATGAAAGAGGGATTTTTTACACATCAACAAAGAAATTCTAAAGTTTATATAAGAAAGCAAAAATCCTACAACTCCCAACACTGTGCTGAAAAAGAACAAAGTGGCAATACATTAATAATTTTAAGACAAACTATGAAGCTACTTTAATCAAAACAGCATGAAAAATAGATACATAAATCAAAAGAACACAATAAAGGCCTAAACATAGACCCACACAAAGTACAGTCAATGATCTTTGACAAAGGAGCAAAGGCAATTCAGGGAAGAAAGGATAGTCTTCGCAACAGACGTATCATAGATCTAAATGAAAAATTATAAAACTTCTAAAAAATATATAGGAGAAAATATAAGAGACTTTAAGTTTAGCAATAAGTTCTTAGATGCAAAACCAAAAACGATCTATGAAAAAAAAATTTGATAATCATGATTTTACTAAATTGAAAAACTACAGTTCTGTGAAAACAGTTAGTAAAGAGACAAGCCACAGACTAGGAGAAAATATCTACAAAACGCTTGTCCAATAAAAAAGTCAATCCAAGATATACGGAAAAACTTTAAAACTCAACAATAAGAAAACAAACACAATTTAATATGGACAAAAAGATCTGAAAGACACTTCTCCTAAGAAAATAAACAAATGGCAAATAGACATATTAAATGATAATTGACATCATTCATCATCAGGGAATTGCAAATTAAAGCAACAATGAGATATTGGAAGAGCTTAAGACCAAAAAAACCTGACAATACTAAATGCTGTTGAAGATGTGGAGCAATAAGAACATATGTTTTTTGCATGTGGAAACACTCACTCTGGAAGTTTGTTTGGCAATTTTTACAAAGATAAACAAATATGATTGACCAGGCAATCACATTTCTAAGTATTTGAAAACTGATTTAAAAACTTTTGTCCAAAGAAAAACCTGTTCGTGAATGTCTTTAATAGTCTCATTGATTATAGCCCAAATTGGAAGCAACCACGATGTCCTTCAGTGGGTGAATGAATAAACAAACTGTGGTACATCTATACAATGGAATGTTATTCATTGATAAAAGAAAATGAGATATCAAGCCATAAAAAAAAAAGAATGAATTTAAGATGCATGTTGCTAAGTGAAAGAAGTCAGTCTGAAAAGGCTACATACTAAATGATTTCAAATATATGACACTTTGGAAAAGGCAAACCTATAGAGAGAATTTTTAAAAAATTGATAGTTGTCTAAGATGCAGGGGGAAGATGGGAGGGTTGAATAGGTGTAACAAAATACGTGTGAAATTTTTCTGTATAATACTGCAAAGATTAATACATGACATTATGGATTTATCAAAACCCATGGAACTTTACAGCATAAGAATGAACCTTCACATTGCAAATTTTAAAAAATCATTTAGGAGGGTGAGGGATCCCAGGATGGAATATAGACTGTAATAATAATAATAATAATAAAATAATAATAATAATAATAATAAAATAATAATAATAATAATAATAAAGGTAACAAATACATATGAAATTACTTCACTGAAGGGGATGGGAGGAAAAGGGCCTGGCTTAAGTAACTGGAAATTAGTAGAATCTGTAAGGAACTGTAGTTAACCACTATATTCTAGTTGATAGAGTTGTTTCCCATGAGGTATGAGTTAACAATTTTGATATGGAAATATACATTTCTACTGGCACTGAACAATTAAATAAATGTATAGTGGATGGTGGCAGGTAAGTTTCTGATTATTGGAGGAGTCTACAGATAAAGAAGAGAAGATAGAATGATCCATGAGTAATGAATTAAAGTTGGAAACAGCAGTATGAATTCATGTTTAGCTCAATATAAATATATAGATTATTACAGATAGAAAGACTTTTATATATTTGTACATGTGAAGGTTAGTATATGCACATATATTCCCTCACTCTGTTACCTGAGAGGGCCTATAGTAATCACACCCTAGTGGCAAGAAACACACTTGGACCATGGTTTCTAATATCATTCTACAAGAAAAGGAACCAGGGCTTCTTAGATTCTAGAACCCCAGAAACTCAAGTTCTTCTCTTTAACACAGCCAGTTCCTCCCAGTTTCCTCTTCCTACATTGTGCCCCAGAAATCTTCTCAGAGAAATTAGTTGGGAAACCATTGAGCTCACCTTGTCTGTGTTTTTGGTTGCTGTTTTCTTGTTTGTTTGTTTTGTATCATGTGTTACCTGAAGTTCAATGCCTTGAAATCTGTAGATTTCGTCGTTATTTGTTGTTTCAGGCAAGAGGCAAAATTGATTCCTGTCATTCCAACCTATCTGAAGCAGAAATCTTGGTTTTATTTTAAGAACTAATAAAAGTTTTAGACATAAATGACAGTTCATTTATTTTATATGTTAATAGGTAATACATATCAAATCAAAATGAACAGACTTATTTTTAAAAGTAGGCAACTCATAAAAATTGAATATGTGAAAAAAATCGTTTAATCAGTAGACATTGTTTGCAATAGTCAGAATTAAAGCTACATTAATTATAATACTTTTGTCTTTTCTAAATAGCAAATCTTTAGAAGAAATAAAATGCTGCTCTTGGAAATAGGACAAAAAAATTCATATGTTGTTGGTGGAAAATTAAATTAATAGAATTTTACAACGTATCAATGTTTATACATCGTAATCTAGTAATTGTACTCCTAAAAATTTATCCCCAGAAAATAATCAAATATCCATGAAACAATTTACAATGGCAAAAATCTAAATATACAAAGCAGTCTATGGCCATGCCACCCTGAACAAGCCGATCCCATCTGATCTCAGAAGCTAAGAAGGGTTGGGCCTGGTTAGTACTTGGATGGGAGACCACCTAGGAAGACCAGGTGCTGTAGGCATACAAAATAAAAAAAAAAAGAGAGAGATTGTAAGCTGACAAGGTCCTTGCAATCTGTGAGGTCAACCAAGGGTTGCTTCACCATAAAATAAATAAACAAACAAACAAAGCAGACAGTTATTTAAATAAATAATAATTTAAATGTTAATTGAATAATTCATAGTTGTTTAAAAGTATTGTGGTTTATATTTACTTATTTAAAATATGCCCATAATATTAAGAGAAAAGAACACACTATAAACTACATGTATATAGTGTGACCCAATTTTTATAAAAATGATAATGTGTTTATACATGTAAAAGTGAGAAAATTTTAATATTAGATATTTATGAGTGCTGGAATTATATGTAACTTTTACGTTATTCCTTAATTCACTTATCTAATAAACATTTATGAGCACCTGCTTTGTGGCAGGCAGCAGCAAAAACAGACAGCTCTCTGATTTCATGATTAAGATATATATAGATGTTATCAACATATAGTTGGAATTTAAAGCTGAGAGAACTGGGTAGCTAAGGGGAAGCTTAAAGAAAAATGAAGATACAGCTTGTTTGGTGGAGGGGATAGATGACATGCATTTTTCGAAATCTATAGAACTGTACACAAAATGTGAACCCTACTACAAACTATTAACTTTATTTTAACATAATGCATCAATACTGGTTCATCAGTTGTAACAAATGTACCACCCTAATGCAAGACATTAATAGGGGAAAGTATGTATGTATAGTGTGGGGCAGATTATATAGGAACTCTGTATTTTCTGCTTAACTTTTCCAAAAGCTAAAACTACTCTTAAAAGGTCTATTAATTTTTTTAAGTATAAAAGAATTTTGCAGAGCTTTACTGTAGAAGGAAGGAGAGAAATGAGACAATATGTGGAAAAAGAAAGGTGACAAAGAGGTTTTATATAAGATGAAAGAGTTGTTGTTTTATGCTAATGGAAAAAATCTGCTAGGGAGAAAAAAGTGCAGAAAAGAGAAGGAGAATTACCAGAGTAATCACCCTTATTAGGAAAGAAGGGAAGGATTCTGATGTACAGATAGAGGAATCGGCTTTTGTAGGGGTAGTATCAGGTCACCTAATCTCAGGAGAGTTGAAAGAGAACATGGTTCCAGATACAGGTGTAAGGGTAGATGTAGTGGTAGGAGCTTGAAGAATTCTCTTTTGTCCCCTTTTCTCAGTGAAATAGGAAGAAAGTGATAAGCTTAGAATGAGGATAGGAAAGGAGATATTTGAGATATGAGAACACTTTTTCTATCGTCAGAATATTTTTACCATGTACATGATTTATAAAACCTTTAATTTTGATTATTTCATAAAATAAAATATAAAAAAATGAATCCCTTGCATTTTGGGTAACAAATTTGTATTAGATGCTGCCCTTTCAATGTATTCATGAGACTTGAATCTGACTAAGTTAATTAGAGAGGCAGTAGCAGCAGAGGTTCTGTTTTGCTAGGGGAGATCTGATAGGTACACAGTGGCTCTGGATCTCCATTTTGATCCTAGTTCTATGGCTAACTTGGTGGTATTTTCAGACAACAGATGGCAAAGGTTGTAAACAAAACAAGTCTCATAGCCTAAGTCTCCTATATTGCTCTGGAAGTAATCTCTGGATGCCCAGCCTATAGTATGTTCTTCCGGACTTTTCAACTATTTTGTAAGCATATAACTGTATATATTAAATCATATTGTATTTAAAATAACTCTTGCAAGATACCTGACTGGTTCATCAAAGAACTATCATCATTATACTCTGTGTGAAATCAATCAGGGATGAGATCAACAAACAGCTACAAGTCATCAAAATCTGCAAGGAGTAATTAATTATGAAGTTCTGGAGAAAAGAAGGTGAAATGTTTCCATGACCTTTTCACATGAAAATGGCCAGCTTTTTTTTTTCCTTCCTCTGTTTATTATGGTGAAATGTTTTAGTTTAATTTCTTCTAAAATATACTTACAAGCATAATAATTCCCTCTTAATGATATTTTTCAGCTTTTTGATATTTGTATACAATCTTAAGTCATTTATGAAACTGTAGTAGAAAAATCACTGTTGCTTAAAAACCTTAGAATGGCTACTTATTGTAATTAAAAAAAAATCAAACCCTATATTCACTTCATAGACCCATATATGTGTTATACGCTACCAGTTTTTCTACCTTTAGCTTTAATCATTTTCACTTTAACTTATTATATTCCAATTTGAACTTGGCTGTGTTCTTCAAATGCATGTAGTTCATTACTACTGTCCAGATTTTTGCGCTGTTTCCTCTGCCTAGAATGCTTTGCCTACAAATGTTTGCATGGTTGGCTCTTTCAGTTTATATAAATATCAGCCAAAATATCTATCACTTCCTCAAGAAGTCCCTTCTTGGAGACTGAAAAGTAAACTGATTACCCCTTGCCTCAGACTATCTATCATCTTGCTTTTCTTTTGAGTTTCTTCAGGACAATATCTCTTCCTGAAACAACGCTACTTATTTTCCATCTTAATGGCTATCTATTCCCACCAGATGTACCCTTTAGGAGAGCAGTGACTTTACCAATCTTATTAATAACTCTTTCTCCCATTGCCTAGAATAATCCTGACAAGTGGGAGATGAGTTTGGAAAATGAATAAATTAATTTCAGATGAAATGCTCCAGTTTTGACTTTCATATTCATCCCCTCCCATTTCTATCAGGCTAAGAGCTGATTAAAAACCTCCTCATGGAAGCTTTTACTTCCTGGTTGCGAAGGGTATAAATCACAGGATTCAACAAAGGAAAGATCACTGTGTGAAAGAGAGAAACCACTTTATCAGCTGGGAATGCTCTGAAGGGTCGCGTGTAGATAAAGATGCCAGGCCCAAACATGAGAAATATAACAATGATATGGGTGGTGCATGTGGACATGGCCTTATTCTTTCCCTCAGAGGAGGACCCACGTACACGGCAGAGGATGACTGCATAGGAAGCCAAAAGCCCCAGGAAGCACAGGAGGGTCATCAGACCACTGTTGAAGACCATCAGAAGCTCCACCACAAAGGTGTCTGTGCAGGCCAGCTTGATGACCTGTGGCACATCACAGAAGAAGTTATCCAGTTGGTTTGGGCCACAGAAGGGCAAGCGGAGGATGAGGGCCACCTGGATAACGGAGTGGACAAAGCCCCCAAGCCACAAAGCTAACAGCAAGGCATAGCAGACCTTAGGGTTCATGACAGTTGAATAATGTAAAGGACGGCATA
>CM053509.1:61686930-61742053 GCA_028627145.1 Eidolon dupreanum
GGAGTGGACAAAGCCCCCAAGCCACAAAGCTAACAGCAAGGCATAGCAGACCTTAGGGTTCATGACAGTTGAATAATGTAAAGGACGGCATATGGCAATGTAGCGGTCAAAGGCCATCACAACCAGTAGTAACCCCTCCCCTCCTCCAAGGAAGTGCAAGAAAAAGAGCTGAGCAATGCAGTTCCTGTAGGAGATTACCTTCTTCTCAGAGAGGAAGTCCACCAGCATCCTGGGAGCCACAATGAAGGAATAGGATGCATCCAGGAAAGCCAGGTTACCCAGAAAGAAGTAGAGGGGGGCTGTGAGGCCAGGGTCCAATCTGATGGCCAGGATGATGAGGAAATTTCCAGGGAGGATGATGAGGTAGAAAATTAAGATAAGCATAAAGACAAGGAGCTGAATATTTCGAGACTGGGTCAGGCCAAGGAGGATGAATTCCTTCACCACTGTGCTATTTTCTATTTCCATCTCCTCTGCCTACAGAAGATCAAGGAGTAGAGAATTTATTTCAGTCTCTTCCATCTAGATCATAGTTCTTTCTAACAGCATTGAATGCCCCATCTATGTCATATTCTCACTTTCCTAAAGCCTAAGAAATCTTTCCTATGCTTTATTTTTCTACATTATAACTGTCAAACACCCTGGTCTTAAAGCCAAACTCTTTTTCTGCTTTAGTCCTATGCTTCTACTTAACTGTTCTCCCATGTAGGAGTTGGAATGCCCTTGCCTTGGATTTATATTTGCATTAGATATATGAAAATTTTTCTGATTAAGAAAAACTTAACCATAGTTATCAAGTTCTTTGGGTTTTTATTTGAACAGGGAGTGAGGTAGGGTTGCACAACAAAGAGAAATGACAGAACTTCTTAAGGCGACAGATTTGTTCCATACCTTGACTGTGATGGTACAGTGTCTATTTATTTGTCAAAATTTATTGAACTACTAAACTATACAGAAATTAGTACATTTATTATATGTAAATTATACCTTAGGACTGTCGGCCTAAAAAGCTGAAAAGGAAACCTGTATGTACTTTATTTCTCTATAGAATGTCAGTCCATCAACCTAGTCTAAATAAAAAGAATTGTGGTCATTCTGGAGAAATTAAGGTTTGAGGATGATCAGCACAGTGGTCTCCAAATTGAGGTTGTGCTCACCCATCAAACATTATAATTTACTGGTGTGAGAACAATAATAGTAGAATTTCTATACATATATTATTATATCCCATTCTTTGAAATTTATTTTTGAAAAGTTTTATAGTTTATATAGAATCATGGTATAATTGAAAATAAAATATACAAATAATATATATATACATATTGTTTCTACATGCTTGAAATGGATTTTTGTTGAGATGAAAAAAAATTTTAAGCTTGAAGACTCTTGAATGAGGGCAAAATACTACAGTGAGATATAAAACAGTGTTTCACATGCTTTTGGTTACATGGCACACTGTTTTTAAATAGTGTTGTGGAACATGAAGTGTAGAGAAGAGGGAGAAAAGGGTCCACTCACTTTAACTATGAGAGACAGAATAAAAGAAGAGGAAAGAGGAAAAGAAAAATCAATAAATTTCCAAATCAGTAAAATCTTTACAATGGCATATCTATTCAAAAGATCAAGATATCTGCTTTTTGTATGTCTAAACTCAAGTATATTAATTAATAAAGAGGTTTCCCTATATAATATATATTGAGAATTATGAAAAAAGTAATTTACATCACAAAGGCACACGTTATGAACATGTGCGTGTGAGCGCACGCGCACCAGCACACACATAGTTTCTCAAGCAAAACTGAAGCATAAAAATTTACAAATGACACCATCCAAATTAGGTTTTGTGTTCCCTTCATCTTTTTGTTCTCTTTTCTTCTCTTTCTCGCTTTCTTTTTTCCTTCTTTCCTTCTTTCCTTCCTTCCTTCCTTCCTTCCTTCCTTCCTTCCTTCCTTCCTTCCTTCCTTCCTTCCTTCTTTCCTTCCTTCTTTCTTTCCTTCCTTCTTTCTTTCCTTCTTTCCTTTCTCTTTTCTTTTCTTCCTTTCTTCATTCTTTAGTTAGGCATTCCTTCTGTTCATAAAATAAGCTGTTGCAAAAGTAAGTCAGGAATCCCTTACTAATTATTCCTAAGTGTAGTGTGCATCTTGCAGACTATTATACTGTTGGTTATTTCACACTCTTTTAAACAGCTGATGCTATCTTTAAGATGAAGAAGAAAACTTTAAGAACCTCTAAGATTAAAGGTTGCAGTCTCTTGAACTGTGCCTTGTGTTTTATTTCCTACCATGTATTTCTGTTCTTCTATTGACTCTTTAACAGATGGGATTCATCACTATCTAACATCCCTTGCTTCTTTCAGTTAACATATGATATATAAATTTAATACCAAATATTAACATCTTCAAGACAATCAGTATTTAAATAAAGGCTTTATATATTCCCAATAAAGTAATTCTGAATATCAGAAGTAACTAGAGCTATAAAACTGAGAACAGATAAAAGGTGCTGCTATGTTATTAAATTCAGACCTCATGTATTAGTCTATTTCTACCATAATTCTTACTATTGCATTCTAAGACAGCAGATGTCCCACCTGAAGAGTTGTAAGATGTTATCATTTATTTCTCCTTTTCGTTCTTTATGAATATGATGAATGATAAAAACATTTACCTGTCAGTCTGACACTACTCTCACACATTAGACATGACCTCCTAATGGAACAGACAATTACTGATTTTTCCTGCCTTTGTTCTTAAATATCTCTTTTCACAGAGGAGCCTTTTACATATTGAAATATACAACCAATTTGTGAAGCAATGGAGACTGTGCTTTGGGAATTTAAAAGCTAACAATACCTTAGAACAATTTCAATGGGAATTATTAGAATGCCAACAAGATATAATCAAAGAATTAGACTAGTGATCTGTTAGATAGGTATAAATACACAAATGCCTATCAGTTAAAAAGATGCTGTGTCACTAGTGGGTTCTAAAATCAACATTCTGTCAGTGACAAAGATAATGGAATGGCAAGCCTCTTTATTAGGTCTGAGTGAAAGCAAAAGCAGGAGACTTTATATTTTACACTCCAATTCAAAAAAGAGAAAAAATAGTATAATTGATAGGAAATCAATGAAATATCAAAAAAGGTAATACTGTGGTCAAGTGGGTGGTTAATAGATTAAACATATTTCTAGTGACAAAGATATAGGCATAAAGAAAATAAGTGATGCTTATAAAGACTTCTTTGCATAATCTTCTGCAGAGAAAAAAGAACTGCACTCTATGAGACTGTCAATTCCTCTAGAGGAGACGTCCTCCTAAACAGACACTATTGTGATTTTGGTATTTGCTGTTTTTCACTTTAGGAATAATTGTCTCCTATGCTCAGCTAAAGCAATGATGAGGAACTAATTTCTCTTTTAGTTAAATATTATTAAACAAAAACAAATAATCATATGGTAGAAGCCAACATAATTTGAATTTTATCAGATTTTATTTTATTTTAAAGAGATTTTCTATTTAAAAAATTAAAATAACTGGCATAAAAGTTTTCAAATACATACAACGCATAATCAAACATTTTTTTCTAATTTGTGTCCAGTTCAGAGAAAGAGAAGTAGGAGAGAAAAATGGGAAAAATAGAGGGTGAAAGAGAGATAAACAGTTATAAAAATATAGATAAAGAAGAGGAAATTAAAGAACAGGAACAAATGTGGAATGTATTAAGAAAATAGGAAATGAACATGAAAAGACAGACATAGAAATGCACATTCTTTAAAACCGTATATACGGATAAATTCATCTGATAAAAGAAACATTTATTTATTTTATTGTTTATTGGGGTAACATTGGTTAATAAAATTATATAGGTTTTCAAGTGTGCAGTTCAATACATCATATATATATTGCGTTGCATGTTCACTTATTTAAAAAATGAAATATGGGAAGAAAAATTCCACCTTGAACTATGTTACAGTCTTTATTGCCACTGAAGACTTTTGAAATGTGATTTTTTTTTCATAACTATAGACGTAATCAGGGACCTTGCTTCCTAAAGTTTGACACAATACTTAAAATTAACCTGATGATTTAAACTAGTCCTCAGAATGGAAACTTTATCATTTTAAAATTTATCATTTTAGATGATCTCAAAGGTTAAAATTATGAAGTAGGCTGTATTGTGTGCCAGGAATACAGCATTGAACTAGACAGAAAAGGTTCCTGTTCTGGGGGATTTTATAATCTAATGCATGGTGACAGACACTAAACAAACACACTAACACACTAGAGAGAAAATATATGATAATGATGAATGCTATGATAAAAACATAACAAAGTGATGTGCCAGAAAGAGATGGGTGAAGTGACTGCTACTCTAGGTGAGCTGGACAGGAAGAGCTTTTCTGAGATAGCATTTCACTGAGATCTGAATGTCTAGAATAAGTCCACTATGAGAAGATCTGAAGAAAGAGCTGGTAAAAGGCCATGAAGCAGGAAGGGGATGGTGCACTGAGAAACAGAAAGGAGGAGAAAAAAGCAGAAATGTCAGTGTGGTAAGATAGTAGTAGATAAATGGAGAAAAGAGATACAGGCAAGATAGATAGGAAGGGCCAGATTTAGACCAATGGCTTTTATTCTATTTGAGATGTTACAAGCAGAGGAATTCTATTATCTAACCTTTAAAAATTTTTTCATCTACTTTTTTTTGGAATTCATATTTCATATCACTATTATGTCTACTTGATTTTTTAAAATTAAATTTATTGGGGTGAAATTTGTTAATAAAATTATGTTTCAAATGTATAATTCAATATACATCATATATCTATTGCATTGTGTGTTCACTACTCAAACAAAGTTAAATCTTCTGTCACTGTATATTTGACCCCCTTTACCCTCTTCTACTTCTCTTCCCTACTTTCCCTCTGGTAACTACCATATTGTTGTCTGTGTCTATGAGTTTTTGTTTGTTTGTTTGTCTTGTCTGTTCATTGTTGCTTTCAGTTTTATGTCCCACATATGAGTGAAATCATATGGTTCTTGACTTAGTTTAAAAAGTATTATTCTGGTTACTAGTAAAGAATGGTTTATAGAAAGCAAAGAATGAAAGCAAAGTGGTAAGTAGGGAGCATTTGAAGTACTATAAATAAGCCATAATGATAGGTTAGGCTCTGAGACAGAACAGGAAATGGAGGAAAGAATTTATACCAAAGATTAATTTTGGAGAAATAGTCAAGAAGACTTGTTGATGGATTGGATATGAGAGGTGAGGAAGCAAGAATAACTCTTGGGATTTGAACAGCATAACCGTGTGAATGATTGTATAATTTACAAAAATAGAGATAACTAGAAAAAGTAAGAGTTGGAAATTAGACATTCTGCTTTAAACCTATTTGGTTTTTTAATGTATTTATTTTTAAATAAGTGATATATTTCCATGTTTCAAAAAAATTTTTTTAATTGTACAGTGAGAATTCTTTTTCCCATCGCAGTCTTCAAAATGTCCATTTCTCTCCACGCCTCACAACGAAAAGTTAATATAAATTTCTGTTGTGTCCTTCAAGAAATTATATGTATTTACAAACAAGCATGAAAATAAATTCTTGGTTATATTCTTAAAATATAATTTATATACATTAAAATGCACAGATTAGTGTTGGACTTGATAACTTCTGTCAAATGCATGCAAACAAGAAGTAGAATATTTCTATCACTCCAGAAAGTTGCTTTTTCATCCTTGTCATTGTCCTCCACAACGACTACCATAATAAGCAACCACTTTCTAACATCATAGATTAGTTTTGTTTTTCCTTGGATTTTATAAAAATAGAATCATATGACATGTACTTTATCTGTTTTTTTAAAGGCATTATGATTTTGAGTTTCACACATATTGCATTATCTGCAACTGTTCCTTTTTATTATTGAATTATATTCTATTGTGTATAAATGATCCAAAGTTTTTAGCATTTTAACCCTTTTGTGAGCATTTTGGTTGTTTCAAATCTTAGACTGTGAATAAGGTTTCCATTCTAATATGTTGTTTTGTGAATATATGTTTTTATTTCTCTTGGCTAAACACATGAGTAGGATTACTGGATCATAATATGGATGTGTGGTTGCTCCTACCTGAAATTACCATTCAGCTTTCCAAAGCAATTGAACTATTTTAAATTCCCAACAGCAATATATGACACTTCAAGTTACTCTGCCAATTCACCAACATTCGGTGTTGTATGTTAATCATGCCTTTTTATTTTCTGTATTTCTGATGATTTGATATTATGAGAACTTGTCACCTCTGGAAAGACTGCCCCTCCCAGGGCTAGCCAATTCCTGGAGAGTGAATGACTCATCTGCAAATGTATCTTTCATATACAAACCAAACAATCTAGAGGCCATACTACAACCACCTCTTTTATCAAAAGGCTCTCACAGTTCTGATCCACTGTCTGGGCAGCACTGACAAGTGGTCGGGTAACTGAGTTATTTACATCAAAGTGTATACTATCAAGGATATATGCTCCTGGGGGACACTGGATAAACCAATTTTGCTTTTCCTGCTGAGGTTTGCTGGGGCAAATTTTCGCCTGTTCTGCAGAGGGTGAAACAGTGCTCTGCCTGAACACATGATCATATGTTCTGGGCCATTTCCCAGGTGATTAATGTGCATCTTTCCCTGAGCTTACCAATGATTTGCATATCTTCTTTTCTAAAGTGTATTTTCAAATCTTTGGCCTATTATTTACTTGGAAAGAGAAAAATTAAGATATTCCAAATTTCTCTCCCACTATGTGATTTGCTTATTAATTTAATAATGGTGTATTTCAATAAATAGTATTTTAAAAATATTTTAGGTTAATTTATCACTTTTTATAATTATAACTTCTTTCATGCTATTTAAGAAAAGATTGCTTATCCCAAGTACATAAAAAACATATTCTTTTATGTTTTCTTCTAGAAGCTTTATATTTCTAACTACTAAATCCACTATTACAACTGAAATTAATTTTGCGTATACAGTGAGGTAGTGGGCCAAGTTCATTTTTTTCCATATGAAAATATTTCATATAGAAATATTTCCATATTTTAAAACTTTCCTTTCACAGTGAATTATGTTAGTATCTTTGACAAAAATCAGTTTGCCATTTATGTGAGTCTGTTTCTGCACAGACTCATGTAAATGGTATTTTGGTCTATCAGTTAGTCTATTTGTCTATTCTTACATCAATACCATACTCTCTTGGTTACTGTAGCTTTATAATAAACCTTGAAACCAGGTAGTAGAAGTCCTCTAACTCTTCTTCATCTTCTTTGCTACTCTAGATCAGATGAAAGTAGTTATGAAAAAATATTTAAAACTATAAGTACTGTATTTCCTGAAATAAACTAAGTATTGAGTAAAAATTGTCCCAGAATCATCAACTCTGAAACATATTATAATAAAACTATAGGACTTTAAAGCTAAAAAATTTCTATGGACCTCCATACCAAAAAAAAAAAAAATTACCTTTAACGGTTTTTCCTTTGCAGGTTAATACGGACCTCCTTCAACAGCAACATAGAAAGTTGTTTTTTTTTTTTTAAAGTAGAGCAATATTTTCAAAGTACTTAAAGAAAATATACTACAAGCATTTTATATTAAGCCAAACTGTCAAGTCTGAAGTCAGTTTTAAACATACATTAACTGGGAAACTCCTACTCATCTGCTTTTTCTATTTAATGTACTAGAGGAAGAGGACATATTATTAAAGCTATAATTAAATAATTAAAGTATAAGCAGGAGAAACAGCGTAAAGGTAAAATTAAGGTGATAATTTTAATCACTATAACCTGGGTTAAGGAAAAGAAATGTTGCTCATAATATGAACCTAATAAATTTTCCTAAAAATTCCCCAAATTATTTTATTATATAAGATATAAATATGAATCTTAGAAATAAACTTTCTAACATGGTAGCCACCAGCCATATGTGACTATTGAGCACTTGATATTTGCTATGAACTGGGAAAATAAATTTTAAATTTAGTTAATTAGTTTAAATTTAAAAAGTCACATGTATCTACTGTATTGGATAACACATCTCTAGAATTATACAAGAACCTTAACTCATTTAACTTAAGTAATATTCTTTTTAATTTATTGCTATTTTTCATGTTAACCTTTTTTCCTCAATGTTCTGGAGAGTCACCCAAACCTGCAATAGGCTTTGCATAACAGAGAAATATATAAAACAAATATATATATAAAACTAATGACATTTTGGTGTTATACTTGTTGCATTGCTTATCAAAACTGATAACCACCAAAGTCAAAAGTAAATCATTATTCTCACCTTCTTTTAGAAAAACATAAAGACTTCAGTACATTTAACTCTAATAACACTAACCCTATTCTTTTTCACCCAGTCCCCCAACCCCCTCCCCTCTAGCAATCACCAGTTTGTTCTTTGTACCTGTGAGCCTGTTTTCATTTAGTTGGTTCATTTCTTTTGTTCCTTAGATTCCACATATAAGTAAAATCATATGGCATTTATCTTTCTCTGTCTGACTTATTTTATTCAACATAATACCTTCTAGGTCCATCCATGTTGTTGTAAATGGTAGAATTCCATTGTATATATGTACTATAATTTCTTCATTCAATTGTCTATTGATGAGCACTTAGGTTGCCTCCATATTTTGGCTATTATGAATAGTGGTGCTGTGAACATAGAGGTACATAGATCTTTACAACTAGTGTTTCGGTTTTCTTTGTATAAATACTCAGAAGCACAATTGCTTGGTCAAAGGTAATTCTATCTTTAATTTTTTGAGGAACCTCCAAGCTATTTTCCACAGTGGCTGTACCAATTTGCAATCCCACCAACAGTGTACGAGGGTTCCCTTTTCTCCATATCCTTGCTAACATTTGTTGTTTTTTCAGTTATAGAAATGTTATTTTCATGTACTTTAGTTCCTACTTTTTCTAAACTTCAGAGCTATGTTGTTGCCTGTTAATAAAATAGATGTTTATTTAAATTTACCCACATACTTGCTATTCTTCTTTGTTATCTCAAACCTCCCAACTAGAATCACTTTCTTGTTGTTTCAAGTATACTCTTTGAAAAATATTAGTTCATTGTCTTCTAGTAGTAAAATTTGTTTCTGTTTTCCTGACTATGTTTTATTTTATTTTCACAGAGTTGATTATTTTCTCTTTGAACATTAGTTTATATATTTTTTTGCTGTTAAAGTCAGCTGTTATTCTAACTACCTTTCCCTTAAGGGTAATCTCTGCTTTTCATTTGGATACTTTCAACATCTGCTCAGTTGTCTTTATTGATCTACAGTTCCATTATGATGTGTGCATTTTTAAAAATTTATCCTACTAATAATATTTTGGTGGGATTCCTGAGTATGGAGATTTGTGTCTTTTATTAGTTTTGTAAAATTTTTAGTATTATCTCTTCAAATATTGCCTCTGCCAAGTTTTGTCTGTCTTCTCCTTTTGAAACTATAATAAGATATATATATATATTAGAACTTTTCATTCAGTTTTCAATGTCATTTAACCTCTCTTTCATTCTTTCTGTCCCATTTTGTCTCTGCCCTGCATTGTTGATAATTTCCTAAGCTCTTTGTTCTAGGTTACTATTTCTTTCTGGGTGTGTCTAATTTGCAATTAAATATATCTGTTGAATTTCTATCCTTAATGTGAAGTTCTCTTTGTTTTTCTTATAATTCTCCTGTTCATTTTTATAGTGTCCTTCTTATTCATATTTTCAACTCTTTCTTTATTTCTCCAAAAATACTAAACATGCTTAATTTATATTCTGTAGTTTTGTTGTAGTTTCGATTCATTCTCTTGTTTTCTGGCTCTCACAGAACCTTGCTTTATTTATGTTCATTGATATTTGACTGTAAGTTTTTATTCCTTCAAAGTTTATCTGTATAATACTTAGTCCTGGAATAAAGGATATTTGTGTTCTCTTCTGTCAGGAGACATTACAACTCTGGAACCAGAAACTGCACAAAACTATCAGCTAGCAGTGATTCAGTGTACTCAATCATTTAAGTTCAAACTGAAAAAAATATGTGTGAGCTCACTTATGATTCATAATTCCTTTTCTCTTCTTAGTCTTTTGGGTGGTGAGTTTTTAAAAATCCACTACCCTGAGAATATATTTGAGACCTCAGCTTGTTGTAAAATATATCCTTGGGTGAACTGGGCTATGTCTCCTAAGCATCTCTGTTCCTATCACCAACTCTTGTGGCCTTGAAAACAGAACACGAGTCCTCACAGTAAAAGCTAATTTCTATTCATCATATATTTCTCTGGGTTCTCAATTTCATTTGATTTTTAGATTCTCAATATTCTACACCATCTTTTTCTTTGACAGCTAATCAAAGTATTTCATCACTGAGTAATTGAAAGTATAATTATCTGGAGCTAAAGATACTGACTTACTCAATCCAAATATTGGTGATATTGAAAATCAAAGTGTAAAAGTGGTTTTGGAAGGAAAAATAGAAGAGAATGAAAGACAAAAAAAAAAGGTTAAAAAGACAGTTAAAAGTAACATAGAGGAAATAGTGAAGAGTTGCATGGGGTGAAGGAGTCTTTCCACATAATTGAGAATACTGGATTGTTTAGAGGCATCAGTGCACATGCAAATATTGGATATGAGATTAATACTGATTTTAGCCTACACTTGACTGCCTAATATCCCTGTTCGTTGTCTAAGGAAGAATTTCAAATCTTAGCACTATTTACATTTAGTGGCAGATAATTTCTGGGGGTTACCTGGGAGATGTTTATCAGCATCCCTGGCTTCTATATACAGATGCCAATTACACCTCCCCATTGTGATTGCCAAAAATGTCACCAGAGATTGCTGAATGTTCCCAAGATGCTGAAATTGACCCCAGTTAAGAACTATTGATCAAAATCTTTATACCGATCACATCCTCCATAAATCATGCTAGGCTGCTGCTCACCAATATACCAAAAATTCCCTACTTCTCTATCAATATTAATTTCAGATAGTATTTATAACTAAGCAATTCTTTATTATACTACTATTTCTGATGTTTTTTCTTCTTAGTCCGAGCTTCAATATTTTCCAAAAATTTCCTTCTGTAGTAGCAATATACAGGTGTCTGAAGAGCATATTAAGTCAGTAGTCTCTTTTCCAAGAATACTAATCTTAGCTAAATGAAGAATAAGTGACAAAATGAATACAAGTCTGGCTTGTTCAGATACAGAGAAAAAACAATAAGGTAACAAAATCTAGAAACATAAGTCATTATTTTTATTATGTGTATACATATCTTTTGTATGTTAGATTTTTTTCATGCTCTGTTGTAAAATATTAGAGAAGTCTACTGTTTTATTCATTTCAAAGCAATGGGAAATCAACTAAAAATTCAAAAATCTTATTTTCAATCAATGTCTTTTGGTTCTTGGAAGAGAAATCACTATAACATTGAAGATGAAAGAGGATCATCATGAGGAAAAATTCCCAAAGCAAAGAACAAGCTTTATGTACCACCATTCCATCCTATTTACCTGAGGTACACAGGGTCTGGCACAAATTACCTCCTCAATTAATAAATAGAATATAGAAAAAAGTAACCTGGGTATTATTTTCATCATTCATTCACATATATTCATTCCTGATGCTGACAGGAATCTACTTCCTTCAAAGTTTAGTCATATTATGTTAACAAATAAGATATAATATTAAGCTCAAAGCACACAAAGTTCTCTACCTTTGATGGATAGACATCCACCCCCCATTTTGAAACTGAAAAGTTAATTTAAGTAAATAAATTTGTGTGAACTCAAATATTTTAATCTATCTTTTGCACTCTGAAATACGGTCAGTAGCTATTAGGATCTCAGTGTCAGGGAATAGTAAACTGATCACTAATAAATAATTCACTAGAAGATTATGGGAACCAATATATCTAGGTGTCTTCTATATGTACTAACAAAGTAGTTTAATGGGAAAGAATTTTGAATTATAATGTTAACAAAAGCATCATTCTGTTAATTTAATTTTCATACAAGAGGCAAAATTAGTAAATACAGAAAACACACAAAAATGGCAAAGGTGATAACAGTCTTTTAAAAATCACATGGCTTGGGGTGGCTCCATAGTGTAGTGGTTAGCACGTCTGCTTAACACGTAGAAGGTCCTGGGTTAGCA
Organism: Eidolon dupreanum; assembly: GCA_028627145.1. NCBI lineage: Eukaryota > Metazoa > Chordata > Mammalia > Chiroptera > Pteropodidae > Eidolon > Eidolon dupreanum. Next base: position 61,699,123 of record CM053509.1, read on the forward strand.
CCCCAGGTGGAGCCGTGGGCCATACCCCGGGTGCGCCAGGCCCCTGGTGCATGCCACGAGCGTGTGGGAAGAGATGCTGATCTTCAGAGACCTAGTTCTTAAAGGGAAACAGCAACATCCATGGGTCAGGGTGGAGGGGGTGCAGAGAAATTAAAGAGGGGGAAAAAATAAATAAAAATCACACAGCTAGATGTCTATCAATCCCAGTCAACATAGAATCCCTTTCCTCCAAGACTACTTTCACTCTGGAAAATGTAAGTAGTAGGGACTGGCTATAAAAACTACTGATTGACTGGAGACTTCTTCTGGAAAGGGAGGGGTCTCTTATAATAATCAAACTATGCTCTGAATCCATAAAATTTGTTTCCAGGATGTGACATAATCTTGAGTTATGTCACCAATACTGTTGAGTGGCAACCATCTGAAATATCAGTTAAAATAGCTTATATAAATGAATCTTCAGTTTCCATTATCAACTCTGGCAAGAGGAAGAGTTAAAGGACAAAATAACCAATTTTCACAGTCTCAGGAAAATGATTTACCAAATATCAATCCATTGGACTAAGATTGAAAGATGACAACAATATTTAATTTGGTCACTTAAAGTAATTAATATTCATATACAGGACAATTGCTTCTTCATATTCATAGTTGACATATTTGATTATTTCTCAACACACATTCTCCTCACAGTCAAAGACTCTCCAGAAAAGTCATTCAATAAACAATTACTAAAAATGTGTATTTTAGTAGACCATTATTATATTGTAAATTCTAATAGTGATTTGGCAGAAATTTTAAGGAGAGTGTGAGTAAATTTATTTCCATCTTTATTTCTTTGTTTTTTTCACCAAATAGAGAAAAAGCCTAGTGGGATTTTAAGAACTCAGATGAAAGAAGGTAGTGAAAGTGGCATTATTATCACTGCAAGTTCTTCCTACTTTAGGATAATGACCCTCAGAAGGACTATAGAATATGTCATTTATCTTTTACTTCTCTTTACATAAAATATATCTGTTGACTAACTTCCTCATGGCTGTCTTCACTTCCTTGTTTCGCAATGTGTAAATGATGGGATTAAGTAAAGGGAATATCACAGTATGGAACACAGACACCACTTTATCTAGGGAAAAGGAGTCAAATGGGCGAGCATAAATGTAGATGGATGGCCCAAACATTAGTACCACAATGGTGATGTGGGAGTAGCAGGTGGACATGGCCCGGCTAGTACTCTCACCTGAGCCTGAGTGTTTCCTGAGCATGGCCAGGAGGAAGACATAGGACATTAGGAGAGCAATGAAACACACCACAGAGATCAGACCGCTGCTAAAGATCATCACTAACTCTTCCAGAAAGGTGTTAGCACAGGCAATCCGAACAACCTGTGTGATGTCACAAAAGTAATTGTCTAACTCATTGGGCCCACAGAAGGGAAGTCGAACAATGAGAGCCACCTGTATTATGGAATGAATGAAGCCCCCTATCCAGGAGACAGCAACCAAAATACAGCAGAGACGTCGATTCATGATGGTAGCATAGTGGAGGGGGCGGCAAATAGCAGCATAGCGGTCAAAGGCCATTACTGTGAGTAGGAACATCTCCGAGGCTCCAACAAAATGCAAGAAGAAGAGCTGTGCAATGCACCCGCCAAAGGAAATTATCTTTCTTTCCGCAAAGAAGTCTACAAGCATTTTAGGGGCTGTAATGGAGGAATACCAAATGTCAAGGAAGGCCAGATTAGCCAACAGGAAATACATGGGTGAGGTCAGATGGGGGTCAAGCCTAATGGTACAAATAATAAGAACATTTCCTGGAAGAATGAACAAATAGAAGGATAGAAATATAACAAATAGGATTAGTTGCACCTCCCGAGTCTGGGATAGGCCAGTGAGAACAAACTCTGTCACTTGTGTATAATTTGCAGGTTCCATTTCTTCACTTTTTAAATAATGACTATGAAAAATAAAGAAATTATAATTACTTCAAATAGCATTTAACTAGAGTAATGGTACTGCTTTCAAAATCATCAGATATTCTCTGTCATTAAGAAGTTGCATTAGGATACTTTTGGTTGCCCCATTTTATGTCTGATAAACCAAGATAGTAAAAGTGATGACTTAAAAATTAGAAGCATCAAAACCATATGAAATGTGTAACATCTAAAACACAAATCTGAACTTGTTAATGTTAATTTTTTTATGCAATTCAGCAATACACTAATCCTTCCCCCAAACATCTACCTAGATAGGCAACATATGCAGTAACTTCTGAGTTTAGCCAAATTTTAGAATTGTAATAAAAGACTCAGCCTGTTCTTTCTAGATTGTTTTGTTATTGTTAAGAAATCTAGTCAACTTGGAAGCAGGCTTCTAGTCTAACATCTAGTATGCAGATCTGGCAGTATTTTAGTTTTAATCTATCAGGGAGATCCAGGGCTTCATGTATAGTGAGTGAGTGAACTTTTTTCTTAACCAAAGCCTACACAGCTTAATTCTTGGTACTTAAGTAGCCACAACATATAACAATACATGGTCCTATTTGAAAATTCTTCTGGCTGTGACCAGATCCCATTATTCCATTGACCAAGGGTTTTATTTGCTGCTTCAGGAAGGCAGAAAGAAGATCTGAGAAATGGGTTTCCTTGCCACTCAAGCTGATGCAGTCTGCTATTTCAAGGTGACAAGGTGACAATTTAGCAATAAGATTATTGCTAAAATTGTGCTTAAAACATGGTATTAAACCTAACACCACTAGATAGAACAAAATCCTCAAATAAAAATGAAATAATCATTCATGCTATCAAATATCCTTCCTCTTTTAAGTAATATAAAAACTGCCACATCAATGTAAGTATTTCTTGGAACCAATAGCCAATATTAAAGAGTTGCTTCTGGTCCACTGATGTACTATTTATAGTATTGTCTCTCCTCAGGAGGTACACATAGAAAAAATAATGTTAAGGCTCTATAAAGCCAAATAGATTTAACAGTGTCCAATAGTATACTACTGACTAAAGAAATCCAATGTTTCTTCCTTGGAAACTACTGACTCAATTTGTGTATAATTTTAACAAACACAGATGTGTGACTTCTAAATCTAATATGTTATAAAAGCATATGGCAAAGAAGAGTTAGATCACTACAAGGAAACACAACAAAAAAAAGACCAATCTTTGCCAAGAATATGGCACAAAAAGCAGAATAACAAAAACACTGAGAAAGCTGGGTATTGTGGGACTATTTAGCAAATGAGTAAATAGTCCCACACTTACAAATAGCCCAGTGTGGGCTTCCATGAATTAATTAATCATGTTTATTAAAATAAGGAAATTTAAAATTCTATTTAGAAAGATTTTAGTCAAAAGAAAGCTAATGCTGTCAGTTTTTAATCCGACTTTCTTAAAAATGTGATTATCCAGAATAACATTTCCTAGGAGTCCAAATAGCAATAGTTTACTATACTTACCTGAAGAGGGCACCCCACAGCTTTCACAACTAAAAACAGCAAGTATGTAATTGTTCACTTAAAGAATACTACTCATTTATATTCCCTGATTAATTAACTATTAGTTTCCAACAATCAAAAAAATACCTCTACCAAAAACATATAGAACTTTCTGATTACTCGTTTCATTTGGATATTTTGTTATTATTATGTTATATGTATCTTTTTGGAACATGTAGAAGTGATTAGATTATTTGTTCTTAAAATAATTGTCCTTTTGTGACTGAAAGGAGATGAGTATTTTCAATGCAGTAAATACTATTATAAGACCCTAGGCTTTTTTATTTTCATGAGGGATACTGATATGATAATTCTAATTATTGTCACGCAAGTCACCTTTTCCTTCTCTGTCTTGTTCTGTATTCATACCATCAAAGAGGAAGAGAAAATGGCACTTAAAATATAGAAAGAAAAAATCTGTGAATGTGTGTTGATGTTGTAGAAAGACAAACAGGTATTATAGAATAGAAAGTATCATTTTACCAGAAAAAGTGTCAAAGAGATTTACTTTTGTACCTCAATGTCCAAGATATGACATAAAATTAGAAGCTGATAAGGTATACTTGCATTAAGAACCATAACTTACCTGATTTATTCCTTAGGGAAAAAATACAAAACATTCATCCCTCTTCACTTGCTGAATGCCTCTCTCTTCCACTCCTCACAACCATCAAGTTAAAAAAGGACATATTACTAGAACTTCTCAATCCAATAGTCAGGCAGCCAACCAAACTCCCTATTCCTCAAGCCAGCAAAACTCAGCCGCTATTCACAACAGATAGAAACAGACACACACACACACACACACACACACACACACACACACACACATCATGACACTAAACCATACTACTTCCTCATTGAAGGACTAATACACACATATATTCTCTACACAAACATGACTATGGCCTGCAATATAAAACCCACAATAATTCTGGTCTGCATTTATGATTTAATGCGTGTCAGAACAAAACTTTACACATAATATTGAAAGCTCTATCCCAAATATATGTAGCTTCTGTGTCATTTCTATAAATTATTTATTAATCAATAAATAACTAGGAAATATCCACTATGCTAATTGCTTAGAATACAACGAGGAACAATGAAGATTTAATTTCTGCCTCATTGAACTTCCATTTTAGAAATACAGACAATAAATTAGTAAATGAATAAAATATAAAAAAATTGATAATTACCACTATTGATAAAAGATGAGAAGAAAATGAAAAAGGTTATTATGATAGAGAATAAATGGTTGTGGCATGTGGTGGTGATGTACAGTGATAACGTTTTTAGAAAAGCTTCTGAATTGGTGACATTTCAACTAACTCTCAAGTAGGTGAACAGCATTTTGGGAATAGAGAACAGCAAATACAAAAGCCTCATGGCAAGGAAGAGTTTCTAGGAAATGAAGAAGACCTGAAACTGACTAAGGCACAAGAACAGATTAAAGAGATAGTCAAAGACCCGGGAATACAGTTTACAATAAGAAAACTGGATTTTAACAGCTTCCAATATATTTTTGAAAAAAAAATCTAGAAACTAGCTTAACAAGACTTGCAATTTTAAAATGTTACTCTGGTTGCTATGCAAATAAATTGAAATGGGATTACATGTTTTGGGGTGAAGTGGCTTAAACTAAAGATATATCAACAACTATTTAGAGAAAGAATTGTATGTTTAGAAAATATTTCAGTGACACAATTGGCAGAATTTAATGTTGGTTGTATGTTGTTATTGTTATACTACCAAAGTCATCTGGAATTTGAACACCATAGGGCAAATTTTAAAAAATCTATATCCATATCTATATCTATATCTATATCTATATCTATATCTATATCTATATCTATCTATATCTTTATATATTCTGTGTCTAAAATGAGATTCAACCATCATATTCTAGGTTCTTAATTTGACTGAATCTGACATAAATATTTAGAAATGCCCCGCCACATTCTAAGAAAAGTTTGGGATTGTGTCAATAAAATCAGAACAAGGAATTGCATTTGTGAGGAAACCTTAGGAGATAAGCCGTCCATGGAGACTGAGGTAGAATATTTCTTTCTATGCCACCATTTAGAAAGAACTCTTCCAAATCGGTGTTTACTCTTAGAGCAGCTGTATCAGTTGGTCAGGAGGGTTTTACTTCATCCTACATTCATCCACCTATACCTTCTAAGTTTCTGTATTCATGACTGCTCCTCATTTTTTCGCTGTTTTTTAAAAATGAAAATTTCATATATTTAAGGTGTACAACACGATAATTTGATATACATATACGTAGTGAAATGAGTACTATGTCAAGCTAATTAACATATCATCTCTTCACATAGTTACCACTTTTAATGTGATGAGAGCACCTGAAGTTTCTTCTCATAGCAAATTTTCAGTGTTCAATACAGTATTAACTACAGTCATGATTCTATATAGTGAATCTCTAGACTTATTCATTTATCCTACATAACTGCAATGTGTGCCTTTTGACCAACATACCACTATTTCCCTATCCCTGTTAACCATCATTCTACTCTTAAATGGATAAAAAAAATATGATACATAATTCAGCCTTTAAAAAAAGAGATCCTTCTGTTTGCAACAACATGGATGAACCTGGAGGGTGTCACATTAAGTGAAATAAGATAGACAAAGAAAAAAAACACACACACATTATCCTATTTGAATGTGAATTCTAAAAACTCTGCTCCTCTTGAACAACATCTAGTGAATCCCCATCCTGTACTTAATCTACAGGGATGTAGTATCTAGAGGATGACTACAGAGATACCTAGGAATACAGAGACCCTCCCTATAGGTGAGTGAACTATGAACTCTCCTCAAGGGAACAAACCCTTTGGGGAAAAATAAGAATCTGTGCAGAAATTCTTCCTTACTAACAATGCAATGTTCATCCACATATCTAGCCAAGCTCTCAGTAACCACACGGAGAATATTTACCTTGCTAAATTGAGAGATAAGGAGGCTACCACATAGATTCTGAAATAGTGAAAAATTAAACAACTCAAGAAATACTGGGTTACACTCACACAAGAGGTTTTTTAAAAAATTAGTCATCATCTATAACCATTGTCCATTCTCTTTCCTTAGATGAAGATGTGAATGAAGAAGCCAACTTCTCTCAGGGTAAAAATCACTCATCCTAGCCCTTCTTGAGAACCCACTAACCAACCAAACAAACAAACCTCACAACTGAAAGAAATATTTTTAGACATTACACAATAAAATCAGGTGAAGGGATTAAGCTGAAACTGGGAGACTAGAAAAATGGAAGGAAAGAAGTTGTATCAATGAAGAGGGAGAAAACTGTAAAAGAAGTTATAAGTCCCGTATTTCTTCTGAGGATGAAAACAGCCCATTTTTCTGGGTTACATTGCCACCAGTGAGATATTCGTTTAAATGAAAAAGCAAAAAAAAAAAAATAGTTTTATAAAATAAAAAAAGAGAATGCTTATAAGTAGATTCAAGTGATGGTTTATTGAAAACTCTTCCCCAGAGAAGGTGCTTTAGCCTTTCAAACCTGCTGATCATGGGAATATGGTGAAAGCAGTAGAGCATTAGCTCTGCTAAGATATGAGGGAAAGCAAAGGAAACGCTGAGAAATGAAGACAGGTTAGATGGGGCAGGGAGTGTGAAGGTTAAGTACAAGAAGGTACTAAATATATAAAAATAGAGATTTATGAAGTTTATTTATAGAGAGTATTCTACCCCAGTAAGGTTCATGTTAGAGCATGACATTCAAAGAAGATATTTTTCTAACAGTGGGATAAAGAATCATATATACAAAGCCATTATTCGAAGGCTTTTGTTTGTTTTATCTTTACAACTCTATGAATGTTGCATATACACACACACAATGTATTTTTAAATTTCTCCAAAATCTTCACTAAGAATTGAATTTTAAAAAGTGTAGGACACTTATCTGACTTATATTCCAGATTAAGAGGCAGCTATACAGAGCACTGAGCAAGCATTTGAGAGACTTGGATTCTTATGATAGCTCAGCCACCAAAATCTATGTGATGTTGGGAAAACCATTCAACCTTCCTCTACAGCTTTTTCTTCCTAAAAACATAAGGATTTTAACTAGAAATTTTGCTACCTCTATAATTCTAGGATTCTATTAAAATAAAAGTGGATTTACAGTAAAGGTCCCAGAAGGGTAAATTAAGAACAATATGGGTGGCAATGTGGAGGCATGGTAATATAATCACCATTGTGGCTATATACAACACATAAAAGAAATAACTTGAATTGATTTTTTCTATTCTTAATATTTCAAGCTCACCTATCTTATTCTGTATAGTGAGGAGGTAGTGTACAAAAATATCTTCACCATATAAATGGATATGTGGAGACCAGGGACCTTGAGTCTCACAAATATACCAACAATAGAAAATACTAAGATATGGTAATTATCTTGATTTCCTATATACATTTTTGCCCACAGTAAATTAGGCAAGAAGAAAACATTAGGATCAGAGAAGGGCTTATTTCAATATGCGAGTGTTTTGAGGATCATTAGTTGGTTGAGCATTTCTCTTATAATGGGCTTGATATAAAGTGTGAGGGCCTTTGTTCTAACACTGCTGACCACTTACTAGCTGTGTGACCTTTAGCAACTCACTTGCTTCTCTCTGCTTCAATGTGCCTCATCAGGGCAATGAAAGCAATAATAATACCTCGTGGATATTATTGTAAGTATTAACTAATAATGCATGTAAAGCTCAGAAAAATACCTGGTATATACCTCACACTTACTTTAATTATTATTATTGTTGTTGTTGTTATTTTCCCTTGCAAAGTAACAGATTTCATAGAGAAACTATCATCCTAATATATGATTTCCACAATACTACCCTCTAATGTCTATTTATACTTCTTTATCTCCACTTTATACCATTACTATCCTTGGATATGGAAGACTAAGAATAAGTCTAAGAAATAGCTCAGAGAAGAGGACAAGAACATCTGACTTCTAAACACTACCATCTACTCTCATCTTCTCCAAACTGCAGTCCAATGTGACTATTAATAAATCACTATTATTAATCCTCCAGCTACTCTCAAAAGGCCTTTTTTTCAATAATTTCTAAAAAGTACCATAGAAAGTTGAGCTCCCATAGTAGTACTCAGGTTACATGTCCAATAAAAACTTTACTTATTGTATTTTAATTTTTCAGTTTATGTTTTGGCCAAAATATAACAGAAACTCCAACCCCCTTGAGGTCATAAAGCATATCTCATTTATATATCTATCTAGACCCTAAGATAGCTACAGGCACTAGGGTTTTTAATGTATGTTTATTGAACAAAGGAATAATTGAGTAAATGAATTTTTATAAATATAAGGAACAAAAATGACAAACTAATCAAAAACAAATTCACAAAATAGTGGATAATTTGGTGACAGACAGAGGAGAGGGTGGGTTGAGGGGCTGGGAGAATGGGGTGAAGGGTTAAAGAAGTACAAATTAGTAGTTGATATATGGTCACTGGGATAGGGAACATGGCATAGGGAATGTAATTAGCATTAGTATATTGGCTAGGTGGAAAACCAGAGGAGAGAAGGAGCAACTAGGGGGATCATTTTGTAAACTATATAAATGTCTAAGCAATGTACTGTATACTTGAAACTAATTAAAATAAATAAATGTAATAAAAAACAAATTTTTATGTGAATAAATAAATTAATGACTTTGTAGAAAAAAAATGTCAATTACTTCCAAATCTAATTGTTTTATAACTCATTTGCTGTTTTGTGACTCTACTTTATGATTCCTGATTTTGATTTGTTCCTGGAATTCTCTTTTTAAAATACCTATTCTACCTACATTAATTTCAAACAAGAGTCTCTTTGCTTTGAAGTTTCTTTTTTTTTCTTATTCACTGCCAAAATTGTTGCTACTACCAATACCAATCTCTTCAAAATGAAACATCTCAGGCCTTATCTCTCCCATCTTCTTCACAGTGACCATCCCGAAGAACCATCATAAATCGGGATTTTCCTGACTTCATTTCAGGAGTGACAGATTTAAAATTTTAGAAGGTTACGTTAATGATTTGGCACTCTCTGAAGACCTGTAAATCAAAACAAACTTCTCTGTTTGAGATTGTTTAAAAATAAGATTTACAGAATTTCATTCTGTAAGTATGAGATGACCAACGTGTCTTCTCAGTGCCTTTCCCAGCCTTGGCTTTAAAAGTTTTAGTTGTGGGGATCAAGCAAAAGAATAGTTTGTTTATCAACTCCATGGTTAAGATCTGCTCTATACGATCACCATGTTTTTCTCACTCCTTTCCTTATTGGAGACTTTCTGCTTCTTACCACTATTTTCTTAGTGTTTTACGTAGTCATTCACATCATTTTACCCACCCCGTTGTCACAAAAATAGAGTGGTTCATATAAATATTATAACACCATTCTTCCACCTACCAATTACTGGTGCTCATTTTGGTGTAGTCAGAGACAATAGAGGGAGTAGAAGGTGCTTTGTCCCCCATCCACACAGAAAACTTTGTCTTCTATATTTTGGTATATATGAGTTCCTTTCCTGATTTAACAGTGAGCTAACTAGCATCACGGGTTGTGACTAAGAATATCATTTCTCTGGAGGCCAGGTCCAGCCAGCTAAGAATCAAAACTCTGAGGGAATAATTTAAAAGTCAATGTGTGCTTCACTCAAAGATTTAAATTGCCCAGAACAAGAAAGGAAAATGGCTAATTTCCTTGGATTATGAGTGAAAATATTATGATGTGTGATATGCCCTCTAAAGTATGATGTACATTTACAATTCTATTATTCCAAAGGACTGTGTCAGTTAAAAATGTTAGATTCTTAGAAAAATGGAAATCTATCCAAGTTCAATATTAATACTACATAAATTGCTTAAACAGTTTACACATGTTTATAATGGAGGCCTTAAGTAATAACTCCATAATATCTCTGACTTTTATTCAATGTCTTCTAAAAAAACTTAATGATTACTACATGTTAGATACTTTTCTAGGCACAGGCATACAATGATGAACAAGAAACAGTCTTTATTTTTCTAAATCAATTTATAATTACTCTTCCATCTATGAATCTACAAATACTTGCCTGTATCTCTCATCTAGAAATATTCTATGATAAATAAAATTAGGTCCATCTCAATTTTATTCTCAGTCTGATCTCCATCTCATATTTTTTAGAAATTTATCCCTCTAAAATTGTCTCCATATTATACTCTCAATGGCCATACTTGATGTTTATGAAGTGAGAGTGAGAATTACCTTTTAATTTTAAAAATATTGCATTCTCAGTGATCCATGGAAGTCTTAGGTATTCTTTCACAAACTGCTGAAGTCTTGTTTAAGATGAAGATGAAAAGACTCAGAACTTAAATTGTAGTTATAATTTGTTTTGAATGGCCTCAAAAGTCAAGTCAAAACAAATATGTATTTTTAGAGAGTTTGGTTAAACACAAAAATTTTCAAAAAGTTAAGCTATATTCAGTTTTAAATGGTTGAAAAACTTCAATTCAGTTTCCTCCAAATTTTTATTAAATGCACATAGAGATACATAAATAATGAAAATATCAAGTTATAAATCCACTGATTATCATGAAAATAGAAAAATTTGAGCCTCTTTACAATTGCTTTTTTATTTAGAAGTCTTCCTAACTCCATTTACTTGGGCAAGTTCCTGCCTTTTGGAACTTAATTTTTCTCATATGGGAACTAGAGATGCCAAGAGCATGTAGAGTTGTTATGAAATAAAATTGAGAAAACATATGTCACATGCCTAAAACAGAGTGTGGTGCATATTAGGGGCAGAAATTATAATTATGATAATAAAAATATTATTCTCATGTAAGTGAGAATAAACATTTTTTAATAAGAAAATAATGCTGGATTACTTTTTAAAAAATCTATGTAGATTTTAGCATATGGCATGCTCTAGAACTGCTTCAGGAGATGGAGACCAAGTGAAGAATTTATGGCAGTTTCCCTGGGTCAGAGAACCTGGGAAACCTCTTTCTTTTCCAAATGTCTTCTAAGAAAAAAACCTTCTGGTCAAGGTTCCAATAGAAAGATAGCCACTCTATTTGTGATCTCAGAAATAGACCTGTGAAGGCAGAATTAGAGAAAGATTTTTCTCTAATATTCAATTTCTTAATGCAAAAATGCCAATATTCTGTTTGTGAAGGTATGCCTGAGTGATACCTGGGAGCGAGGGGTGAAAAGAAAGGATGGAAGATTGAACTGTTCATTTCTCTTTAATCTCCCTATTACCAGCTGTGAACCACACTATCTCCATTACCTGATGTCCTGGCATCTCAAGCATGTCAGGGGTTCTGGGAGATAAATCTGTGTATTTCTCTTCAGTATTGGTACTTTAGAGTTAGCCTTCTCTACTTTGCCAACAATTACCACACTTTTGTGTTCACTTTTCCCAACATTTGTTGGACTCTTTTGTCTGCATTTAACTTCTGTTCTGTTCTTTTGTTCGTATGAATCTAAACGTTTTTCCCATTGATGTTATCATTACTATTATAATCATTATTATTTTATTTGGAGGAAAAAGAAAAACTAATGCAATCTACCATTTTAAATATAAGTTCAGTGCCTTTATTAATTTTTAAAAATTAAGTATTTACATAGTAGAATGTTTTTATAGAGAAAAGGCAATATAAAAAATAAGTATAAGGAAATGCAACAAAATGATGATAATGTATGGAAGAATTGATATGCAGAGAAACCATTTTAAAGTCCCAATCACCAGCTACTGTTAACACCAAATTATCCACTCCCAGCTGTAAATGATGGACTGGTAAATGCAATATTTTAGCATGATCACTTAAACAACATCAAGTCTCTGTTACTAAGGAAAAAAGGAACAATGGGTACAACCAGCAGATTCTGTCATAAGTATCGACTGTGTATCCAGCTCTGTGACAGAGAAAAATAAGTGTCTGATACCATTTTATAAAATATATACAGGAATGCTTAAGGTATACAAAAAATAAGTGTTGATGAAAATAATCATGGCAGAATTATTGAAAGATATGTCATGAAACAAGACCTTAAAAGATCTTCAGAATAAAAACTTTTTTCTGAAGAATTGAGAATATCCAGCTACTCTCCAACTTTACTAAGAACACACAAAGAAGTGCTTAATTCATTTTTTTTTAAATTTAAAACAAATATTTTTGGTGTGATTTTTATTTTATTTTATTCTTACATTTATTGGAGTAACATTGGTTAATACAATTATATAATTTTCAGGTGTACATTATCATTTGACATCTGTATATTCTATTGTGTGTTTACCACTCAAAGTTCAGTTTCCTTCACCTACCATATATTTGATCCCCTTTACCAACTTCTCCTTCCCCCTACTCCCCTATATTTGACCCCCTTTTCCCCATCTATCTCCCCCCTTCCTCCCCATCCCCTACCCTCTGGTAACCACTAGTCTATAGTCCATATCCATGAGTCTCTATTTGTTTGTCCTGTTCTATTGTTGATTTTAGGTTTATATCCCACATATAAGTGATATCATGTGATTTTCAACTTTTTCTGTCTGGCTTCTTTTGCATAGCATGATTATCTCGAGGTTCATCCATGTTGTCGCAAATGGCAGCATTTCATCTCTTCTTACGCCTGAGTAATATTCCATTGTATATATGTACTAAAGCTTCTTTAGCCAATCATCTATCATAGGACATTTCAGTTGCTTCCATGTCCTGGCCACTGTGAATAATGCTGCTCTGAACATTGGTGTGCAAATATCTTTTTGGATATGGGTTTTCAACTCTTTGGGGTAAATATACAGTAGAGGGATTGCTGGATCATATGGTAGAACAATTCTTAGTTTTTTGAGGAACTTCCATACTGTTTTCCATAGTGGCTGTACCAATTTGCAGTCCCACCAGTAGTGTATGAGGGTTCCTTTTTCTCTGTATCCTCTTCAGCATGTCATTGCATATCCTGTTGATTATAGCTATTTCAACAGGTGTGAGATGGTATTTCATGTTGGTTTTGATTTGCATTTCCCTAATAGCTTGCGAAGTTGAGCATCTTTTCATATATTTGTTGGCCATTTGTATGTCCTCTAGGGAGAAGTGCCTATTCAGGTCCATTTATTGATTGGATCATTTTTTGTTTTTTGTTTTTTGTTATTTAGTTTTATGAGATCTTTGTATATTTTGGATATCAGGCCCTTACTGGAGGTGTTGCTTGCAAATATATTTTTCCATTCAGATGGTTGTCTCTTTATCTTATTGATGATTTCTTTTGCTAAGCAGAAGCTTTTTAGTTGGATGGAGTTCCATTCATTTATTTTAGCTTTTATTTCCCTTGCTTTTAAGGTCAAATTTATAAAATCCTTTTTAAGTCCAAGGTCCTTGAGTTTAGTTCTTATGTTTTCTTTTATGCATTTTATTGTTCAGGTTTTATATTCAGGTCCTTAATCCATTTTGGGTTAATTTTAGTGTGTGGTAATAGACAACAGTCTAAATTCATTATTTTGCAGGTGGCTTTCCAGTTTTCCCAGCACCATTTATTGGAGACACTTTCCTTTCTCTACTGTATGTTTTGGGCTTGTGCGTCAAAAAATTTTGCCCATATAAATATGGGTTCATTTCTGGACTCTCGATTCTGTTCCGCTGGTCCATGTGTCTGTTTTGCTGTCAATACCATGCCATTTTGATTACTGTTGCTTTGTAGTATCACGTGAAGTCGGACAGAATGATGCCTCCAGCCTCATTTTTTTTTTTCTCAGAATGGCCCTGGCAATTCTGGGTCTTTTGTGCTTCCAAACAAATTTGATGATTTTTTGTTCCATTTCTTTAAAAAATGCCAATAGGATTTTGATGAAGATTGCGTTAAATCTGTATAATGCTTTAGGAAATATGGTCATTTTAACTATGTTGATTCTTCCAATCCAAGAACATGGAAAATCATTCCATTTCTTTGTATCTTCTTTGATTTCTTTTAATAGGGTATGGTAGTTTTCATTATATAGGTTCTTTATATGTGTAATTAGATTTATTACTAGGTAATTTATTCTTTTTGTTACAATTGCAAAAGGAATTTTTTTCCCACTTTGGTTTCTGACGTTTCATTATTAAGGTATAGGAACGCTATGGATTTTTGATTGCTGATTTTGTATCTAGAGAATTTATTGTATTTGCTTATTGTTTCTAGTAGTGTTCTTGTGGAGTCTTTAGGGTTTTCTACATAGAGAATCATGTCATCCGCAAATAGTGACAGTTTGACTTCTTCGTTTCCTATTTGGATGCTTTTTATATCTTTCTCTTGCCTGATTGCACTCGCTAGGACCTCCAATGTTATATTGAATAACAGTGGTGACAGTGGACAGCCCTGCCTTGTTCCTGATCTTAGGGGGAAGGTTTTTAGTTTTTTATCATTAAGTGCAATGTTGGCTGAGTGTTTGTTATAGATGGCCTTTATTATATTAAGGCAATCCTTCTATACAGATTTTGTTCAGTGTTTGATCATAAATTGATGCTATATCTTGTTAAAGGCTTTTTCTGAATCTATTGATATGATCATATGATTCTTAATTTTTAATTTATGTGGCATATCACATTAATCGATTTGTATATGTTGAACTATCCCTGTGCTCCTGGGATGAAGCCCCCTTGATGGTGATGTATAATCTTTTTAATAGATTGCTGTATTAGATTCGCAAGTATCTTATTTAGGATTTTTGCATCTGTGTTCATGAGAGATAATAGTTCTGTAGTTTTCTTTTTTTGTGTTATCCTTACCAGGTTTTGGTATCAGAGTAATAATGGCCTCATAAAATGAGTGGAGAAGTATTGCCTCCTCTTTGATTTTTTCAGAAGTATTTGAGAATAGATATTAAATTTGAATTTTGGTAGAATTCACTGGTGAAGCCATCTGGTCCTGGACTTTTACTTTTGGTAGATTTTTGATGATTGTTTTAATTTCCATACTGCAGATCAGTCTCTTTAGATTTCCAGTTCTTCTTGATTCAGTCTTGGAAGGTTGTATTTTTCTAAGTACTGGTCCATTTCTTCTAGGTTATTATATTTGGTGTTATATACTTTTTCACAGTACTTTGTGTGATCCTTTATATTTCTGTCATAATTTCCCCTCTTTCATTTCTGATTTTGTTTATTTGTGTCCTTTCTCTTTTTTCTTTAGTGTGTGTAGCCAGGAGTTTTTCAGTCTTATCATCCTTTTTAAAGAACCAGCTCTTGGTTATGTTTATTTTGTTTTTTGTTTTCAATTTCTTTTATTTCTGCTGTAATGTTGGCTATTTCTTTCCTTCTGCTAACTTTAGGCTTCATTTATTCTTCCTTTTCTAATTTTTTAAGATGAAACTTTAGGTTATTTATTTGGGCTCATTCTTGTTTTTGTAGGTAGGCCTGTAATGATATGAACTTTCCTCTTATAACCACTTTTGCCATGTCCCAAAAGTTTTGATATGTTGTACTATCATCATTCGTTTCTATGTATCTCTTGATCTCTCTTTATTTTTTCTCTGACCCATTTATTCTTCAGTAGCATGTTGTTTAATCTCCGTGTACTTGTGGCTCTTCCCGTTTTCTTTTTACAGTTGATCTCTAGTTTTGAAGCATTATGATCAGAGAATATAGTTAATGTGATTTTAAACCTCTTGTATTTGTTAAACCTCTGTGTCCCAGTATGTGGTCAATCCTTGAGAATGTTCCATGTGTACTAGAGAAGAATATATAAGCAGCTGTTTTGGAATTTGGTTGGTCTAATGTGTCATTTAAAGATGTTATTTCTTTATTCATTTTCTGTTTGGATGATCTGTCCATATTCGACAGTAGGATATTTAGGTCCCCTACTACTAGAGTGCTTTGGTTTGTTTCTCCCTTTAGTTCTGTTAGTAATTGCTTTACCTATTTTAGGTCTCCCTGATTGGGAGCATAGATATTAATAAGTGTTATGTCTTCTTGGTGCATGATTCCCTTTCTCTTTATGAAGTGATCTTCAGTATCTTTCTTTACCTTTTTAATTTTGAGGTCTATTTCATCTGATATTAGTACCACTACTCCCGCTTTTCTCTGAATGCCATTTTATTGAAACATCATTTTCCACCCTTTCACTTTGAGTCTATATTTGCCTTTGGAAATGAGATGTGTCTTCTGGAGGCAGTATATGGTTGAGTTTTGTCTTTTGACCCATTCTAAAACTCCGTGCCTTTTTATTGGTGAGTTCAACCCATTTACATTTAGGGTGATTATTGAAATATGAGGTCTTCTTATAGCCATTTTATCTTTTGCTTTCTGTAAGCTTGGTGTTTCTATTGCTTCCTTGTCCTTATGTTTCTGTTTCCTTTATTTTGGTTGGCTTTTGTGGGTTTTCCCTCTGGTTCTTATTGTTTTATGTTATATGCTTCAGTTCTGAATCTTTGGTGCATGTGACTTATCTCCATTCCCCTTTGCGAATTTGAATCTTTGAATCCCCCCTTTTCAGTCATTGTTATCTCAGTTTGTTCCTATGTATGTTGAATGTTCATTACTATCTTGTTATAACAATTCTCTTATTATTATTTAAGCTTATAATGCCCTGTTCTTGGTAAGGGTTGTGCTCTTCTGCTTCTACTCGCCTGATAGTCACTTTACACTTAATTATGTTTTTGTTTGTTTATTTGTTCGTTTGTTTTGTCATTTTGTTTTAGGTGATCTGACCCCTTTCAGTATTTCTTCTAGTGCAGGCTTCGTATTGGAGAATTCTCTCAGTTTTTGTATGTATGAAAAGGTTAATTTCTCCTTCATATCTAAAGGAGAGCTTAGCTGGTTACATTATTCTAGGCTGGTAGTTCCTTTCACTTAATAGTTTAAATATTTGATTCCATTCCTTTCTGACTTGTAAGGTTTGTGCTGAGAAGTCCGACAATAATCTAATGGGTTTTCCTTTGTAAGTTACCATCTTATTTTTCCTGGTGCCCTGAGAATTCTGACTTTGTCATTAATTTTTGATAACTTTAATACAATGTGTCTTGGAGAAGGTCTTTTTGGGTTGAGATGAAAGGGTGTTCTGTTGGCTTCTTGAATTCCAAACTCCAGCTCATTCCTTAGATTCGAGAAATTCTCATCCACTATATGTCTGAAAATGGCTTTCTAATTCCTGCTCCTTTTCCTCCGCTCGAAATATTCCCATTATTTTTATATTTCTTCTCCTGATGGTATCAGTTAGTTCTTGTATTTCTCTTTCATTATTTTTCACTTTTTGGTTTCTCTCTTCTTCCTTCTTATTTCTTTCTAGATTTCTGTCTTTGATATCACTGATCCTTTTTTTCCATTTGATCAACTCTTTTGCTCAAGCTTGCTATTTCATTTTTCAGCTCTTGCTGTGTGTTCTTCTTTTCCAGAAGATCTATTCTGTTCTTTTTGAGGATTTTAATCTCCTTGTACTGCTCATCTAAGTGTTTTTTCAATTCCTGAAATTGTTGATTTGACTCTTTTCAGAATTCACTGAATTTTTTCAGAAGTACCATCCTGAATTCTTTGTCATTTAAGTCGCATATTTCTATGTCTGTGAACTTATTTTCTGGAGATTTTTCTCTTTCTTCCTGAGATGCCTTGTCACCTTGGTTGTTCACGATGTTTAATGGACTATTTCTCCTCCTTGGCATTAAAGGAAATGTATTCTGCTTTTTATTCCAGAAAGAAGATTTTTATATAAAGATCTCTCTTTAGCTTGCTGCAAGATGGTGCTTTTCTTTTGGTTTTCAGTAGGTGGCATCTAAGCCTCTTGGATCCCTGCTTTATATGAAGCCTTAGTAATGACTTTTTTTCTGATATTTAATCATGCTCGCTACCCTCAATTTCAGTCCCTGTCAGTGTTTGTAACAGTTTTGGTAGCATTTGCTCAGATTCCCCCGGGGAATCCACGGTGATCAGTTCCGGCGGGCATGGGGAAAGGGACTCTCTGGTCTGGGAGTTGGAGACTGCAGCTCAGCCTCAGTTTGGCAATTGTGCCTGGCAAAAATCAACTGTTGTTTTTCTGCTGTCCCGCTTCTCTGCTTTTTGCCCTGATGTCTGGGCCCTGCCGCTGAGTGCGTCGAGCTCACAAACTATTTCAGGCAGGGCTATTCACGGAACTGGCTGCACTTTCTACCCTCCCCCTCCTCTTACAGGGAGCTCTGGCAGCTACCAGAGGCAGCTTCTTTATTTCTCCCAGTTCACTGCCTTTCACCCAGGGTTCTGACCTGTGGTAGCTCTTATGTGCAGATTCCACACTCAGACGTGCTGATGTGCAGTTTGGGTCTTTTTTGTTGAGTTTTAGGTGTCAACTTATTATTGTTTCAAGAGGAGAGATCTCATGTTTCCAAAGATCCTCTTAAAACAACTTTAACTCCCTTATGTTTCCAAAGATCCTCTTAAAACAATTTTAACTAAGAATTTGTAACAGAGCATCTCCTTGACTTCGTCATTTCTACAGTTCAGATGTAAATTCTTTTTACTTGCTTTGATATATTTTATGTGTTGCAAAAAATAAACAATAATATTACTTTCAGTAAAAATGATATAATACTGGGGTGATAATGGGTATTCAAATTCTCCAATAGGATCTTTAAAAATATTGCTCAAGACCAAAATATGTAAAATTTTCCTCCCTTAACCTTTGGTCAGTTTTTCAGTTTATAGTAACACCTTAATAGTATACAGTGTATGTTTCTATGTCTGCATTTTCTGCATTTGTTATATTGTTATATTACATTTGTTATGTTGTGTTTATGAATCTATTTCCCCTAGTAGATTATGCAATATTTCTGAGAAAAGATTAGGAAAGAGAGAAACGTGAGGAGAAAAGAGAGTAGAGAGGAGAAGACAACATGATATTTTATATACAAAAACCTAAAGACTCTACCAAAAAACTACGAGAAACAAAAAACTAATACAGTAAAGTTGCAGGATACAAAATCAATGTAAAAAAATCCATTGCATTACTATACAATAACTAAGACATTTCAGAAGAAAAAAAATAGAAAAAAAAAGTTTCCTTTTGGATTTGTAACAAAAAGAATAAAATATCTAGGAATAAACTTAACAAAGCATCTGAAGGACCTATACACACAAAACTATAAGACGTCATTTAAAAAAATTGAAGAAGACACAAAGAAATGAAAAGATAGACCATGTTTATGAATTAGAAAAATTATTGTAGTTAAAATGGCCATATTACCCAAAGCAAATACAGATTTAGTGATCTCAATGATGTTTTTTAAAGAAACAGAACAAAAAATCATCAAGTTTGTATGGAATCACAAAAGACCCGATATAGCCAAAACAATCCTGAGAAAAAAAGAACAAAGTTGGAGGTATCACACTGCCTGACTTCAAATTATATTACAAAGCTACAATAATCAAATGGCATGGTATTGGCAGTAAAACAGACACACAGACCAATGGAACAGAACTGAGATCCCAGAAATAAACCTTCATATGTATGTACAAATAATTTTTGGCAAGGAGGCAAAAACATACAATGGAGAAAGGAAAGGCATTTTAATAAATGGTGCTGGGGAAAATTAAAAAGCCACATGTAAAGAAGTGAAAGTAGACTGCTGTCGCCATATACCAAAATTAACTCAAAATGGATCAAAAACCTAAATATAAGACCTGAAACAATAACTTTCATAGAAAAAAAAGTAGGAACTAAACTCATGAATCTTGGATTCAGAGAGGATTTTATGAATTTACCTCAAAGGCAAGGGAAGTAAAAGCAAAAGTAAGTGAATGCTATTATATCAAACTAAAAATCTTCTGCACAGCTAAAGAAACCATCAACAAAACAAAGAGGCAACCAAATGAATGAGAGAAGATATTTGCAAACAATGCCTCTGACAAAGGGCTGATATCCAAAACACATAAAAAACTCACATAATGCTATATATATGTGTTTGTATATGTATATGTATGTGTATATGTATATGCATAAATGTGTGTGTATATTATATGTGTACATTACTGTTAAATTGTACACCTGAAACACTGGATTTTGTTAACCAATGTCACCATGATGAAATTTTTTTATTTAAAAAATAAAATAAAATAAAATGATTATTGATAAAAAAACAAAATATATTATAAAAACTCTACAACTGAACAACAACAAAAATGAACAATCTAATTAAAAAATAGACAGAGAACCTGAACAGACGCGTCTCCCAAGAAGACACATAAATGGCTAACAGACATATGAAAAGATGCTTTATTTCACTAGCTACTTGGGAAATGCAAATCAAAACCGCAATGCGATACCACTTCACACCTATTAGAATGGCTATCATCAACAAGATAAGTATTAACAAGTATTGGAGAGGTTGTGGAGATAAAGGAACCCATGTACACTACTGGTGAAAATGTAAATTGGCATAGCTATTTTGGAAAACAGTATGGAAGTTCCACAAGAAAATTAAGAATAAAATTACTATATTACCCAACAATCTCTCTTCTGTGTATTTACCCCAAAATTTTCAAAACATTTATTTGTAAAGATATATGTACCCTGATTTTATTGCAGCATTATTATTCACAGCAACTAAGACATGGAAACAACCAAAGTGCCCTTCAATAGATGATTGAATAAAGATGATGTGATACATATATACAATGGAATATTACTCAGCTGTAAGAAAGGATGGAATACTGTCAATTGTGACAACATGGATGGATCCTGAAATTATCATGCTAAGTGTAATAAGACAGATGGAAAAAGCTGAGAACTATATGATTTCACTCATATATGGGATATAAAACTGAAAGCAACAAGCAAACAAACTCATGGACATAGACAGTAGATTAGTGGTTACCAGAGGGAAGCAAGGAGGGAACAGGTAAGGTTCAAGGGGGTCAAATATATGGTGACGGAAGGAGATTTAACTTAGGGTGGTGAACGCACAATGCAATATACCTATGACATATTATTGAATTGTACACATGAAATCTATATAATTTTATTAACCAATGTCACCCAATAACTTTAATTTAAAAAGAATACAAAAAAAAAAACAAGATAGAGAATTATTGAAGGAAAAAAAAGCCAAATTCATAGAAACAGTAAGTAAAATAGTAGTTACCAGGAGTTGGGAGAAAGAAGAATTGGGGAGATGTTATTAAAGGGTACTAATCTGTAAGTAGAAGGTGATTAAGTTCTGGAGATCTAATGTACGGCATAGAGATTATAGTCAACAATACTGTATTATATACTTCAAAGTTCCTAAGAAACTAGATCTTAAATGTTTTCACCACAAAATGAAATGATAATTACGTGACATATTAGAGGTGTTAGTTAAAGCTATGGTGGTAATCATATTGCAATAAACAAATGTATCAAATCAATACTTTATAGACCTTAAATTTACACAATGTTATATGTAAATTATATCTCAATTTAAAAAATGATGAGTATTTATTCTTGGGCACTGTGCTGGATAGTCTTGAACAAAGTCCACCAAATAATGGACAGTCCAGTATGTGAAAAGAAAATTGCAATAAATATGATAAATGCTATGCTGACTAAAGATAAGTATAGCATGCTGTGAGAATTCATATAAGGATCAGTTAACAAAACTCTGCAAAGACAGGATCAAAAACAACTTAACAAGAGTATTAACAAGAAGTTAATACTCTTTTTTTGTATTTATTTATTTATTTTTAATTGAAGAAATTATTTTAATTTTAATTTTTCCCATCTACATCTCCTCTCCCCCCACCCCCTGGTGAAGTTAATACTCTTAATCTGATATTGAAGGTGGAATGTGGGTAATTCCAGCAGAGAAAGCAACATGTTCAGAGGCCTAAAGGTATGTATGGGGAAACTGCAAATAGTTCAGAGGTTCATATATGGGAGAGGACAGGGACAATAAGTGAAGACTAGGACTGAGACTTGGTCTCAGAACAAGCTTCATCACTAGAACTGGGCCCAAGGTTTGGAGTGGTATTCTAGTGAAGTCAATAATGTGGGGATTCCTAGGTATGATCCCAGATTTTCTTATCCCCATTCACACCCCGTACTCTTACAGACTTCCATAATAATATTTGTACCAGAATCTGGGCAGGATAGAACTTGCAGATGAGAAACTACAGACTTGAAGGAAGAAAAGGAAGAGATGATTAAGGATAGGAAGTCAAACAGTTACGCGTTTAAGAAGTAGGAACCAGACTGCACTGTATTTACATTTTACTGTACATGGATTTTAGTGTTTCCTCTAAGTAACAGAAGCTCACAAGGTGCTTGTGTTTGTTTATGGAATAATTACAAAAAAATTTCTTAGGAACATAAAGAGCATAAGGATAATAAATCAATAACTAACATGATAATATATTAAAAATAGATAACTAATGCTATTTGTTAAAGAACAACTATTGAAATATAAATAAAATATGAGATTTAGTTCATAATAATATATCAGTATTGATTCATTAATTGTGACAAATGTACCAAAGAAATATAAGATGCTAACAATAGGGGAAATGGTATGAGATATACAGAAACTGCCTGTAGTATCTTTGCAACTTTTCTGTAAATTTAAAACTTTTAAAAAATTTTTAAAATTATTTAAATTTAAAATTATGGCATTAAAGCCTTGAAAGCATGATGTTAACCAGAACATTTTTTTGTTAAAAAAAAAATTACAATGAGATTTTTTAAAATATAATTTTGAGGACGTATACCTATCATCTAACACAAAATGTCTTGTATTGAGGCTGATTTCAATATGAATGGAGAAGTTACTAGGGATTTTTTTTTTTGGCAGGGGTCTACAGTCAAAAGCTCTAGTTCTTCTTCTGCCCTGTGATTATCTAAGATCAAAAAACTGTTCAACCTTCTTTCAATATTTATTTTCGTTTTAATTTAATGGTACAATTAACAATAATGGTAACATAAACAAACAATATTTATTGAGTTCTGACCACAGGTAGACATGTTTATTAAAGCTTTATAAGCATTATTTTGTTTAGTTTTCCTGAGAACCCTATGAGGCAGATATTCTTACTGTCCACATTTTACAGTCAAAAGGGTATTGAGAGCTCAAATTGCTTGCCATCTAATAAGTTGTAAAGTTGAACTATGATGAGGCTATCTGACTCCAAGGAAGAGGCTCAGGCAGACCCTGGAAGTGGGCTCAGAGCATTTGAGCAGGGAACTCTGTAGATAATATCAATCATGTATAGTATTAATAAAGATAATTTTAATATAGAAAATTGATTTAGCAAGTATTGCAAATGCAAATTTAAGCAAGTATTGAAAATGCAAAAAGGAATATACAAAATTCTTACTTTTCTGAATATTATGCTACTACGCACAACTATCAACAGGACATTTAAAATGATTTTCCAAGACCTTAAGTTTTGCTATGAAAAAGGAACATTAGAAAAAGAGGATGTTGCAGCCAGCCAACATGAAAAGAAGCTTCGTGTTCCTGCAATTTGCCTTGTTAACTTAGCAACATTTACCTCTTGTCAGTCCACACACTACTCTCTCTGTCTGGCAGTTTCCTCCTGTCTGCTCTTCTGCATATTCACTGCAGGCAATGGATCTCTGTGGAAATGTTGTGAAGTGAAAAGGAAAGAGGAGAGTGTGATCTGTACTAGGGATGCCACTCTCACTCTCTCACATCCTATTAAGAAATCACCCAAGTGGTAGCCTTGCTCCTGATCTGTGAGTCCCTCTGTAGCAATACATACATATATACATGCATACATACATACACATGCATATACATATATACATACCTATATACATAAGGTTTCTTGAACATAAAGTCACTAACTCCCAGCACAAAAATAGAAATCCATTCTTTATTCCAATGTAAAGAAAACTTATGTGATGAGGGATATTGTAAATTTCCTAGTATATCCTAGCATTAGGTAGAATTTCAGACATCTTTTTTCCTGAGGTATGCTTTTTAGCTAAGCAATCAGAAAGGTCTCTCTCCATAGCATTGGATTAGGAAATAAAGTGAACAAATATAAAAGTATTCCTAAAAGTTCGTCATTGTATTATTATTTAGTAAATAAAATAAATACCTTTTTATAGCCATAAAGTTACAAAAAGCCTTATATCAGAAATAGCTAATCTTAAATATAAACACTTAAGTGAATGTTTTTAGATATATCCTAATTCTGGAGCTGTATAGTTGAAATTAAGCAATTAATCCATGTACCTGGGATAAATACTCTTTCTAGAGAGAAAAAAATATATATTAACTTAATCTTAATTATGTAAATTTAGTAGCTTCCTTGGTTGATTACACATTTTCTAAGTGATTTGAGCAAGTCACTTAACAAATCTGCATTTGTTTATAAAAATAAATGGAATAATATTCCTTATTCCTCATGGGATATAAAACCGGAAGCAACAAATGAACAAAATGAGCAGAGACTCATGGACACAACAGTTTAGTGGTTACCAGAGGGAAAGGGGGATTGGGGGAAGTAGATAAGGATAAAGGGGGTCAAATATAAGATGACATAAGGAAATTTAACTTTGGGCGATAAACACAATCCAATATACATATGATGTATTGCTGAATTGTACACTTGAAACCTATACAATTTTATTAACCAATGACAGCCCAAAAAATTTAATTTAAAAAATTACCTACTCCTTAAAGCACTTTTGATACTCCGAGGTAATAACTATGAGAACCTCAAGGATAGGGATAGGGTAGAGGAGTGCTTTAAAACATGCCTCATTTCTTTCTTTCTCTTTTACTTTAGAGTTCAGAGCTCTTAAACATTATAGTCAGTTGAAGAACCAGCTTATCAACTTGTCCCCACTATAATACCATTCAAAGAAATGGAGTGCCTCTCCCCGAATAGCCTCTATAGCAGAATACTAAGAGCTTGTATCATCCAGACTCCTAGACTTCCTTTTCTTCACATATGAACTTCTCTAAGAACATGGGTTCATTCAAGTGAGCTATTCGACTGCATTTCTAAAATTTGGCACAACACAGAACAGTTCCTGGGTGAATACTAAGACACAGGGTGGTTAGTGATGTTTTCAAGTTTCATTAGAGACAGGACAAAACGGAGTCACACTGCTTCCAAAGAGGCTCTGATGAGACATGAGAAGAAACTTCCTGACACCAGAGCAGGACACAAAAAAAGATGTAATATCTTCTTTCATTTGAATAGAGTTTAAAAGAGAAATGAGTAAAATAAAGGAAGACTACTAACAGACAAAGGATAGAAAAGTTGATCTTTCAAGGCATCCTCTTGACTCTAGTACTCAATTAATGACTGTTGTCATTCGTGGGCCAGTAAACACTTCTGAATCCTCTGCTTAATATTTAATGTCCGAGAAAGTTACCTATGCCTCCCAACTATAATCAAGAGCAATGCAATTATAATTTACATGCTGGCTTCTCTTTTATACCAAAGTCACCAAATTGGTTTTCAAGCATGAAAAAGTATCCCAAGAAAGAGTATGTTTTCTAAATCACCTCGTCCTGTTCATTCTTTAACATGGCAGCAGGATGCCACATGCTTTTTCCTCAGTTTCTTCATGGCTGTCTTCATATCAGTATTTCTGAGGGTGTAGATGAGGGGATTTAACATAGGTGTGACTACCGTGTAAAAGACAGAAAATACTTTATCTACAGAGAAGCTGCAGAAAGGCCTCAGGTAAATGAATACACATGGTACAAAGATCAGGCTGACCACCGTTAAGTGGGAGGCACAGGTAGAGAGTGCCTTGCTTTGGCCCTGGCGGAAGCGAGTTCTCAGGGTGATGAGAATGACGGCATAAGAAAAGAGCAAGACTAAGAAGCAGACAAGAGAGAGCAGACCACTGTTCGAGACCATCAGCACCTCCACCACATATGTGTCCATGCAGGCCAGCTTGATAACCTGTGGGACATCACAGTAGAAGTTGTCCAATTCATTGGGGCCACAGAAGGGCAGCTGGACGACCAGTATGACTTGTGTGATAGAGTGGATGAAACCCCCACACCAGCAGGCAAAAACCAGCTGAAAGCACAGCTGGCGGTTCATGACTGTCAGGTAGTGCAAAGGATTACATATGGCAACATACCTATCGTAGGCCATGACTGTCAACAGAAACATCTCACTGGCTCCCAGAAAGTGCAGGAAGTAAATCTGGGCCAGGCATCCTGGAAAAGAGATGGTCTTGCCCTGCTGTAGGAAATCTCCTAACATCTTGGGTACAGTGACACAGCTCAGGCACAGGTCAATGAAGGACAGATGGCTCAAAAAATAATACATAGGAGATTGGAGTAAGTGAGCATCAACTTGCACTGTTACCACTATCAAGAGGTTTCCCAGGACAATAGCAATATAAGACAACAAAAATATTAAGAAGAGAAATAGCTGCAGCTCCCAAGAGGATGATAGGCCCAGAAGAACAAATTCTGTCACCTTAGAAGCATTTTCTTTTTTCATCAAGTCAAGAATACCAAGTGACCTAGAAAAACAATTAAATTGGAACAAGAGAGATTTAAGTTAGACAAAAGGAAAAAAAAAGTCATCAGATTTTGAGTCTGTTGTTTATAGAATCATATTCCAAGATGAAAAATACTTAAAGTAGGAAATGTACCTTCCTGTATAAATAGAAGAAGGACCATCATTTTGTATCCCTTCCAACTTTTTATTCCTGTAATGCCTTTAAATTGCATTTACAACAAACTAGGAAGGGAGATGATCTGGGCATGAGGTGATGAGAGCATGAGAATCATTTTCTTTTTTAATAAACAGAATTATATTCTTTAAAGCAGGGCTCACCAACTCCTGGGCTGCGGAACGATGCTGGTCCGTGGCTTGTTAGGAACCGGGCCACACAGCAGGAGGTGAGCAGCAGCTGAGTGAGCAAAGCTTCATCTGTATTCACAGCCACTCCCCAATACTAGCATCGCCAGCTCAGCTCCACCTCAGATCATCACTGGGCATTGGATTCTCATAGGAACACCAGCCCCTGGTGCCAACAAGGTTAGGGACCACTGCTTCAAGGACAAGAGTTCCAGAATGAAGTATTCAATGCCCAGCTCTACCACTCACCAATGGAGTGACCTCAGGCAAGGTATTAAACCTGAGTTTTATTCTTTGCTTATTCAACTTAATAGAGGGATAGTAATATCTCCCAAAGTTATTTTAAAAGTCAAATGCAATTTGTCTATAAACAACATACATTTACATACACACAAAAAGACTAAGTCCCTCAAAGTAAGGGAGTATTTCTTATTCATCTTTGTACTTAGATTATAATGCTTATTATACAACAATTGATCAAATTAAAAGAAGACTGTTTTGTGCCATGAATTGCTATATCATATACAAGTTAGTGATTATTATAAATGTATATGTTAGAGACAAGAATTATTGAGGAAGGATTGAAAAGTAGCTCATGGTCTTTGTCTTTATTTATTATCCAGGTGACAGAGGTTGGGAAGTTTGTAGAGATTTGAAAAGAAGAAATAAAATTTTTACCTTTAAATTTGGAGAAACATCAAACTCAGGTTTAATAGACCAATGCCTGGACTACACTAACAATTACCAAAAAAACAGACCAAAGGCAATATCCATATCTTTGAGGCATGTACAAAAGAGGCTCACCATGATTCATTTTTTAAGAAAGGACAAATAAGAGAAATCATAATTATGCTGCTATTGGGCTTTTCAACAACTATAAGTACACCTAAGAGAAATAAGGACAAGTAAAGATATTGTTTTATCTATTTCTCTTGATCTACACTTGCATCTACCCCCAACACTGGGTGGGAAATATTGGATTACAAATAAAAAATCAGGAAACATTGATATATTTTTGCATTAAAGTGGTTAAGAATGAACAGATTATAATATTTTTTAATATGGAACTAGCTCTAGGCAAAATATTAAGTGAGACAAAATTTGTATTTTTCTGATGAAACACCAAGAAATAGACACCATTTATTGGAGCTAGTACTCATCACGGTATTTCCCATGGAGAAGGGCATAATATTCCTGCTATAAACCTCTCTGGCTTTGTTTGAAATATTGCATTTTATACTGCATTTGGGGGAAGTGAAGAAGGTTTAGCAAAAAGCAACTGAAATAACTTAAGAAATGGAAAATAGGATCTCGAGAGACTATTGTAGAATTAGGTAGTCTAAAAACAATATAGTGTGGAACCAGTGCCTTCTGTTGTATAAAGTTAATTCTACTTTATCCAAACCTTGTAACCACCTACCAAGATACCACTAGCCCTAGAATTCTCTAATGCTATAGGAATTTTGCTGCTCTGTGAATGCTTTTAAGTGTATAAACCTAAAACAACAAAACTCCAATGATTTCTTAAATTTAAAAAATGATGACAGTCGGAATATATACAGAAAAAATACATACAACAGGAGGTATAAAACTGGTTTCAGAGACAGAAAGAGGAACATAGGAGGTGACTGGAGCTTTGAATAAATATGTTTGAGAAACTTACATCATTATGCAATTATGAAACTATGTGACTTTAAAGGAGGATTATGTTACCCTGCTCTTCAGCCCACCAGCCCCTTCTTCACTGTTTCAGGCCAGTAAAATAAAAAATTCTTAGATGAACATCACGGGTGCCCTGTCTATGCTCTAACTGCTTCATTATAAATCAAGCCCTAGTTGATGGCTGGCTGTCCCGATTGGAACGATCTCTTGTCCCTAGGGCTCTGGCCGTATCTGAGGCTTTTATAGTCCTTATGGCACTGCTCAGCCTAATGAGCCCTGGGATTCCCTAGGCTGCTGTTTGAGTTGTCTGAATCTCAGTTCTTGCTAGAAAGCTGACCTTCGGCACTGCAGGCTCTGAAACAGTCAGATTTTATTGCATAACATAATCCACCCTTTTTACTCACCTTGGATTGATTAATTTGTCAACTATATACGCTACCAATTTTCCATATATCAGTCTGTACCTGAATAAAACTGGTTTCTATTTCAACCACTTCATGGAGTGGGCATGGCTGAATGACAGATAGCAAGTTATCACTGGGAACTGTAGAAGCAGAAACACCCTTCAAGTTATTATAGAGCCTTAATATAACACCTGAGTCTCTTGGTGATACCTCAAGCAGCTTACCTAATTGGTGCCTGTGAATGGATCTTACACAGAAAATACAGCTGTTGTCATTAGTAATGGAATACTTTTTTAAATCGTTGCTGTCAATAGGTATTTTTTTAATGTTACAAAACATAATTCTCAAACAACTAGATGATGTACACAGGTCAAAAACTGCATTTAACTCTTTAGTAAAGAACAGTAGAGTGGCAAAACCAATTCAAAAGAGAATATTAAAATGTGACTTTATATAATCAGAGTATAAAAAAGAACACTGAAAATTTCTAGGTTATATGTAAACTGGTTAATGTCCTAGAGGGCAATACAACCTTAACCTTTGGGATTATCTTTTCTACCACACTAAAAAGAACATTAACACAACTCAGCAGTTTTTTATTACATCTAACTATGTACTGTGTAACGTCTGAGTTCCTATAAATAGTAAATACATTTAACAAAATTACATTCCCGTAGAGTTAGATGACTCTAAAGTAGGTTTGTTAAACAATATTTTGACATGATATTAAAAGGTCACACTGTACTTGGATTTCACTTAGGATAAAGACAGGAAGTACAGCATACCAGCAGGATAATATTAGACATTTCTCTTATGAAGAAGGAGTTATCATGGCAGTCTAGTTAAACTTTCTCTTCCAAAAAGCTGAGATATACACAGGTGGGTGTAGGACCCATCTTGACTTAGAAGATTCAGGCCCCATAAGAGTCACATAATGAAATCTAACCTCCAGTGTGATAGTATTTGGAGGTGAGGGCTTTGGGAGGTGATTGTATCATAAGGGTGCAGTATTCATGAATGGGATTAATGCTATTATTAAAAGAGACCCCAGAGAGCTCCTTTACTCCTTCCTGCATGTGAGGGCATATCTATGAACCAGGAAGCAAGTTCTCACCAGACACCAAATCTGCCAGCACCTTGATCTTGGACTTTCCAGCCTCCAGAACTGTGAGAAATAAATTTCTGTTGTGTATATGCCATGCAATCTATGGTATTTTTGTTATAGCAGCCTGGATGAACTAATGCAGTAACCAACTTCTATTTCCTCACTAGCATAGAGAAAAATAGGAGTTGATACTTGAAAATTTCTATCACACACAAACATCTCAGCAGATCCGTAATGAACACTCATTTTATGAATGCCTATATATGCTCCTTTAACATGGTCTAAAGGTAGCTAAAGACACTATCAAATTTATCTGATAGCCATTTTATAACATGGAAAATAAGAAGCAAATTAAAACAATGCCTAATAATCAATGTTATTGCATTCTACATTATAAAAAAATTATCTAAGTATGCAACGATTTTGCATTAATTGTCAATTATATTAGTCCAAGTTTTTAAAGTTAACATTAATATCCTTTGTTATTGAAAATTATGTAGAAGATGACACATTACAAAGCAATATAATAACTACTGATAACAAAAACATTTATCAGAAATAAAATTCAATTTTGTTGAACACATAATTTTACATTTTTAATAATGCTAGGTGTGCAGAAGTAATGCTAGTTTATGAGATTAGTGAAATCAGTAGAGGAAGTTTATTAACTTCAGATTAATGAGTTTTTCTATGTAAAAACAAAGCAGTCTTGCAAAAAGTGAAATGCTTATTTGTTATATTCCAATCTGTTATAAAATGATGGAGAAAAACATACAACTCTTTCTAAATCAAAATGACCAAACCAATCTGATTTGTCCAAGGGTTTATTCTGAAAACCTGAATTTGGATTATTAAACATAAATGCGTTTGAGCTAGCAGTTTCTTTCAGTTCAAAGTTTTTTTTTTCTTTAAAAAGCTAGCATATTTAAATTATTAAAATTCAATTGTTTATTCTCTGGAAATTCTATTTCTTTAACTTTATGAAAACATTTATTATTCTCTATAATCAATTGGAATTAGAGTTCCATTAAATTGAAGAAGATTTATTAGCTAATTTATGAGTTTTCTCTGGAAATAAGAAAATATTTGATGCTCATACAAGGAAGATAAAATATTTCATCATTTGCAGACACACAGAGGACTTTAAACTTTAGTTTATAAATTCAGCCATTTGAAAAACAAATACAAAGATAACACGTTAACACACCTACATAAAAAAATAAAATAATCAAAAATGAACAGTGCAGGGAAGCAGTCTCCTGGGAATGTATATTATCTAATTTTTTAAAACTATGCCTTTACCCATTGTTCAGACAGATTGTGTACACACCAGATGGCTCTGGCCCCTTCTATTTCCCATTCACTCTAGAATTCAGAGCCCTCAGCACAGGAGAGATGTCTGCAAGTTCACTGCTCTACTTCACTTTCTGAAGCTTGCACAGACTTTCAGATGTAAACATTAGACTTACGACAAGATACCAGTCTTGAATCAGAGAGGCAGATGGCAGCCAGAGGTTTGCCCTGAAGACAAGGTTGCTGCCATGCCCTCTCACCAAAGTAGGCCAGATCTTTCAGATTCTTGTCTGAAATATATACTGTCCAGGATAATCGGGCCTTCCTAGTCTCTAAATAGCAATCATTCTTGACTTATAACTTCTTAAAGATAAAGACATTTTACACAGGTAAATGGCCAGCAATCTTTGACACATGAGAAATCTGAAAATAAACCTCATTAATCTTTTCTGATTATTTATAGAATCTCTGGAATCAGGCAAGCCAAGGAGACACAAAAGATCTCAAAGCATACTTTTTGTAATGTTTCTAGATCCAAGGTCTGTTCTTGGATCCAGTGAGTAGTTTTCAGACAAGCAGATCTTGACAGTGTCACTAGATGAGCTTCTTATATTATCCTTAACATGGCATTCTCATCTTTTTTGTCTAGTTTTCAAGTTTTTGATAATATTTCTTAATATAGTAATATATAATTATAGTAATATTTGTAAAGTTGTTGTCATTATCAGGAAATAGTTATTGAGCAACCTCTATGTGAGGAATGTAAAAACTTATGATACATACTTTCTAACTGCAACTAAGAAGACAGAATATACATAAAAAATTTTATAAGAAACAATAGAAGGCAATTTTGTAACGTGTAATAAAGTTATGGAAGAGCATTTCCCAAATTGTATTCCATACAACACCAATCCTGAGAATTGTTTAAAAAAAAATGGAAAATTAAAACAAAGCCTCTGGGTTCAAAGAAGATTGGGAAGTGCCTCTCCACACTTCTCATTTAGAAAATTCACTATGCATCTTAGCAAAGACTCTGAGACACCTTAGAGAAAACCAGAACTAATTTAATTTTATTCAAACTATTATTTACCACATCTATTTCAACACCAAACTCCTTTAATTAATGCCTATTAATATCTCATGGAGACTTGCTCAAAAGAATAAATATTTTCATTCAATAAATAGTATTGCACTGCAAATAAATATATGCCAGGCACTGTGCTAATGACTGAAGTGATCGTGGTTTTAAACAGAAGAAGTACTGTCTCTTACAGAGTAAACATTCTATATGAAAGACAGACAATGTACAAAATAATTGCAGATTTTGGTAACTGCTATGAATGAATAAAGCAGGGTAATGTGATAGGGACCAAGTGACTGAAATACAGTGAACTGAAATACAGTGAATATGGTGATTGAAATTCAGTGAACAAGGGGGAGTATGAGATGAATTTGAATAGATAGCCAGAAGTCAGAGTCTTCTAAGTCATGGCGAAGAGTTTTGGCTTTAAGAAGAGTTGGGAAAATTTGAAAAGATTTTTAAAAAGCAACTAAAATTATTTTATAAATATTTTTCTATCACTGGAAAGATCAGATAGGGGAAAATGGGAAAGCAGGTAACTGGCTGCCTTCCAAAAAAGAACCGATAATAGCTTACATTAGGATACTGGCAAAGGAAATGGGGATAAATGGAGAAGTTAGTCATTTTTAAGAGATTGGGCATTTTTAGGAGTGGATTAATGAGAAAGCACAGAAGTGAAGAGAAATGGACAAACTAAGATGTTTTTAGAAGTAGAAATGACAGGAGTTGCCTTAATTACTAGTAATGAAAAACTAAATTGTTTAGACTTACTACCAACAAAAGAAAAGATTGACAAAATACATAAAAAAAGCTAACAAAATAGAAGCAAAGGATGATGTTGGATTCTTTGGGTAATTCAGAACCAGGGAGATGAGCAAAACACTGCAATATCAAACCTTCGTTTTCCCTGAGAGCGTTCCCAATCATGGCAAAATTGGGATTCATTTCAGAAACTTTGCAAAGATGAAGTTAAGGCCCAGGGCTTCCCCTATACAGGGAGCCTTATAGGAGATAGTCTGCATCTTAAGCTGGGATACAAAGAATTATATCTGGATAATTGGAAAAGAGAACTAAGAGTGTTTTCCACCCCAATTCTAGTGAGCTATAGAAAAGTTTGCCTTGACAATTGAGTACAAGGGGAGAAAAAAAAGGAGAGAAAAAAACCCTCAAGAAGTTAGGGCCACAGAGAGGCCCTCACAAAGGCGGCAGCTTTAGTATACATGGTGGGAATCTCATACCTTGCCTTTACTCAAAGGTATCCCTAACAAATAGTGTCCTCAAGTGCCTGACAGACCAAACCCAGGCCCCTCTGTGGAGGAAGGCACTTCCCTCCTAGGTCTTAGAGAATCTCCACAAACAACTTTTCAAGGGCAACGAACAAAGTCAAAGATAACTATTACTTTTCTATTGACACTGTAATGTAACAAATTACCACAAATTGCTGGTTTCAACAAATAAATTTTTCATCTCATAGTTCTGTAAGTCAGAAGTTTGCAAGATCTCACTGGGCTAAAAATCAAGGTATAGGCAGGTTGCATTAAGGAGACTCTAGGAGAGAACCCACATCCTTGCTTTTTCCAATTTTTAACCCTTTAATGTGAGAAGTTGTCAAGCTCCTTAGTCAATCACACTTATCACAATGCTGCCATATATCTCTCACTTATCTAACCACTAAAGATGTCTTCTAACTATACCTTTTCCCAGGGTACATGACCTTTAAGTTTCCTGAGATTAGATAAGCAAAGGACTCAAGAATAAGTAGTCATAATGCAGAACATCATAGTTATTAAGTTAGTATGCTTGGGTTATTAAGTTAGTATGCTTGTGCAGCCTCTGGCTTTTTTTTTTTTTACTTTCTTTTTTCAATTACAGTTGGTATTCAATATTATTTTATATTAGTTTCAGGTGTACAGCATAGTGGTTACACATTTATATACTTTACGAAGTAATACACCCAATTATTCTAGTACCTACCTGGCACTATACATAGTTATTACAATATTATTAACTATATTCCCTCTGATGTACTTTACATCCCTGTGACTATTCTACCAGTTTGTACTTCTTAATCCCTTCACCTTTACACCCAGTCCCCCAACTCCCCTCACATCTGGTAATCAATCACCAGTTTGTTTGTCAGTTTGTTTTCTGTATGTATGAGTTTGTTTCAGTTTGCTCTGCTCATTTATTTTGTTCTTTATATTACACCTATAAAGAGATCATATGATATTTATGACTTATTTAACTTAGCAAAATACCCTCTAGGTCCATTCATGTTATTGTAAATGGTAAGATTTCATTCTTTTTTATGGCCAAGTAATATTCCATTGCATACACACACCACAACTTCTTTATTCATTCCTCTTATCAGTGGACATTTAGGTTGATTCCACATCTTTGCTATTGTGAATAATTATTCACAATAATTTTATACAGGGGTGCATGTATCTTTTCTAATTAGTGTTTTGGATTTCTTTGGATAAGTACCCAGAAGTAAAATTCCTGGGTCATAAGGTAGTTCTCTGTTTAATTTTTTGAAGACCCTCCATACTGCTTTCCATAGTGGCTGCACCAATTTACAATCACACCAACAGTGCACAAGTGTTTCCTTTTCTCTGCATCCTCACCAACACTTGTTTATTGATTTATTGATAATAACCATTCTGACAGGAGTGAGGTGATATCTAATTGTGGTTTTCATTTACATTTCACTGATGATTAGTGACTTTGAACATCTTTTCATGTATCTATTGGCCATCTGAATGTCATCTTTGGCGAAAAGTTTATTCAGGTCTTCTGCCCATTTTTTAATTGGATTGTTTGTTTCTTGGTGTTGACTTGTATGAGTTATTTAAATTTTGAATTAACCCCTTAACAGATGTATCATTAGTAAATACCTTCTCCCATTCAATAGGTTCTGTTTTTGCTTTTTTGATGGTTTCCTTTGCTGTGAAAAAAACTTTTTAGTTTGATTATGTCCCATTTGTTTATTTTTTCTTTTGTTTACTTTGCCCAAGGAGTTATATCAGAAAAAAATATATATATTACTAAAAGCAACGTCAGAGTTTACTACTTATGTTTTCTTTGAAGAGTTTTGTGATTTCAGGTCTTACATTTAAGTCTTTAATCAATTTTGAATTTATTTTTGTATGTAGTGTAAGAAAGTGGCCCTGTTTCATGTATCTGTCCAATTTTCCCAACACCATTTATTGAATAGACTGTCTTTACCCCCATTGTATATTCTTGCTTTCTATGACATAAATTAAATGACCATATAGGTGAGAATTTATTTTCTGGGTTCTATTCTGTTCCCGGTACCATGCTGTTTTGATTAGTATAGTCTTGTAGTATAGTTTGATATTAGGTTTTATGATACCTCCAACTTTGTTATTCTTTCTCAAGATTGCTGTGGCTATTTAAAGTCTTTTGTCGTTCCATATAAATTTTTAGATTATTTTTTCTAGTTCTGTAAAAAATGCTATTGGTCTTTTGATGGGGTTGCACTGAATCTATAGATTACTTTGGATGATATGGACACTTTAATGATGTTAATTCTTCCTATTCATGAGCATGATATATGCTTCTATTTATTTGTATCTTATTCAGTTTCTTTCTTCAAAATCTAACGATTTTTCGAATGTAAGTCTTTTACCTCCTTGGTTAAATTTATTCACAGGTATTTCCTTTTTCATGATGCAATTATACTTAGGATTGTTTTCTTAATTTTTCTTTCTAATAGTTCATTTTTGGTATATAAAAATACAACCAATTTCTGAATATTAATTCTGTATTCAACTATTTTACTGAATACATTGATCAATTCTAACAGTTTTTTGGTGGACATCTTTAGGATTCTTTCTATATAGTATCATGTCATCTGCAAATAATTAGAGTTTTACTTCTTCCTTCCAATTTGGATGCCTATTGTTTCTTTTTCTGGTTTGGGTGTTGTGGCTCAGATTTCCAGTACTATGTTGAATAAAAGTGGTGAAAGTGGACATTCTTCTCTTGCTTAGCCACTGGCTTTTCAATAATTTCTTCTTACAACCCTAAACACTATGATTGGTTCACAACCCTTTCCATAGCATTAAATTACATGACATATCACTACAATTTATATAAGATATTTTTTCAAGCCAATTGCACTACTATGTCTTTGTATCTTACTGTGAATAGGACTGAGCCTGGATGCTGAAAGAACTGATTCTCACCCTGGAGAAGCCTCTTCCAGCTGGTAAAGGTGTGAGGCTATGCCTGCCTAAAGGAACTTTTGGGGTGGGCAGGACAGGATGGATGCCATGGCTGCCAGCACAGAGAGCAGTGGAGCCACCCTCCGTGCTCAGCTGCCAGGCCCTGGGAAGTCCCTTGTGCAATCTGGAGTTAAGGCTTGCCACCTAACCACTTGATGACCAAGCCTGGAACTGTCCACCTTCTGCTACTGTTTCTGGAACCTGTTGATCAGCGGCAGCTGCACAGCTACCATTGCCTTGCCCGGTGGCTGCAAAAGGTGGACTACTTTGTTTTGTCCCAAGGAAAGGTTGAGCGTAATGCCTTCTGTGAGCAACTCCAAAAAAAGGCTAAGAAAAGCTGGGCAAGAGAGAGAAGATTAAGAGCTGCAAAAGGGAGATTTGGCCATGTAGGAATAACTCCCAGCAGGGACCTGGGAGCCACCATCCCTAAAGGGCAGCCTCACAAAGGCAGTCTGTAGGCAATGCCCAGTTCAAGCCCACTTTTCACACTAAAATGATACATGAAGAAACCAAATCTCAATGGGATAACATTAGAAAGTTCTTGGAAACAAGATATTCATTCAAAAAACAGTTCTGACACCTGTTAGTCCTCTCAGCACAAGGAATCCCCTAAAAACAAATACACAAAAATGTTCTCTGGAATCATACCTGCATTTTTTTATAATGAATTCATTCTGCCTGATGAAAGCAATGTATTTACTTGTTTGGTAAAAAATCGACTTTATTCCAGTAGAAAGGGACAAGAATCAATGAGGTATTTGTTGGTGCGCTGCAGCTAGAGTGAAACCATGTTTGCAATTCCCCAAAAGTTGAAAAATTCAGAGAGTTTTCCTAACTCATGAAGCTCTCACAATAACAGTATTACATGGGGGGGGGGGGAGAACAATAGTTTTGATTCTATATAACACGTGGGGAATTTAAGCACACAAAGATTGAGGAATTTACCACCTTGGCTCAGCTCTTATATCATAAAATTTGGATCTGGCCCCAGTTCTTCTGAGTCACAACCCAGTACTCTATGTTTTCCACACTACTGTCTTCCAGTTACCTCTAACCAATGACGACTTACCTTGCCACAGTTAAAATAGTCAAAAATGTGGCAAATGTCTTTTCCTGCATGCAAATCTGTCAATGTCACCAAATAAAACTTGTATGCGCTACTGCCACCTTGTGGTCATATCTTTTTTTCCTTGTTCAGCCTGGAAAGGACTCAAACCCAGACCTACACAATCATTCAATCCTTGCAGAACCATATTTGGTCAAACTAAGGAGCCATTCAGTATTGGATGAGGGAGTGAAAGAATCTCACAGATTTTTTTTTTCAGGAAAAAATACCAATTTCTTCAATTAAAAGAGGAGAACTAGTTGTAGTCTCATAGCATAACTCTGGGCATCGCTAATCAAACGACAATTCAGAATTTATTTTTCCTCCCTTTGTCTGCTGTCAGCTAATAACTTTGGAAAACACAATTTGTTTTTGTCACTGTTGATGAAGACCTCAAGTTCTCGTTAACATAATATTTCCCATTACACTTTTTTTTTTTTTTTTTTATGTCATTTAGGTTACCGGGATAGTTTTTTCTTTTCTTGACACATCTTTGTTGTATATCATGGTATTTCAGGATTGAACGAACATTGTTTCTGATGCTCAAGTCCCCTATACTACTTTCCCAGCCTGTATCTGAATAAATCCATGATATAAAGTTGTCTTGTGAAGCAGTTTGCCCCATCATTGGATAGTTTTCTCTGTTATAAAATTATTTTCCATATTGAATTACAAAGTATTTTCCTATAATTTTTAACTATTATTTTTAATTTTGTACTCTGGGGATTAAATGGGACAAATTGAATTGCTCTGTTAAATGATCTCCTTTTCACTTTATGAAGTAAATATCTAATCACTATGTTGTACACCTGAAACTAATATATGTCAGCTGTAGTTAAAAACTAAATTTTAAAGAATAAATGAAACATTTAAAAATGATCACCCTTTCTTTTTTTCAATAGTCTTTTGTTGCCCAATTTAAATATCCTTTTTTCTTCCACTCTTACTCATTTTCCACACTTCTTAGACTCCCTAAGTTGCCTTCCTCCAAATACACTGCAGTTTGCCCATCTACTTCTTAAACTGTGAGACCAAGAACTTATGAAGGGCTCTATATTTGATCTCTGTAAAATCATACAGGATTAGATTATACATTTATACATTCTGAAGTCACATTCTTAGTTGTGGCAATATGTTGACTTAAATGTTTAATTTACTTTTCTCTGGATGAAGTAAGATTAAAAGAACAAATTCACAGAACAAGTGAGGCAACAGTTTACAGTCATGTACTAATGAAATCGTTGTTATAATCCCCAAATCCCACTACCCCCAGCATCCTTGGGGCTATTACATGTGTAGAATTGCAAAAAGAATGGAATAGATAGGGTAAGCTTTTAAAGTGTTTTGTAAATTCTTTGCATTAACTAATCTCTGTCTTTATATGCTTCGGCTTCGTAGAACCCTTTGCTTTCTCATTTTTATTCCTAAATCCAGTATCATCTCTTTTTGTGGGAAGACATATCTGCATTACTATAAGTATATACAGATGTTTCTGGTTACAGTTACTATTCTGATCCAAGGCATAAGGCCAACTCATTCTCCAGCTTAGACTCTGGCCTCATCATCTTTCCCTTCTCCCCTGAAGGTCAGACCAATTTAGACCTCAGCTGAAGAAATACTTTCTGAGGTCTGGCCAAAATTTTGGCACTGTCATCCCTAGATCAGACCACTGGGAAAAGTTGGGTGATCCAGGAGGATCAGAAATAAACCTTGGCACATTAAAAGGTGTACAGGGGCCTGGAGCTCAGTGGTAATGCCTCAGTATACACACAGAGTCCTCTGGATCACCACCACTCCAAGATGGGCTGTCGAGAACAGAATAGAACCGAATGGGTTTGCTGCATACTTTCCTTTAGAAGCAGGAGTGTAATTGGTTCTTCTCAAATCAGGAAAGTCCACAATGCCCTTTTCAACTGCATGTAACCAACTTTTCAAGCTATTTAAGCAATATGGTGATTCTGTGGGCTTCAGATAATTACTTTACCTGGCATTACCTTTCACGACTCACCCCCTTTTGGAAGTCTTATAAGAAACTTGGATGTGAGCACCACTATGTTTGGCTTTGCTGCATACTCTGTGCTCTGAGGCTGATGCTAACTGAGGAGACGAAAGCTGACTATAGATTCTTTGACAGAGAAACCCAAATTTGGATGTCTGTTCTTTACTGGATTCTATAATTCTCACACAACAGCTTCAGGTAAGGCACTACTCAAGATTTTTTTTTACAATATCTTTTTCACTTTCCTCTGACACTGAAAATGTAAATTAGAATAACTTCCTTATAGCAGACATTGGTTAGATTCTCAACTGTATGATATAGCCTCTAGAATCAGAGCTGGCTTAAATAAATGTTAGGCTAATGTGTTTTATTTATAAATATATAAGTAAATATATTTAACAAAAATAACAATGTTTTACTTAAATTGAGATGTTAATTGAACCACAAAACCACATAGATGAGGAAAAGATTGTGGAATGACAGCTTTATTCTATACCTTATTTCTCATTTAAGTCACATATATTGAATTTCCTGATCCTGAATATGGGGTGGAAGAAAACATCAGGCAATGAGAGAAGAATATTTTTCTATTAAAGCTCATTGGCTAACTACAGAGGAATAAAATGTCAGTTACAAACTATAAGCACAATTTCTTTAAGAAGAAGAAATCTAGAATAGTACACTTACCTATTTAAAAATGAGAAAAAGATTATAAAAGCCATTCAATAAAAATATTTAAAGATATGGATAATCAGATTTAAAAAAATGATAGAGAAGACAGCAAAAAACAGTGTGTACACACACAGATTTTAACTTAGCAACAATAAGAAACAGAGCACAAAGCAGAGTGGATAAAGGGGACAAAAAGAAAGATGAAGTGATTTGAGGGAGGCACAGTCAATGGGATTGTCATGGATATCCTCTTGTTTATTTGTACTGAGGGTGTATCCCCATAACAAATAAAGTTCTCATTGCCTTGCTTTTGTTTTTAGCAAACTGGAGATTCCAGTTTTGGCATCCTTTTTTAATTTATTTTTTTTCTGACTACAAGCAATTATTTTTCTATTTAGTTACTATTAGGTCATGTTCACTGATTGAGACCACAAATATTTAATGAGTGCCTATAATATACAGGACACTGTCCTAGAATCTGGGAATATGTTAATGAGCAAAATAATGTCGTCCTCTTATTTTCAGGTGATCGAGACAGAAAATACATACTAATGTGTGCTTTGAATATAACTAAACCAAGAATGGGAGACAGAGTAGCAAAGATCGGCTAAATTAAGGAAGGTCTGTTTGAGTCTCTGATTTTTACCAAAAATCTGTATGAAGTAAATTAAGGCAAGTGAATATTAGCTGGCTGGCAGGGTGGGGTGAGGGGAGGCACATCCTAGGCCTCTATATAGGCCACACTTGAAATAGTCAAGTGTCAGCTGGATGGAAGGGGGTTAGTAGAAGGAAAAGTAATAAGGAAGTAATGAGAATGAATAGTCTATGCACAGATTCTCAATTTAAAATCTCAGAGTGCTTTCAAAGATATAACATTTTAGTTATTTTTTGCTCTATATAGCAAAATATATAGAGAATACCATCACGAGGTACTTTCCCAACATCTAATAAATTTCACCTGAGGACTGAAACCTGTGTACTGTATTTAGGGTGAATTTCAGTTAAAAGAGAATCATGTTAGTTTATAGTCTGAAATTCTTTTATTCATACTAATATCATTTAATATATTTTTTCAAGGTGACAATGCATGAAGCATAATCCTCTTCAGCAACAAATTTTTAACTGCAAAGAGGACCAAGGAAAAGTAAAGTGTACTTTGGAGAGTTGTACATATCTCTCTAAATGCCCAGAGAAATTGACAATGCAAATTGTGGAATTTCTTACACAGAGATCTTTTAAAAAAAGAAGGCACACAAATGTCAAAACTGACCTTGCTATAAGCAATCATTGTTTAAAAGTCATTTTCCTCATCTCTTTTCCAATGGTCCCAATACTATATGAAAAAATAAAACCCATCTGAAACTATGCATTTGCTATTATGAAAGATTACAATTGTCAGCAAAATCTTGCTTTGCGGCTATACATTCTTAAAATTTTTTCTATTTATACAGACCTTGAACTGTACAATTGCTTAAACCTGCATATGTCCTTATATATGTTTGGCCCAAGTTGATGTTTCTGAACTAAGTTGAAAGCCTCTGACTGGCAAGAGAGTATCTAACTTGTTTTATGTAGCTCTGAGG
This sequence comes from Eidolon dupreanum, assembly GCA_028627145.1. NCBI lineage: Eukaryota > Metazoa > Chordata > Mammalia > Chiroptera > Pteropodidae > Eidolon > Eidolon dupreanum. The sequence continues at coordinate 61,741,592 of CM053509.1, forward strand.
ACGCTAAACAGAGGCAGCTATTTAAAGGACCATAATGGGCATGGTGACCATCATGGTAAGGCTGTAATAAGCATCCACACACTCAAATTCCTTATGTCTTCCAGAATCACACTGAAACAAAGAATGCTGAAAACCCTGAAGTAATCTAAAACTATACTACTAATTGAATTATAAAGAAATTTTTAGAACATCTTGATGAGAAAACATCTCTAATTTGTAACATGGTGTTTCTTTTTTCTTTATAAATTCTTAGATTTATTGGGGTGACATTGGCTAATAAAGTTATATAGGTTTCAAGTGTACAATTTAATAATATGTCATATGTATATTGTATTGTGTGTTCACCACCCAAAGTTGAATTTCCTTCTGTCACTACATATCTGAACCCCTTTACCTTTATCTCATCCTGTTCTCCTTTTCCCTCCTGTTGTCTGTGTCTATGAGTTTTTGCTTGTTTTATTC
>CM053509.1:61742553-61764926 GCA_028627145.1 Eidolon dupreanum
CTTCTCACTTATGGATGCTAATCTAACAATCTGGATTTTTCATTGATACTTTCTTTTTCTGTAAAGCTGGTAGCAGAAACCACAGAGTAGAAGTCTTGGTATGTCCTTACTAAATTTGTCTGAGCAGCCAGTTTTGATACTTCCCTTATGGGCATAACTCTCTGCCATCTTGCCTAGAGAGGCTGCTCCATAAAGGAACACAGCTTCCAGGGCTCTTGACCCTCTGGGTTCAAATCCTGCTTCCACCACTTTCTAGCTGTAGCTGATAGACAAGTTATTAACTTCTCTAAGCTTTGGTTCTTTTTCTGTAAGATGAAGAGAATAAGAATACTGACTACTGAGGGTATTTTGAGGGTTAAATAAATAATATTTATTTAAATGCCTGGTAACACTTTTGTGCTATATAGCCCTCTGTCGCATTGTATACACTTTCTTGAAAGCCCTCGAAAGTAAGTGTACTTACTCATCCAGTGCTAGTAATTGGTAGGCTGTTGTGACATACTAGAAGTAGTACTGGATTTGAATATGGGAGCCCAGGATTTATTTTTTTCTTCTCTAAGTACTACATTACCTTATTTCCTGAAGCAAGAAAGGGGATCTCAACTGAAGTTTCTCGGTCACTTTCTTGCAGGCTTTTCTGAGAGTAGAGGTAGTTGTGTTTGTAGTAATGAGCTTGGAGAGGAGGTGTAAAAATAGGTTGAGAGGAAGATCAGTAAATGTATGTGCTGTAGAATCCAGGGATTATAAGCAGAGCTTGTCTTTTGCTCCTTGAGGATTTATATACCATCTCTAGAAGGAGAACAATGCCAGGGGACAGATCTCTGCTAGTTATTCCCCTGCTCACTCCCTGTCTTCTCTGGTGACCCTTGTGCCTTTATGTCTGCCTTCATTTTCCCCAGTGGTGGAGGGTGTAATACCTCTAACGGGGTCTAAATCTCTTAGAGATGGCCAGAGATGCAATCAGTGATTCATCAATCACTTACCAAAACTGTTCAAAGTATCTGTCATATGCTCAAGGGAAATTGTTAAATGAAACCCAAGATAAGATGTCTGTATTGGAGTTTATTTTTTGGTCTTCTTTTAAGTCAATGTCAATTGTGAGCTCCAGGGGCAGATCCCCAACTTCCTATTAGAAAGAGGTCAGTTAGGGGAGTAAAAGACCTCAGACAAGGGGACAAATCTCTCTCTTTGTAAGCCCACCGTGATCTTTTCCTCTCTTTTTTCAGTTAGATCTTCTGAGTCATAGCAGTTCCACTCAAGAAATTTGCCTCTCAAGGGACACTTACCAGGCCCAAAGATACTCTTGGCCAAGGGGCCACATAGCAGGGTCATTCTGAAGCAACATGCAGAAAAGCTGCAGCTGGCAGCAGGACCTCACGTTTTTTCACCCCAACAAAGGAGCAGATCTTTCAGTGCAACTCATTGACTGTCTCTTCATATTCCTCGAAGGAGTTTTCATCTTAAACAGCTCACATCTTGTTTAAACACCTTTGATGTTTTCCCTACCCGCAGTATAAAACTCAAAGTTCGTAGCCTGATCAGTAGGGCCCCACAACATAGCCCCGTCCTATCTTTCATATCTTGCATCTTAGAGTTTTCTGTACTTTCCCCGCCATGCTCCATGCACAAACCTCCAGCCACATATTTGTTAAGTGAGTCATTTTACCCTCTGAAAGGCATGAAAGAACATCTTGACTCTGAAAGCAGAAGCCCCCACCTGTGGAGTGATACACCCAAAGAGCTGAATTCAGATATTCAGGTGTAGCAGGATTATAAAGTTAATTGCATGCAAGAATACCCATGTGTTGCTATGCTTATTTTTCTTTCTTTCTATTTGCCTTTCCTATCCCTCTTGGTGCCTGTAATTAGCTCTTAGAATACATTGATACTATAAACAGGTACATTATGGATTGAATAGGATGTCATGTTCTGACTTAGGCACTTAATCATCGTTTATAATGTTTAGGTGGATCTGTGGTAGGTTGTTGTGTCTCTCTTGGCTCATCGATTTCCTCAAACACTCAATCCCTATCTTCTTTCTAAGAGACATGGTGTTGTATTTTGGGTTTCCTGGAAACAGATGCTAAGATTTCATGCAGGTTTGTTGTGGAGTTCTCTTGGAAACAACAGCTGTACAGGAGTGAGAAAAGTAGGTCTAGGGTAGAAATTGAACTGTGATAAAGTTGAAACAAAAGTCTCAGCGGATGCCATGTGGAGCTCTGGAGCTGAGATGGCTGGCTGTTCAGAGTTGTCACTGATTGAGGCAGGACTGTCAAGCCTTTATACACCAGCATTGAGCAGTCATTGAATGCGAACCGATCCTGAGCAGGGGAGATAATCATAGAAAAGACTAGATCCTTTGGCTTAAGGCAATTTCTGGCAAGGGCTTCAGCTGTGAGCCAGTCATCAGTATGCTAGACTTCTGTTATCTGGGGAAATGAGTGCCTCAGTCCTAAATGAAAGATCTGGATAACATATTGCATCATCTACCACAGATTGGCCCACTGATTGCTATGTCCTATAACTATGCCACATCAGAACACGTACTATGTACTTATCACCATTCTCACTATTTTAAATATCCTTGGATCATATACATTGGTGCTGAGAGCTACCCTTCAGGTGATTTCAGCAGCTGATCACCAAAATGCCTTCTCTTAATGTGGGTCTCACTTGGTGGTGGTGTCTCTGTTCTAGGAAACCATAATGGATGATTGAGAATCCCATGTCTGGCTATTTAGGAGAAATGAAGACAATACACCACATCATCATAATGATATCTTTCATAAAGATTCAAGTCTTAAAATTTCTCAATAACAGTCTACTCAGTAACGACATGAAAACTGTTCTCAGTCATGTCTTTTATGGAATTTACACTAGCCAAAGCTCATGAAGAGTACTTCCATTGAAGGATCGTGTTTAATGACTCTGGTTTTATTAGTTATATATCTCTAGCCCACTATACAAAATGAAAATATTTGATATACCTAATATTACTTTGGAGAGATTTGCATATTATAAGGCCAGATGAAAAAGCAGTATATTTAGAAGTCTACTTAATATGATTTGACTTTTACAACATAAATAATTAAAAACCCTGATATATGATTATAAACATTTTTACATAATTAAGAGCATGGTGAATGGTATGAAGCATATGTACAAGGTTTATCTAGTAGAGATGAGAGGTAGTGGAGTAAAAAGTAGATTGAGGAAGAAAAGGTGGTTGTAGGGAGTAGTAAGGAAAAAACCAAAAGAGTCTACCATAAAAACATGTACAATAGTCCACTCGTGTAAAATTGATGGATGTGAGTGTGTGTTTATGTCTAAAAGAATGTGTGAAAAATTGTTTTCTAAAATGTCAATGGTGGTTACCTCGCATAGTGAGGTTTTAGGTAACTCAAAATATCTTCATACTTTATTGTATGAAAATTATTACAATGAGAATTTATTATTATAGAGAAAAGAGCATGCTATTTTAAAACTTGTGGAATGAAAGACCATTGTATTAAAAAATATACCTTGAAGAGATATAAATGTCAGTGTGTCCCTTGGAGTTAAAAAGAAAGCTAAATACTGAATTCATAAAAGTAAATCAAATGCACAAAGTACATTCCAGCTAATGTGATTCTGGCTCAGAGGTTACATTCTGAGTGTGAGTGTAATATTTTAAATATAAGTATAATATTTACACTTTGAAGTCCTTTAAAGATTGATTTTTATATTTCAACACACAAAAGTCATGTTTCTTTATCACTCTGTGTATCTCTTTGCATCTGTCTATCTATCTATCTATCTATCTATCTATCTATCTATCTATCTATCTATCATCTATCTATCTATCTATCTATCTATCTATCTATCTATCTATCTAACTATCTACCTACCTACCTATCCATCATCTATCTATCTGTATCTATTTAATTGTTTGTTGAATTGTGAATTACATCTTGGAGCCATACTTATTTTGATTAAAGATACTCAGTAATATACCAATAGGTGTGGCTAATTATAAATCATGATAGGTAGTAAATGCCCTATGGACACTACGTTTAGAAACACTTCTTTTTTGTATACTGTGATATATATGTAAACAGATGGTAATCTGTGAATGGGTATACTCATTTTTCAGAACTTGCCATTTTTCGCCCTTTACTATTCCTGGTTTTTATATGTACTGTTTTTTCATTTGCTTGCACAGAAACTTCAGATTCCCTTGTTTATAGTACATTTTGTTCCATTTAGTGCTTATTTATGAACCTCACACAAGAGAAGAAAATGTGTCTTATTCACTCCTGTATTCACTTCTAGCTCAGAGTCTTGCATACTGAATGAATTCAATTGTTTAACAAAAAAGTGACCATGGAGGAAGATGATATGACACTTTAAAATATTGCCACTTTCAATTTTTATACTTTATTTAGTCTCATAGGTCCTCAGAGGAGGAAAATATTTTCTACTTTGTTCCAACAGAGTCAAAGAATTTTAGTAAGATGACATCAGGAGGTTATGAGTTTCGTTCTTTTTGTTTTCCATCAATAATCAGCCCTCTTTCTAGATTCCCAAGGAATCAAAGAATTATGAAAAAAATACTTCCCTGGTTCTGATTTTATAGTGAAATAGTTTATAAGTTTGTTTGTTTGTTTGTTTATTTTTTAAATTAAGTTTATTGGGGTAACATTGGTTACTACAATTAATATAATGTGGCAACTTTGAAAATTAAATTCCCCCCACTTTTCCAGGTTTCATTGTTATTGCTCCTTCTTGTGACTGTTCTTGTTGCTGCTGATACTGTTGTTTTTTTTTAAAATTAAGTTTATTGGGGTAACATTGGTTTATATAATTATATAATTTTCAGGTGTACACTATAATTTGACATCTATATATTGTATTGTGTGTTTACCACCCAAAGTCCAGTCTCCTTCAGCTGCCATATATTTGATCCCCTTAACCCACTTCACCCTCTCCCTACCTCCCTATGTTTGACCCCCTTTACCTATCTACCTCCCCTCCCCCCCAATCCCCACCCTCTGGTGACCACTAGTCTATACTCCATGTCCATGAGTTTCTCTGTTTGTTTGCCCTGTTCATTTGTTGCTTTTAAGTTTATATCCCATATGTAAGTGATATCATGTATTTTCAACTTTTTCTGTCTGGCTTTTTTTACTCAGCATGATTATCTCGATGTCCATCCATATTGTTGCAAATGGCAACATTTCATCTCTTCTTATGTCAGAGTAATATTCCATGTATATACGTACCACAGCTTCTTTAGCCAATTATCCATTGTTGGACACTTTTCGGTTGCTTCCATGTCCTGGTCACTGTGAATAATGCTGCTATGAACATCGGAGTGCAAATATCTTTTTGGATATGGATTTTTAAGTCTTTGTGGCAAATACCCAGTGGAGGGATTGCTGGATCATATGATAGATTAATTCTTAGTTTTTTAGGAGCCTCCATGCTGTTTTCCATAGTGGCTGTACCAATTTGCAGTCTCATTAGCAGTGTATGAGGGTTCCTTTTTCTCCACATCCTCTCCAGCATTTGTTATTACTTGTTCTGTTGATTATATCTATTCTAATAGGTATGAAATGGTATCTCATTGTGGTTTTGATTTGAATTTCCCTAATAACTAGTGATGTTGAGCATTTTTTCAAATATTTGTTGGCCATTTGTATGGGAGAAGTGTCTGTTCAAGTCCTCTGCCCATTTTTTGATTGGATCATTTGTTTTTTGTTGTTGTTATTGAGTTGTATGAGTTCTTTGTATATTTTAGATATTAGGCGCTTATTGGAGGCGTTGCTTGCAAGTATATTTTCCCATAGGGATGGTTGTCTCTTTACCTTGTTGATAGTTTCTTTTGCTGAGCAGAAGCTTTAAGTTTATTTTTTAATGTTAAAATTACATGTTGTTTAAATATAAGTTAAATAGCAATACATGCATCTAGAACAAAATTTTAAAAATACAAAGGCATATACAGTGAAAGGTCTTCTACTTTCTGTCCCCAGATACCTCATTCTCTTTTCTTCTTCAAGAAGCATATAACATATTAATGAACATAAATATATACTTATCTATATAGCCCAAGATACAGATCTCTTTCATCTTGCTTTTTATTTAATGATATATTTGAGGATATTTTTATGTCAATAGACATGTAAAATCTTCATTTTTAATAATTATACAGTATATTTATCTGATTAGTTCTTAATTAGTGGGAATTTAGATTGTTCCAATCTTTGTTATTAGAAACAATAAATATTCTTGTACATATGACATTATTCTTGTGTGTGAGTGTACTACTCAGATAAATATCTGGGAGTGGAATTGCTGAGTCAAAGGGTAGCCCTTTAAATTTTTATAGTTTTTGGCAAAATGTCATCCATAAATGCTGTACCAATATATGCTCTACTAGCAAAGGATGAGATACTATTTTTCACAACATAATTTTTGATCTTTGTCAATTTTTGGGGGGAGGAGGTATTATCATTTACTTTGTGTTTTTCTAATTCTGAATAAAATAGAATGTCTTTTCAGATATTTAAAAGTCTTTGCTTTTTACTTTTTTCATATATTTGGCACCTTTTAAAAATTGTGCTAATGCTATTTTTCTTATTGATCTGAAGATATAGATATGTTATATAATACCTTTGACATATATATAATAATATTGCAATCTTTTGTCTATAGTTGATGCTACCATGACTGATATTCTGAAAAACTGTACTATAAACTCAAGCAGAAGAGTAAAGACAGTTTATTTTTGTTGAAAGAGTAATAGAAAACTTTAGGTTTTGCCCTATGGTTATAACCTTGAGTAATTTGTAAGGATGAATACAAATAAAAATAAGAAGCTTAATAATCTCTGTTGAAAATAAAGGAAGAGACTTTCCCCTCTTCATTTAGTTATTTCTTTTTATCTTTGCCATCTCTTAGAGGATTTCCTGTGATGCACATATTCCATTGCTTTAATACTTATTGAATGATAAAACTGTTTTATTCTTTTCTACCTTTTGGAGAGGTTTTCTGGGCTGGCAGGAGATTTATTTTTAATTATATTTTCCTAACAAGCTCATCTCAGTTTTTCAGTCTGTACTCTGTCATTTGTAAAATTAGGGAGGTGGATTACATCTTTGAGATCCCTTATAGCCCTATGAATTCTAGGAAATAAAAAAAAAAACACTGTGATGCATAAAGTTCAAAAACAAGAAGAATAATTTTCTGAGTGATGTCAGTCAGTCTTTTTAACCAAGAAATTAACAATGAATTAAGTCCCTCGAAATCATTTAAACCAAAACATTTATGTTCTCAATAATAATTTTTTTTATAGCACGTATCATATCTTTGTTTCTCAGACCATATATTACAGGGTTAATGAGTGGAGTAACTACAGAATAAAACAAAGTCACCACCTTCTGTATTCCAGTTTTATGCTCTGATGTTGGGCTCCCATACATGACCATCACTGAGCCATAGAAGAGAGAAACCACAGCCAGATGGGACCCACAGGTGGAGAAAGCCTTTTTTTGTCCAGCTGCTGAAGGGACCCTCAACACAGCTCGTAGGACCAGAGCATAGGACACCATGATGAAAAGAAAGGGAATAAATAAGAGCAGAGAACTTAAGGTAGAGCTAGTTAACTCTATTGCAGGAGCTCTGGTACAGGTGAGGGCCAACAGAGGACCAGGATCACACAGAAAGTGGTCAATGATCCTGGAGCCACAGAAGGACATCTGGGAAATGATGATGATAGGAATCAAGAACCAGAGAAAACCAAGTATCCAGCAGCTGACCACAAGATAGGTGCAGAGACGTGCAGTCATAACAGTGGGGTAGTGTAGAGGCCAGCAGATGGCAAGGTATCGATCAAATGCCATAATGGCCAAGAAAAAGCATTCTGTAGAACCAAATGAGAAGAAAAAGTAGAACTGGAGAAAGCACCCAGAGAAGGAGATGACCTTGGTGTCAGAGAGGAAGTTGGCCAACATGTTAGGGACAGTGGAGGTGACATACCAGATCTCCAGGAAGGAGAAGTTGGCGAGCAGGATGTACATGGGTGTGTGGAGTCTCTGATCCCAGTGCACAGCACAGATGATAGAACCATTGCCCATGAGGGTCAGGAGGTAGACAGCAGAGAAGAGCATGAAGAGGAGGACCTGCCCCTCCTTGGGGCAATGGAAGCCCAGGAGGATGAAGCCAGTGATGGTGCTGGAGTTGTTGGAGGGTTTCATGAGTCTGTGAGCTGTGAAAGGACCAGCAAATTATTTAATGAATGTGTAGAGATAGATGGGGACTCAGGTATGTATTGAAGCTACCATGGGGGATGCAATAAATACTTATATATCAATCACTACTATTTTTATCTAACCCTTAAATGCAATCCTTGCTTTGTTGTTGGACTGTAAAAACACTAGAAGTTAGTGAAGATCAATAGATAAACAGAGATGTATGTAAACATGTTTAATATATAAATAACTTATTAAATAATTATGAATAAAATTTCAGAGTAATTAGCATTGAGGTCAAGAAATAGAATATCACTTGCATCCTAGAATCTCCTCTCATGATTCATCCCAATCAGTATCCTCTGCCTCTCTGTTACTCCAGATTATAACATTCTCCTTTCCTTTTGGTAACTATCTCCTTGCTTTTCATTATTTTAGTAACCAAGTATGTAATTCTAAGTATTTAGTTTTGCTTGTGTTTGTATTTTTATGTAAAGGAAATCACATTTTATATAGTACTTTTGGATTACTTCTTTTGTTAATAGTAAGTTTGTAAAATTCATGTTGTTCTATGTATCTTTTGTTTGTCTAGTTTACTGCTCTACACCTTTGCATTCTATGAATAAATGGCTTGTTTAACCATTCTACTATAGGTGAATATTTTGGTTATTTCCCGTTTGAGACAATCACGAGGAATGATTCTATAAACATATAGTTCATATTTCTTAGTTCACATGAGCATGCACTTTTTTTAGGCTGTATTATAGGGTGTGTGTCTCTTCAATTTTCGTAGCTTAAGTTGAACAGTGTTCCATCATTGCTGGTCTACTTTTCACTCCCAATGACAGTATATGAGAGCTCTGACTGTCAACATTCTTTTCTTGTAAGTTCTGTATTTACCAGAGCCTAGGGAATGACATGTAAACTGCGTTTTAACAGCTTCTCTCTCTCTCTCTCTCTCTCTCTCTCTCTCTCTCTCTCTCTCTCTCTCTCTCTCTCTCTCTCTCTCCCCTGATTATATTAGACTGGGTAGTTCTCTTCTTAGCAGTATTTTTTTGTTTAATTTCAGAGTAGGTAGTTATACCAGAACTCTTCTGTTCTCAAGAGAGAGTATTCTGGAAGTAATGAACTGTCCCCAAACTTGGAGTAGGAGAACATTTTATGCCTGATCAATTTACAGCCATTTCTGGGAAGTTCATTATCCATCTTTTATGAGTTCAGATATTGTGATCAGCCTTGTGATTTAAACAAGGCGTTTCTTTACTGTACCTCCTATTTAACTATATACTTCTTCCAAGAGAGAATTCTTTGAAATGTATCAGGAGCATTTTCTGGAGCAACAAGTTTCAAACAGAACTTGTTATAGGCTCACAAGTAGTTTGTCTGAGAAGCTGTTTTATCAGAAGTGATTTGGAATTAACATAATGCTTCACACTAAGCTTTTAACAAATATTCATAAAATGAATGAATAAATGCACTTTTTTAGTTCTTAGAAAGAGATTATACTCACATAGCTACGTGTGGGCAAAGATGACTTAGATTGCATGGCCAGGGAATAGGAGACCCTTGGGGCTATTGGAATCACTTTTCTCTTTTGAGGCAGTTAACTAACTCATTGATTCTATTTTGTGTTGCAATCTATCAAGTTCAGGAGTAAAACATTCAAATTAATTCTAGCAAATAGCTGCTGCTCACTTATGTTTATACAGTTTCTCAGTCATCCAGGGTAGCTACAGCTGAAGAATAGGATCAGCATTAATCTGGTCTTATCAATATAGATCTCCGATGGTCTGGGTTGGAAATATGATGCTGAAAAGTCCATGTAAACTATGGAACTTGATATTATTGATCTAATGTTAAGGTATACACAGCAGAAAACTGGTAAAGAAAACTAAATTTCTCCCTCCCAATCACTTCTTGGGAGCACCTCAAGGCATAATGATTTTGGATGGTTATACATTTGCATAATGGCTTTATGTTTTCCTGGGTTATGAAAACACCGACCTTTGTGAAACAATCCTGCCCCCAGACCGTGGTCTTGGTTACTATAACCTCCGTGAATAGGGCACAAAAAACATACATTTTCCGTTATCTGCAATATAGATAGCATCAATCAATCATAAATTATTTTTGAGAGTTACCCAAGGAATCTGCCAATGGTCTCTTTTAAATATTCAATAACAGTAAGACCTCCCTGGATAAATGGCAGAAGGTGTCAGGGGAGAACTGGTTGATTACAACGTATTTTTGTTTTGTTTTTGAAGAGAAAGAAAATTTGTGCCAGGGGGCTAGCAAACTGATTAATATTTTGGAACTTGTAATGTGTATACAAAGCTTCTTTCTCTGAGTCAGATCTAGTTCTAGATTTTGTATTTCCATGCCATAGGGAACTCAAGTGGCCAATAAAATTTCTCAAGATCTTACTAGTTTATGTCTTAACTTATATTACCTCAGGTCTTTTAGTGCCTGAGCTGTGGGAAGAACAGTTTCTGGTTCTTGTACCATAAACTTACACTTTCTAAATGCCCTTTCCTCTCTGATTTTAAGAATATGTGACTAGGGACTGAAATTAAGTTTCAGATACAAAGTATCCCCTTTTTTTTGAAAGTGAAATTAAACCAGACATAAAGTATCTAATATATATTTGCATTAGTTTAACCAAGTCTCATTCAGGATAAAAACATTCAGAATGTGGTCTTTTCTGAAGCAATAGTTGTTCCAAATTCTCTATTCTGTGAATGGGGCCATTAACAAATGTTGGAGATATGAGAATACATTAACTAATGAGTCGTAGAAGTGACTCAAAAGAAAATTTGCTATAACATGTGAAGGTCACTTATGAACTTTACATCCCATAAAGTTTAAAAAAAAAAAAAGGTCCTTTTTAGACCTATAGGTTTAATACCAACTTAGAGAAAAATCCCTCATTTTTTAATAGGTCAAAATAATTTGTTACTAATTGTGGTTTTGTCATTAATCAAAGTGTTTCACAGGATGTTTATTTTTCTTTCTTTTTTTTGCAGGATATTTCTTAAAGCTTATTTTGTGTGATAATCACTTTGTCCATCATCTCAAAACATTCTCAGTATTTGAATGGTTTAGTTAATGTTCAGAAACTTACTTTTCCTGGTCTAGGCTATTTTAATGTTACATCTCTTCCTTTCTTTTACTCTTCACATCCAACTCATCAGCAAGATGCTTCTGTTTCTAAAATGTAACTCATAATACACACTTTTCTTTGACTTCATTGTCATGACCCAAGGTTCAAATTATCATCCTTTCTTCCTAGAACTTCTGCAGCAGCATCCTTGGAAGCACCTCGCCTCTACTTTTGCCCCTCTACCCTCCACTTTCCACATAGCAGCAGAGTACTCTATGAAAATGGAAAAACCAATCAAGTTAGACTTTTGAGTAAAATCATTTCCTCTTAGAACAGTTCTGTATCAGGAAGTCTTACAAAGCTGTTTTGGAAAACAGGAAAGTATTCTAGAAAACATGAATGGCCATCACCATTTTATGCTCAATCTAATATATTTAACAAGACTGTATTTTTACTCATCTTTTATTACTTAGCTCCACTATATGGTAGAACTATAATGTTCACCTGTCACAAGTCTGAGCTGGAGCTGTCAAAAAAAAAAGTGTGTGGGGTAAGGGCTGGTTGAATCATCCTGTAATGACAAGAGACAGAGGGCCTGTGAACATGTGTACAGTGATGTCTGTGTTTATGTACCTAGGCTTCTTGGATTGAGCTAGTTAACAGCAATTGCCCTTTTATGGTTTACTTGTTAAATTAGCCAACCCAGGAAAGGCTGAGATAGTGTGAGGAAGACATTCCCTGATACTGTAATCTTCGTCAAAGCTCAGTACAGTAGAAGTCTTGATACGTCTGTTTCTTGACCCTTATTCCATAGCCAGTCCAGAGATGTCTCCTGCCAACTCGATTCCTTCCTTTAGCTAGTCTGCATAGTTTCAGTGAGGGGACTGCCACATATGTTACACTGGGTAATCTGTTTCTGGAAAATACTTAAAAGTAAAGATAATTAGATTGGGATAAGTGGTAAGCAGTTGTTGTATAATAGAGAAAGCATTGAATTGAGTAAGAACTTTTTAAAACTAGTCATAGGAAACTAATACTCAGTTTTCTTAGCAATAAAATGGACATAATTATGCCTTCTTTAAAGGGCTGTCATAAAGATTACTGAATGACATAAATGTTTCTGGAAGTATCTTGACCATTGCCTGACCAGTAAGAGCTTAAGAAATATTGGTTGTATGTGTATGGCCATAGCAAATACAAAAAGTGCTGTGGGTAAAATCTAGTTGATTATGATTTTTACACTCTTCCAAACACTATATAACTTGATTACCTGGATCAACAAATGAAATTCCAAACTGAATCTTCTCAAATTTTTTGTTTTTTGTTTTTCCATAGAAGAAAGAAATGGTCTTCTTGGCAATAACCAGAAAGGAGAAAATAGGTGGAAATTGTTATGATAAGAAATCTTGATTGTGTTTGCTGAAGGATGGTGGGGTTATAAGCAGAGCCTACCAGGAAATAAGCCCTATTTTTTCTGATCCTTGAGGATCCATTTACTGTTTCTAAAATGTAAACAGTGTCAAGAGACATCTCTATGCTTGTTATTCACTTCCCTTGGGGCTTGCCTTAATTTCTATTGTTGCAAGTTGAAATAATATTATGAAACATATTTTTTTCAGTGCAAGTTGAAGTAATATGTTTTTCTTGCTTTAAACCTTTCACAGGTAGAATGAAATATTAACAAATCAGGTGATTGATTATTTGATGAATAATCAACCAATAAGTCTATCTGTAACTCCCTTAAGTGTATATACCATGTGTCCAACAAAGAATTTTACAAACTTGAAGGAAATAAAAGCAGCTTCAGATGTCCATAACTCATCTGAAATTCACATCTAGACCTAAAATTATTATAAGGTGTTCTGATGCTCTCAGCTAGGTCATCCTGTTCTGTTTTTGGACATAAGAATTTTACAAAATACAACCTCTGACACAAAATAAGGCAGCTTTATAATTTTGTCTAAACAGAAAAAAATAAGGTCACTATGCAGCCAATAAAATACCAATATTGTCTGCTCTTGGCTTAAATGAGTGACTGCTAGTTTTTTTTTTAAGCCAATTATAGCTTTATCTTCCTTCTTGTCTGCCCTTTCTATAGATTACCTTAGTTGAGATACCTAATCTAGAATTGCCCTTGCTTTGACGACATCCAATTTGGAGCAAACTATCACTTTGTTAGATTCTCCTCCAAACCTCTCAACCAAGCACCAACCCTTTAATAGGTTCTTTCTAACATTGTCTTACTGAGACAGAATATGGCTCTCCAATGGTATACATTATCTTTTGCTGTTATGAGTAATAAATCCAACTCATTCATCTACAGGTATTCCTGTGGTCTTTGGCCAAAGGGCATTGACAAACCTAACACATCATAAGTTGGCTGTGAAGCAGGAAGCATTTTCATGAGACTTATGCAGACATCTCTAAGAAGACAGCTACATCTAGGGACACTTTCCAGGCCCAAGGATATTCTTGGCTAAGGTCAGTCAGAGCAGGGTCATTCTGAAGCTACTTTCTGACCAAGTGCAACTGGGAGGTGGACTCTAAGGCTTACTTATCTTCAATAGAGGGGCAAATCTTTTAACCCAGCTGATCTTCAGGCTCTCCATCCTTCCTACCATGGAAGAAATTTTTGTCTAAGACACTGGCGAGGTTAGCTTACTTCTGGGCTTGGCCAAAATTTATATTTCGTAATATTTCAAAGTCTTCATTCTGTCAAACAAGGCACTCTGCAGTGCAGCCTTATTCACTTTTCTTGCCCTACTTCCCACATTTTTCTTCAGGTGTCTCAATGCCTTGGTAAAACCAAAGCATCTAGGCACACAGTGGAAGCTCAAAAAATATGTGTTGAAGGAGTAATTTCAACCTCTGGAAGATGTAAAAGAGCAGCCAGTGTGATTGACTTGAGGTGGGAGAGTTAAGCCCCGTGGAGAAAGAAAAATGCAAGTGTGGAGTGTTGATCAATTAACACTGTTCAGGGGTATCTGAACGATTCTTTGCCTCTTTTCCATCCATTTTATATTCCTTTCCCATCTCTGGGTTGGATCTGAAAATTTTATTTTTTAAAAAGTTTTATGGTGGTATAAACTATATACAAAGTGTATAATTTGATAAACTTTCACACCCACACACATATACACACCTGTGAAATCATTTTTATAATCAAGATAGCAAACGTAATCGTAAACTCCAATCACCATGACTGTTTGCAGTCTCTCCCTCCTACCCCTCCCTGACCTTACTCCCTAGGTAATCACTGATCACCCTCTTACTATAGGTAAATTGCATTTTCTACAGCTCCATATTAGCTTTAAAACCAGCAGCCTTGCATCCATCGTATCTGTGAAAATCAGGAGACTAGCAGCCACTGGAGAAGGAAGGCAGGGTTTGGAGATCCTCAAAAAGCCCCATTCTTGGACAACTCTCACTATTTGACCTGTTTTACACTCCCTGGAAAAATTTCCTTATTTGCAGACCTTGTTATTTGGCCTGAATCAGAGCTTACTCAAAGGGAAAAGCCCTATCTCAAGGATATTGTGGAAAACAGTCAACTGCAGTTGTTTAATAGTGCAGCTGCCTGAAGCAGTGATGTCAGTTGGGACAAATGGGAGGCTAGACAAAAAACTTAAAAGGAAGATCTGAGGAATGAGATGCCCATAGTGATTTTTGAAATGCTCAAATATATTTCTGGGGATCTAGAAAGCCACATACATGTGTAGGGCTGTGTACATTTTTAAAGAAGACTTAAGATGACCCAAATGTTTACCTATGACTGTATTTGAGGTCCTGCAAAAAGTAGAAAATGAAGACTAAGGCGGAGTTATAAACTGCTGGAGCACAAAACAGAGAGCCCTCAGCAGAGAATGGATAACTCTTAGTTAAAGGCTTTTAAGGAAATCTCTGTGCAATTATCATCTGACCACGAAAGCTAACCAAGCAGAGACTTTAGTACTACACATCACGAGTGATATAGACTTCACAGAATTAGTAAAAAAGAGTCATTAAAAAAACCAACAGCAACATACATTCTGGGAAACATGACAGAGTGAGAAACGTTCTTAGATCTTTCCCCTGGAAACAACAATAAGTTGAACATCTAAAACTCAACAAAAAACACCCAAACTGCACACCAGCATGTTTGAGCATGGGATCTGCTCATAAGACACAAGACAGAGTCCTAGGTGTTAGAAGGTGGACTGGGAGAAATAAAGAAGCTACCTCTTGCAGCTGCCTGAGCTCCCTGCAGGAGGAGGGGGAAGGGTGAAGATGCGACTAGGTCCCTTAACAACCCAGCTTGGGAAAGCTGTGAGCTTTCCGAGGCTGGCTAGTGGCAGGGTCCAGTCATCAGGCCAGAAGGCAGAGAAGCAGGATGAGACTGCAGAGAAACAACAGACCAAAACACTATCATAGTAGGGGACTTAAATACCCCACTGTCGGATATGGACAGATCATCCAAATAGAAAATCAATGAGGAAATAACATCCTTAAATGACACATTAGACCAATTGGACATAATTGACATTTACAGAGCCTTCCATTCCAAAACAGCTGCTTATACATTCTTCTCTAGTGCACATGGAACATTCTCAGGAATCGACTACATAGTGGGACACAGAGATAGCCTTAACAAATATAAGAGGGATGAAATCATACCAATCATATTCTCTGATCATAATGCTTTGAAACTAGATATCAACTGCAAAAAGTCAGAGAAGAAATAAAAAGAGAGATCAAGAGATACATAGAAACGAATGATAATGATAGTACAACATATCAAAACTTTTGAGACATGGCAAAAGCAGTCATAAGAGGAAGTTCATATTATTACAGGCCTATCTCTACAAACAAGAACAAGCCCAAATAAACAACCTAAAAAACTAGAAAAGGAAGAATAAATGAAGCCTAAAGTCAGCAGAAGGAAAGAAATAATCAAAATTAGAGCAGAAATACATGAAATTGAAAACAAAACAAAACAAAAAAACAAAGAAAATATAAACACAACAAAGAGCTGGTTCTTTGAGGAGGTTAATAAAATTGACAAAACCCCTGAGTAGACTCACTAAAGGAAAAGAGAAATGACACAAATAAACAAAATCAAGAGTGAAAGAGGGGAAATTATGACTGATATTGCAGAAATACAAAGGATCATGCAAGAAGATTTAATGCAATTCCCATCAAAACCCCATCAGCTTTTTAAAAAGAAATAAAACAAGAAATCATCAGATTTGTATGGAAGCACGAAAGACACTGCATTGCTAAAGTCATCCTGAGAAAAAACAACGAGGCTGGAGGCATTGCTCTGCCTGATTTCAAATTATACTACAAAGCGGACAGTAATCAAAACGGCATGGTATTGGTAGAAAAACAGACACATGAACCAGTGGAACAGAATCGAGAGTCCAGAAGTAAACCCATATTATATGGACAAATAATCTTGACAAAAAAGCCAAAAATATACAATGGAGAAAGGAAAGCCTCTTTAATAAATGGTGCTGGAAAAACTGGAAAGCCACCTGAAAAAGAATGAAACTAGACTGTTGTCTATCAACACATACCGAATTACTTCAAAATGGATTAAGGACCTGAATATAATACCAGAAACAATAAAATGCACAGAAGAAAACATAGGAACTAAACTCAAAAGCAAGAGAAATAAAAGTGAAAACAAATGAATATGACTACATCAAACTAAAAGCCTCTGCTCAGCAAAAGAAACTGTCAACAAGGTAAAGAGACACCATCCCAATGGGAAAATATATTTGCAAGCAACACCTCTGATAAGGGTCTAATATCCAAAATGTACAAAGAACCCATATGACCAATGACAACAACAACAAAAAAACAAACGATATGATCAAAAAATGGGCAGAGGACCTGAACAGACACTTCTCCCTAGAGGACATACAAATGGCCAACAAATATATGAAAAGATGCTTAACATGCTGGCTATTAGAGAAATGTGAATCAAAACCACAATGAGATACCATCTCACACCTGTTAGAATAGCTATAATCAACAGGACAAGTAATAAGAAATGCTGGAGAGGATGTGGAGAAAAAGAACCCTCATACACTGCTAATGAGACTGCAAATTGGTACAGCCACTATAAAAAACAGTATGGAGTTTCCTCAAAAAACTAAGAATTGATCGACCATATGATCCAGCAATCCCTCCACTGGGTATTTACCCCAAAGACTTGAAAACCCATATCCAAAAAGATATTTGCACACTGATGTTCTTAGCATTGTTATTCATGGTGGCCAGGACATGGAAGCAACCGAATTGTCCTAGGATAAATGGTTGGCTAAAGAAGCTGTGGTATATATATTCAATGGAATATTACTCAGCCATAAGAAGAGATAAAATATTGCCACTTGTGACAACATGGATGGACATCGAGATAATCATGCTGAGTGAAAAAAGCCAGACAGAAAAAGTTGAAAATCACATGATATCACTTACATATGGGATATAAACCTAAAAGCAACAAATGAACAGGGCAAACAAACAGAGAAACTCATGGACATGGAGTATAGACTAGTGGTCACCAGAGGGTGGGGATTGGGAAGGAGGGGGAGGTAGACGGGTAAAGGGAGTCAAATATAGGGAGGTAGGGAGAGGGTGAAGTGGGTTAAGGGGATCAAATATATGGCAGCTGAAGGAGACTGGACTTTGGGTGGTAAACACACAATACAATATATAGATGTCAAATTATAATGTACACTTGAAAATTATATAATTATATAGACCAATGTTACCCTAATAAACTTAATTTTTTTTTAAAAAAAACAGCAGTATCAGCAGCAACAAGAACAACAGTCATGAGAAGGAGCAGTAACAATGAAACCTGGAAAAGTGGGGGGAATTTAATTTTCAAAGTTGCCACATTATATTATTTAAAATGTCCAGTTTTAAGTACAAAAGAAATATGACATACAAAGGAACATAAAAGTATGGGAACAAACCACCAGTCAATAAATTGTCCATAAATTAGTGGATGAATAAACAAAATGTTGTATATCCATACAATGGAATATTATTTGACAATAAAAAAGAATAAAGTACTCACACATGCTACGACATGGTTGAACTGTTCATGGATGAACATTATGCTAAGCGAAAGAAGCCAGCCACAGAGGCCACACATTATATAATTCCATTTAATATGAAATGCCCAGAATAGGCAAAATCCATAGGGACAGAAGTAGATAGATGGTTGCCAGGGTTGAAAGAAGGGTGAAGTAGGAAGTGACTGCTAATTGGTATGGGATTTCTTTCTCAGTGGTGAAAATATTCTAAAATTTGTTAGTGGTGAAGGTTGCACAATTATGTCAATAAACTAAAAAGTATGGAATTGTTCACTTTTAAAAGGGTGAATTTTATGGTATATGAATAATATTTTAATCAAGTTATTACAAAACAAACAAAAGAGTGATAATTAGAAAAGTTTATTTCCATCACTGGTTTGTGGTCTCTCTGAGGGCAGGAAAGAAATATTGCTAATTTGAGTCACTGCAAAGGCTAGTACAATGCCAGGAGAGATTTTCATATTCCCTTTCTTTTTATTATGTGTAATCTCCCAAATATATACATGTGAAAATCATTCAAAAAAGACTTATCTATTTTGGATATAATTTTTTTGGGCAAAGCAATGTTTATTATACTTATGTTATAACACATCTTATCGTTCTCTAATATTCAATTTGGTTGATTTGCACTAAGGTGGCTTTTGAAAAGAAAAGGAAAATGGGTGTGGTCTTATTCTGTGTTATTGCAGAGTTCAGAAATTCCTAAATTTGAATGCAGTGGTTCCCAACACTCTCAGTGTATTATAGTCTCCTGCAGAACTTTTCAAAATATCTGTGCCTAGTCCTCATCCCCAATTCTGAGTCAATTAGTTTAGAACCACCGTTCAGGTGGAGGTAGGTATCAATAGAAAGTCCTATTTGTGGTGTGATTATTAGGAGCAGTTCAGAGAGACTGTTGCAGATCAGTGGTTTTCCAACTTTAATGTACACAGTAATCCACTGAAGGTAAAATGCAGATTCTGCATCAACAGACCTGAGATGGCACCCTGAGTTCCTGCCTACTAAAATGCCCAGCTGATGATCCCAAAATCACATTTTCAGTGGTAAGGGTTGTATATGTTTTAAAATATGCGGGAGTGGAAGCATGGTTAGTAGGAAGACTATGAAATAAAGAAGTTACATTATTAGATAAAGAGATTAATGAAGGGTAGGAAGCAGGTAATTTCTTAGACCTTAATGATACTATTCCATTGATTTGATTATCATTTAATGATTGGTCCAACCAGTTTAGACTGATCTCACATTTTTCTAGCAAAGTTCTTTTCACCTCATACACAGGACTTATAAAATCAGATTGTTACAGAGTTGTATAGTTTCTTTAGATATTGTCCTGAATGTCAAGAATGATAGAATTTAGTGAAGAAATATTAATAATATGTTTATTTTATTTAAATGAACACTATTGACACTTTTGTGCTAAGTACTATGTTGGGTTCTAGAATTACAGAAGTTAATAACACATAGTTTTTACTCTTAAATAATTCACAATCTAATAAGATTGTGAAGGCTGCGTGGAGACAGACTTGTGAATAACTAACAGTAATACAAGAAAGGATGAAGGACACATTTAATATAAATACAAGTAAGGTGCTATGGAAGAGAATTAATTCTGGCTGGGGAAAGGCTTCATTAATGACCTGGCATTTAGGATTTTGAAATGCTTCCTTCAGAAAATTCACACCAACTTTCCAGTTTCTCAGCTCTTCACTGACAGGAGGCTCAGAGTCTGAACTTATGTGGGAATAACTCACTAACATCACAGACCAATTTTAGGAACCTCCTAGAACTTTCTTCAAGGCAGTCTTCATTTCTTTATTCCGAAGGCTGTAGATCATGGGGTTGAAAAAAGGGGTCAAAACTGAGTAGAATAAAGTTGTGAACTTCTGCATGCCTTCTGCTTGCCCTGACCCTGGGCTCACATATGTCATCATGACAGAACCATAGAAAAGAAAGACAACTGCCAGATGTGAGGAGCAGGTGGAGAAGGCCTTCTTCCGACCAGCAACTGAGGGCACCTGCATTACGGCCTTCAGCACTAGGGTGTAGGAGCCAATAATGTAGAAAAAGGTGGCAAAAATGAGGAGAGAGCTCATGGTGCTGCATATGAGAATAGTCCCAGGAATTGGAACACAGGCTGAAGCCAGGGCCAGCAGAGGACCTAGGTCACACAGAAAGTCATCAATCACATTTGGGCCACAAAATGGTAGCTGGGTAACAAGTATCACTGGGATCAGAAACCAGAGGAAACCATACACCCAGCAGAAGATGACCAGGCTGCTACAGAACTTAATAGTCATGATGGTAGGGTAGTGCAGAGGGCAGCAGATTGCCAGGAATCGGTCATAGGCCATGATGGAGAGAAATAAGCATTCGGTTGTGCCCAGTGAGAAGAAGAAGTACAACTGGAGCAGGCACTGAGCAAAGGAGATGGTTTTCGTCTGGGAGAGGAAGTTGGCCAGCATGTTGGGCACATCAGAGTTGACATAGCAGATCTCCAAGAAGGAGAAGTTGGCCAGCAGAATGTACATTGGGCTGTGGAGCCGGCAGTCCCAGCGCACCGCACACAAGATGGCCATGTTTCCAAGGAGGGTCAGGATGTAAGTCACAAAGAATATGGAAAAAAGGAAGATTTCTATTTCCCAGCGGCAAGGGAAGCCCAAGAGGATGAACTCACTCACAGTGTAGGAAATATTTCTGGCCTCTGAGGTCATTTCCTTCCATCCTGTGAAGATTGCAGCAGAAATTACATATTCAAAGAAAATTATGCCTTCTGAGTCCTCCCTAGGAGAGTGAACACGTTTTCCTGCTTGAAGGAGAGGGGATCTAGAGCAGTAGTTTCAATTTTTGATTGGGTACCCCAACAATACAGTTGTTGAATATACTCTTTTATATATGACTATTTAAACAATATACAAACCACAGTTAATTAATGTAGTAAATATTGGTGAAGATTTGAAAAAAAAAAGCTTTCTTAGAATTAAAATAATAATAGAAATTCAGCTATCTCCTTTCTGCATCCTTCATTGTGTTGCCTGGTGAACCCAACTTTGGAGACCATTGGCGTACACAATACAGATAGGTGGCTGGCTAAAGCTAAGTAGAGATGCAAACTTTGACATGGGCAATTCAATCATAAAAAAAGTTAGAATTGGTAGATTTACTGTAATATCAGTTAAGTGACATAAAAGAGAGAACATGAGGCTTTGAAGCCAGATGTGAAATAACCACAGAGTGACTTTAAGCAAGGTATAGCTGAGCTACATTAACTAACTGACCATCAATAGACCACTATTTGTATCTATTCTCTCTCTGTGGGATGGTGCAGTACATAAACTCCAGGCTTTGATATTATCAGAATAATATGGGGGAGCCTTTGAAAGATGTAGCAGAGCATGGGCTTTGGAATTACAGATCTTGGCTCCACCACTTTCTAAAGAGTATTTACTCAGGGAAGGATTTAACCTCTGAAACAGTGTGTAAAATATGAATAATAATACCTCCATAGCAAGGATGACATGAGAATTGCATGAAATAATATATGCAAAAGCCATTTACAAATTATGAAATGCTACAGAAATATAAGCTATTAGAAACTGTTTGGAGATTATTATGCTAGATATTATACTCCCTTGTTAATTTTTATAAATTAAACTGACTTCAAAATGCCAAAGGGGGGAGTGGGAGAGTGGAGGTATATGGAATAAAAAGGGTCAAATATTTGGTGACAGAAAGAAATCTAGCTATGGGAGATGAACACACAATGTAAATATATATATGCCTTACTGTTAAAACATACAGCTGAAACAGATTTCGTTAACCAATGTCACCATAAAAAATTAATTAAACAAATGAACAAACAAACAAAAAATGCCAAAGAATATTTTTGCCTATAGAATTTTAGCCATACAATAGGGTAAGTACATGTGCTTGTGTGTGTGTGTGTGTGTGTGTGTGTGT
>CM053509.1:61765426-61782189 GCA_028627145.1 Eidolon dupreanum
TCATGTGGTTCTACAGAATGCTTTTTCTTGGCCATTATGGCATTTGATCGATACCTTGCCATCTGCCGGCCTCTACATTACCCCACCGTTATGACTGCACGTCTCTGCACCTATCTTGTGGTCAGCTGCTGGGTACTGGGTTTTCTCTGGTTCTTGATTCCTATCATCATCATCTCCCAAATGTCCTTCTGTGGCTCCAGGATTATTGACCATTTCCTGTGTGACCCAGGTCCTCTTCTAGCACTCACTTGCAAAAAATCTCCTGTGGTTGAGCTTGTCTTCTCCACTTTAAGTCCTTTGCCCCTCATCATTCCCTTTCTCTTCATCATGGGGTCCTATGCTCTGGTACTAAGAGCTGTATTGAAAGTCCCTTCAGCAGCTGGACGAAGAAAGGCATTCTCCACCTGTGGGGCTCATCTATCTGTGGTTTCACTGTTCTATGGCTCAGTGATGGTCATGTATGGGAGCCCGACGTCTGAGCATGAAGCTGGAATGCAGAAGATTGTGACTCTCTTTTATTCTGTTGTGACCCCACTTCTTAACCCTGTGATATACAGTCTAAGGAACAAAGATATGAAAAAGGCCCTGCAGAAATTTCTAGGGATATAAAAAATGTTAATCAGTAGGGCTCATGGACGTTTAGAACTCAAACTGTATTTAACTTATTTAAAAAGGTTTTCAAAAATTGCATTTAACTCATTTTCAGGTTAAAAACTGGCTTTATTCAGATAATTGTTCACCCTACTTTTGATCAAAATCTCAATCATTTATGAGCATATTGTAATAATCAATTTTCAGTGCAAACAGTAAAGTAGAAACATTTATAGAGCATATAGACCTGAGACCCAGCTGCATAGGCCAGTTCCCAGAACAGGTTAACTGCATCCTGCTTAATGCTATCAAATAGATAGATTTCAAAGGCAGCCAAGCCATGAGAAACTTCCACTTAGACAAACAGCCTTTGTACCTCTGGGAATCGGGGAGGGAGGACCGGTGGGAATCGGGGAGGGGGGACCTGTGAGTAATCGAAAAGGGGGGTCAACCGGGGAAGATAAGGGGGTATATAAGGATAACAAAAACTAGGTTCGGGGCACTTGCCTCTATCACTGCTGCGACAGTGGAGGTTTGAGCCCGGATTCGAATATGTAATAAATTTTTTTTTTGATTCGGCTATCTGGCTTCTGTGTCAGTGCGCACTGGGAAACTTGCTCTATAACACATATGTCTGTTTTTTTATTTCTTCTCTTGGTTTTTTATCATTTGTCCTGTTTCTTAGCATGCCTCAACGTTTTAACTGAATACCAAACACTATATTTTAAAAATTATAGACAATGTGTATAGTAGTAACTCAACAAAAATTAACGTTTCCTTATAGCAGTAGATAGAAGCAGATGATTTTGATCTCATTTAAGGACTATGTTTATGTTATAAAAATAGTCTATGCCAGTTTTACTCTTATTTCTGTGTTGTAAATCTACTCCAGGAACATAGCCTTCTAAGACCTCACACTGCAAGCCTGGACTGTTTTCTGGACTCCTCCACCTTAGCAGGCTCTGACTTCTTATTTCTGTACTCCATGAACCTCACAAATTTTGAATCCTCTGCTCAGCACTTTAGAATCCTAGATTCTGCTTTACACTAGATTTCTTGAAAGCTCATCTTGCACATAAATAGCTTAGAAATCTGAAAATGCTTTGAAAAGAGATTACATATTTTGAGCCTCACTTTTCCGTGATCTTTCTCTCTCCACAATTTGTTTACCAAATCCCAGCTGGTTTGGCAACCACAAACACCAAGTCCTTTATCTCCTGAGTTCGGTGAAACTACTGCTTTCTGCTGAGACCTTTATTCTTCCTTCCTCCAATTCTTCCTGCCTGCTTCCATATCCCCACACTCTCCCTACATTTCCTCAAGGAAAAACACCAAAGTGAATGTAGAACTCGTCTACTTGTCCCTCCCTTCTTGGAATTATGGCCCCGAAGTATTGCCTGTGTTGATTGCTCTCTAGTGCTTTCGAATGATTGTTTTGTGTATTTTGCACAGAATTTATAGCTACTTTCAGCAGAAGGGTTAGTTTAATACAATCTGTTTAATCATAACCATAACCAGAAATTATTTTGTTTATATCAAAATCCCATATATTCTCATTTGTTTCCTCATTTTCAGATGTTGATCTTATAACCATTCGACACCCACAAATCAGAGACAAATGCATATAAGAACTGGTATAAACACATGTGTGGGCTGTAGGCCTGCTTTTTTTTCGTTGCAATCAACTCCAGATTCCACGAGATTTCACCCTTGTGAACAAGAAGAAGGGTAAGGGAGGTGGGTGGAGGAGTCTGGGTGCTTGAAATAAAATGAGAGGTAAAACCAGAATGACAGAGAACAGATTTAGGCAAAATTTTTTTTCAATGGGAGGTGCTCACAAATTATAGATCAGTGAAAAGATTCACTCATTTTCGCATTAGTAACTTGGGCTAGGTCTCCTTGAACTCTCTCCTAGGCCTTGAATGAAAGGTCATACTATTATTGAAGTGTCTTTACCAATTCAACTACCTGATCCTGTAGATGAAGAAAGTAAGAATTAGGAATGAGGAGTGATTTGCTGAGGATAATAACTTCAATGGTAAAAAAAAAAAAAAAAAATTCCTGTGAACCACCCCCGTCACTAGCCCAATTGCCTTTGCTTTACTAACTAATCTTATATTTCTGTCTTTAGGATTTCTCAATGATTTGCTTGTCAAAAATTTAGGACTTTTCAATTATTTTCCAGTTAAACAATGTTTGTTTCCTTAGTGTATATAAAGCTCTGTAAACAGTAAAAAAAAAAAAAAAAAAAAAAAAACAGAACAAGATCCCAATAGGAAAATAAGCAAAAAATACAAACCAATAACATACAGAAAAGATTCTTAAACATATGGAAAGAGCGATAATACATTTATAAATAGACAATGCAGAACAAGCTTATAATAGTATTCCATTTTTAACCCATTGGAGTGACAAAGATCAAACAGTTTGATAACACACTGTATAGGAGTATAAGTTTTACAAACTATATAGGACAATTATGCAGCTTCTTCAAAATTTCGATGGCATATGCCCTGTAATCAAGCAACTCAGTTTCTAAGGTACTTAGCCTGTAAATATTCTCATACATGTGAGAAATGGTGGAAGTACAAGACTATTCACTGTAGTATTGCTGTAATAGCAAAATGTCGAGAAAATATCAGTTCCCATTAAGAGAAGACTAATTAAATGAGCTATAATTCAGTCATGCGATGGAATAATATGTCTTCAATTTTATAAAACATGAAGAAACTCTATATGTGATATTATGTAATATCTCCAATATATATTGTTGAGTGGAAAAAACAAGGTAAGTAGCAGAGTGTAGCTACCTTTTATGTAGATGTTAGACTGACTCCTGATGAAGATCTAGAAATTGATAACCGGGGTTGCTTCAGGTGGGTTGTATTTGGTGACTGAAGAACAAAAGAATAAAGGAGACTCCTTTTCTTCACATCCGCTTTTGAACATTTTAAAATTCTTTGCCATGTGCCTATATTATTTGTTTGAAAATAAGTAATAATACAGTTGTTTTTGAACAAAGAATAACTTTCTAGAAGAATTTTCTGATCGTTAGATCTAGAAAATTGTTTTCTCCCCACAATTCTAGGTTTCCTTAGGAGCCTAGTCATTTATAGAAGAGTTGAACAGGGTCCTAAGAACACCTTAACACTATTCCACTCAGACTTTTTGGTATTTTAGAGAAAATATGACAAACGTCTTTCTCTTCTTAGGCTAGTACAAATACACTGTTATAAACTCTAGTTTATCACATTTATGTATATATGTCTTCTCCCTCATCATTCAATTTTTGTTGTTGTTGTTGTTGTTGTTGTTATTGTTTATCATGGTCGTTGACCACCTATAATACCAGACATTGAGCCAGGAAATAAATTTGACACAAAAGTATATAAGACACATTTTCTTCCCTCACAGTCTCATGGTAGAAATGTACAGTAAAATTGAAAGGGTTTTCTTTCTATTAAATGGTACGAGTGCAAAAAGTGAGGAAAGACTAAATACTAGGAGAGGTCATGCAAAGCAGCGTGTATGAAAGCACGGTTCTGTGTTATGTGGAAAAGGACTCAAGCATAGTTAATTAAAGGGCATTGTCTTTTTTCAAGTACATGTCGAGTTACAGAATAGAAGTGCTTCTAGAAATTCTCTGTAGGACACCATATAACTAACCACTCCTAGAAATTATTAATGTGTTCCCAAAATAAGTGTGACTATAAAATGCAATATACATTAAAGTCCAAACAAAAGTATAATTTTAAAATTTCAAGTAAACATTGGTTATACTAACAGAAAGCCGTGTTACTTTGATCTACCATCCTGCTAAGAATAAAGAAAAATGAGAAATAAAAGAAAATAATAAAACTTGACAAACTAAAGAAAAAATAGGAAAATCGTAAGTCGAAATTTTTATGAAAGTCTGAGTGGTGAGCACTTAAAGTCATTCATATTCAGAGAACACTTACCTATAATTCATTCAAATCCATATGTTTCATGACAAAGCCTGGTTGCAAAATGGAGATGAGAGGCCTCACATGAAGCTGGAGCCCTTAGTGGTCTTCGTCCTCAAGTAAGTATGAACAAGAACTAAACCTGACACCACTTAGAAGGAAAATTAAAATTCAGGGTCCCTGAAAATTTGTGGCCATGATTCAGCTGTTGCTTGGATTTATACACAGTTTTCTACAGTTTCCCCAGTATGTTGCCTTCTTTTGTTTCAAAAGTATTTAATTTTCCACTAGAGACTCTGCCATTCCTTTCCCTTTGTCTCTCATCATGAATGGAGACACACACATTGACACACACATACACCCCTCACACATCCCATGGTTCTTAACAAAATTTTAAATATTTTAATTCTCCAGGATAACCCATATGTTAGGCCAGAAAACAGTCTTAAATATTTTTAATTCAATTTATTGGGGTAATGTTAGTTAATAAAATTATATTGGTTTGAATTACACAATTCAAGAATACATTATATGTATATTGTATTGTGTGTTCACCAAAGTTAAGTTTCTTTCCATCATTTTATATTTGACCCCCTTTACCCCTATTTACCTCACTCCTCCTCCCCTTTCCCTCTAGCAACTACTATACTATTGTTTATGTTTGAGTCACTGTTTTTCTTGTTCATTTGTTGCTTTCAGTTTTATATTCTATATATAAGTGAAATCATGAAAGTATGATAATCTCAAGATCCATCTATGTTGTCGCAAATGGCAGTGTTTCATCTTTTCTTATGGCTGAGTATGAAGCAAGCAATACTCTGATATTAAAGCCAAAAACACTAGAAGAAAAAAGAAACTGCACACAAATATCCCTTATGAATATAGGCAAAAATCCTCAAAAAAAATACTAGCAAACCAAATTCAACAGCATATTTAAAGAATTACACACCATGCCCAAGAGGGGTTCAATATATAAAAATCAATCAGTGCAATACATCACTGACAGAAGAAAGATAATGTAATCATCTCAATTGATGCACGAAGGCATTTGACAAAATTCAACACTCTCCCATGATAGAAGCACTCGACAAACAAAAAATAGAAAGATACTATCTCAACATAATAAAGGTCACATATGAAAAATCCACAGTGAACATCATATTCAATGGTTTGAAAAAAGCAAACAAAAACTGAAAGTTTTTTTGAAATCAGGAACAAGACAAAGATGCCCAGTGTCACCACTTCTATTCAATGTAGTATTAAAGTCTTAGGCAGAGCAATTAGGTAAGAAAAAGAAATAAAAGGTATCCAAATAGGAAAGGAAAAAGTAAAATTATCTCTGTTCACAGATGATGTGATTTTATATGTAGAAAAGCACACCCAAAAAGAAAACTCTTAGAACCTGCAAACAAATTCAGCAAAGTTATGGATACAAAATCAACAAACAAAAATTAGTTGCCTTTTATACACTAACAATGAAAAACTCAAAAATCAAATTAAGAAAACAGTTTAATTTATAATAGCATCAAAAAGAATGATACTTAGGAATAAACTTAACCAAGGAAGCAAAAGACTTGTACACTGAAAACAACAGAATATTGCTGAAAAAAATTAAAGATGACACAACTAAATGAAAAGACAGACCTCGTTTGGGAATTGCAAGAGTTAATATTATTAAGATGTCAACACCACCCAACATGGCTTACAAATTCAATGCGATACCTATTAAATCCCAATGGTGTTTTTTGTAGAAATAGAAAAACCTATCCTAAAATTGATACTGAATCTCGAGGGACCTCAAAAAGCCAAAACAATTTTGAAAAAGAACAAAGTATGGGACCTCACACTTTCTGATTTCAAAACTTACTACAGAGTCACAGTAATCAAAACAATGTGGTACTGGCATATACACAGACATGTAAACGAATAATATGGAATAGAGATCCCCAAAATAAGCCCTCACGCATAATGGTCAAATCATTTTCGACAAGGGTGACAATACCATTCAGTTGAGAAAGGGCAGTCTTTTCAGCAAACGGTTCTAGGAAAACTGAATATCTACATGCATAATAATGAAACTGTATTTTACCTTATATCATAGCAAAAATTAATTCAAAATGAATCAAAGGCTTATACATAAGATCTAAAGTTACAAAACTCTTAAAAGAAATATAGCAAAAAAGTTTCGTGACATTGATTGGCAATGACATTTTGCATATGACACAAAAAGCACAAGCAACAACAAAAAATATAAATTGACTCCATCAGAGTGTAAAACTTTTGTCCATCAAAGGACACTATCAATAGAATGAAAACATAACCCATGGAATGGGAGAAAATATTTGCAAATCATAAATCTGAAATAAGGTTAATTTCCAGAATACATAAAGAACTCTTAAACTCAACAACAAAACATTTTTTTCATTCAGCAAAAAACTTAAATAAGGCAAAAGACTATTTCTCTAAAGAAGATATACAAATGGCCAATAAGGACATGAAAAGATGCTCAACCTCACTAATCATTAGGAAAATACAAATGAAAACTACAATTAGATACTATTTACAAAAATTATTTAAAAGAAAGAAAGAAATGGAGAGGATGTTAAATGGTGCTGGCACTGTAGAAATTACTATGACAGTTTCTCAAAAAATTAAACATAGAATTATCATACAATCCAGCAATTACACTGGATACAGGGAATCAAAGAACTGAATACAGGGAATCAAAGAGATATTTGATGTTCACTCATGCACATAGCAGCATTATTCACAATAGCCAAAGAGTGGAAACAATCCAAAAGACCTTTAACAGATGAATTGATAAACAAAATGCTATATATACAAACAAAGAGGATTATTCAGCCTTGATACGGAAGGCCATTCTGACACATGCTACAACATGGATGCACCTTGGTGAAAATAAGACTATCCCAAATAGACAAATTTTGTGTGATTCTATTTATATGAGATACCTAGACTAGTAGATTTATAGAGACAGAAAGTAGCATGGTGGTTGCCAGGGGCTGGGGAGAGTGGAATGGGAAGGTATTGTTTAATGGGTATGGAGTTTCAGTTTGGAATGATGAAAAAGTTCTGGAAGTGACTGTGGCGATGGTTGCCCAACAATGTGCATGTACTTACTGCCACGGAACTGTACACTTAAATTAAAATGATCATTTCTATGTTATTATAGTTTACCAAAATAAAAAATATACATTTAAACCATCAAAAAGGTAATAGAGAAAAATGAACTATAAAAATACTTGAAAAATACAAAAGAAATTAAGAAAAAAAGAAATAAGGAAACAAAAACAGGACAAAAAGAAAACAACAAGTCATCTACATATCAGTAGATAAGGACTGGAAGCAAAAATTCACAGATGGCAAGTGTGTGAAGAAAACACACTCCTAGAGAGTATAAACAACATACATTGTGAACATTCCCTATATCTCACAGTGAAAAAGATTTTTCCTGAAAACAAAAAGTTCTTTGAAAACCCAAACAGTCATCTCACCATTGCCTTTAACACATTATTCCTGCCTTTGCTCTGTGAGCCAATCTAACATATCTACATGAAAACTAAAGGATGTTAAACCAAAGAGCCTTGAAGGAGTCATAAACCAGCCCCAGGGGAGACTGAAGACTTCACAATAACCTAAGACAAAACTTTAATTGCACCCTTGAGAGTCTCAGCAATACATTCTTCCCCTTCATTCACCTGCATCCTCTTTACTGAAATATCTTCATGAGGTTCTTACCATATTTCTTGCAACTACTCTACAGCAAAAGTAACCAATATATAAAACTCACCTGTTGAAATTTCTCTGCTGGGTGAGATGAGTGAAATATCTGGGTGCCTGGGGGTGGTTGAGGTCTTTTATATAGCCCTTAAGGAAAATATCAATAGGTCAAATGAGAGCCACACCTCAAGGATTGACTATGGCGCTGTGCTTCTTTTCACTGGCTGTCATATCTCCCAACAGAAATACCCCTTTGCTATAATCGTTTCTTTTTGAGCACCTCAGGAAGGGAGAAAAGGGAATTTCAACGGTTTAATTCCGTGTATCCTAGGTTTCTCAGGGTCAGGCCCCTGGGTTTTGATTCCATGTAAGGAAAGAGAACCATCCGTGAGATGATAGAACTCCAGTGTTTATTCCCAGCTTTGTCCACACTTAGTCCCGTTATGAACTTCAAGTAACTTTTCTCCTGTCTAGGCATGACTGTATTTTCTTTGATGACATCTACAAATGGCTGAAATATCATTTAATAATAATATATTTTGCAAAATTTGTGGGCTTCATGCTTCTGGATATTTGGTTTCTTCCACAGTATCTGCAGTAATACAATAATGTTATGTTACATGAACTGTTGACTCCCGCACCCCACTCTGCAGATCTCCATCAGTTTAGCCCTAAAATTTTCTTGTCTGAAGACTCACAAAGGAATGCCTCATTGTTCAGAAATTTGATAAATTCCATAATTTGGTACTAGAAGAATGTTCAGTGTCATGCTCAGTTACTGATTTTCTACAATGCACCCAATTAAATAAAATTTATTTCTACTTCTTATGTACTTCACATAGGTAATATAATGCCCTTTATTTAACCATTTACTTTCTGTATCTTGAATTATTAACACTGCTATGTTTTAATATCTTCTTCCTTTATTTCAGAAAAGCTATATGTTTTTTAAGTGCCATAACATTCAAGGAGGCCATAAAATAAATCTGAGCAACCAAAAAGAGCTGGCCATAGCATTGCTATGTGATACATTAGAACTGAGTGAATTTTTAATCTAGAGTTTTAGGTTCATTTAAATTTATTGTTTTCCGTTTAGGTTACTAAATGATTATGCTAAAAAATTTACCCTAGTTACTTTGTAATCATATTTATTAGTGGTATTATTATTTACAACAGCAGCTATACATTTTACCAGTATATTCCAGGAACAATCCCAATATATTTCAATATTTTCACAAGACCACTGAAAAAGAAGTGTTAACTTGACCAAAAGCATGCAATGTGTCATATAGTATTGAAACCAAATCATCATGACATTATCATTTATTTTCCTTTAAGTACCATAATATAACAGGATTATCGACTTAAGTATATTACTGGATTGAGTCAATCACTTGTAAACCAGATCCAGCTGTGGTATGTTACCACATAGATAGCCATAGTGACTATTCTCTTCCATCCTCTTCAAACTTTTTAGGACTGAGAATGTCCCATTTTTTTTCCAGGTTAAATGTGTACCTGCTTTATTCCACCACTGGACCATCCAAACAAAAAAAGCATTTACATTGATCTTCTATGTGCCCAGGACAGATGTTAAAAATATTTAGAAGGGAAAATCAATAGGATTTGTGATTGAATCCATATGAAAGGTGTGGGTCCCAGATCTGGCTGTGATTCATGCTTGCAGCTAGGGATAGAACTCCAGATATAAAATGTTACATTAATGTAGTAAGGTGCCTGCGCCTAACTTGTGCAAGTATGACTCAGCTTATTGTTTATCGCGCATGTTTGACAGAATGTCACTATTGTTCTCTGACATACGTAAAGCCTATGCGGTCTCCTAGTGCAGAGGCCTGCACTTCCAGCAATAAAGCTGGTGCCTGCCGTTTCATTCTCATGTCAGCTCCTCGTGCATTTTTTTTTTCAACTGGGCGTCTCACCACTGAAGCCTTCCCTCTTGATCAGCTCGGCACTGACAGGAGGTGACAGAATTAGAAATTGCCTTGAATAATGCTCAAGTTTGTGGCTTAGCAAATGCTAAATGGCCTATTAAGTGAAGAGTGGTCCCATTCACCAAGAAGCAAATACAAAAGGGGAAGTGAGCCATTATGATAAAAAAAAGATGGAATAAGAAGAACTGAGCAAAATCATGGTCATAGGTTTGAAAACATAAAAGAAGATAACGGACTAGGGAGGCTTATATGTAGAATGGATACTCAACCATGACAGAGATATGAGGTGAGTTGGGATTAGTGTGCCACAGGTTAATTATGGTTTTGCTACAAGTTTGGTCAGTACATTGAAAACAACCTAATTTCACTACTAGAGAGGTGTTTAAATCTATAGAAAACAATGTAGGCATGGAATTGATGTCGTAGAACTAAATTTTTGACATGGAAAAAATACTAAAATATGTTAAGTTAGAAAAACAGGTTTGAAAACAACATATTTTGAAAATTCCATTTTAACTCTTAAAGAAGGAATGCAATTCTCCAAGGAATTAACCTTATTTGCTCCAGGAACTAGAATCATTTTTGTCTATTTCTTTATTTTTCATGTTTTAATTACTTTTTTAAGTATTTTTATTTTGAAAATAATTATATTTTGGTAAAATAAATTTTGAACATTATAGCATTAATGTTCAGAGTGCACAATGGACATTCACAAGTCGAGGGTATCTGAGAAGTATGTCAAGTACTTTCCACTTAGGGAGAGAGGTCAAAAAAAAGCTATTTCACTCCTAATTCTTGGTTTAAAAATTAACTCAGATTAAAAGTTGTTCTATTAGAAATAATTAACTATAAGAGGGAAAAAGAAATCAAAAGTGATGACCACTTTTTTGACTACATAGAATGTAGTCCTTCTGAGATTCCAAAATTTCGAAAAGAAGAGAGGAATTTTTTTAACCTAACCCATCAATACAGACTATCCACGTAATATGAAGATCTAGTGTTATGAACCCAATTTAGCTGAAATGGAATGAGCAGTGTTGTTAATTGATGGCTTTTAAATAAAAGCTAGTACTTAGTGGATGGGTATTCCAAAGTAATTACCAAATAGCCAGCATATGTACCTTACATAGGTTTCCTACAAGTTTTTCAAGAAACAAAACAAGTTGTACAACAGTGTTTTCCATCTTTTCTGTAGTCCTGGGATTCATGAACATTTCAGCAAAAAGCAATGGGACTGAGTTCCAACTCCTGGCCACACTGCTTGACAGGAGTTGCTGTTTCTTCTTCTCACTGTTCTTTGGAGTCTATATATTTAACATCATGGAAAATGGGACCATTACCTTTTCTGTGAGGGGTGACTAATGGCTTCACACCCCAATATTTATTTTCCTACAGAATTTTGCTTTCCTTGGAATCTGGCACATTATCTCTACTATGCCCACGAGGCTAGTCAATTTCATCTCAGAGATAAAAAACATCTCTTTTGTTGGCTGTCTCTTCTAGTTATATTTTTTTACTTCCCTTGGTGCAACAGAGGCATATTTCCTCCTCACCATTGCATGCGATTGGTAGAACATTATCTACCACCCATTGCACTAGGCAACTGTCATAACCCAAAGAATCCACTCTGTCTCTTTACCAGGCATTTGGGTTCCTTAGTTACTCTGTCTCCAGTGTACAGCTCTCTCAATTGCATTTTGATCATTTTGTGCATGATATAATCCCTCTGATGGCTCAGACCTGTGCCCTGGCTCCTGTCACTGAGATCATCTTCTATGTTCTGACCTCCATCATTACCATCCTCAATCTGGTACATTCTTGGCCCCTATTCCCTGTTAGATAGCTGTGTTAAAAGTTCCTTCAGCAGCTGGCCAGTAGAAGGCCTTTTCCACCTGTGCATCACATCTGACAGTGTTGTGCTTATTCTTTGGGATTCTTTTCACAATGCACATGAGTCACACAGGTGATAACCCAGCTGAAATTCAAAAGACTATGACTATTCTCTTCCGCAGTAACTCCCAACTTAAACCCCCTCATTTACAGCATGTAAGCAAAGGAGATAAAGGCTGCTCTGAAGAAAGTCCTGAGGATAAAATGAGCATAAACTAATCTACATGAGACCAAGCAAATCACTGTCCAGGCATCAAAGAATAATTTATAAGGTTTGATTTACTGCTGCTACTTCTCCAACACACATTTTAAAGGACATATTTCTAGCAGGGTCCCTCAGTATTTTATTCTTCAACTAATCTGGAAGAGTTAAACTATAGTTGATTCATATTACATACCAATTGTAACAACAATATTTTCATCATGAATAACTCCAGTGAATAGTGATTGGTGTGCATTGTATCAGTGCTATTTCATGCTGTTTTAGCTTTATTAAAAGTTAACGTGGAATGTAGAACAAGAGCACTTATCCCAGGTGAATCATTATTGGTGTACTCAAAGGCATGCATTAAGACTGTCCAATATTTTAAAAAGTGAATAAATAATCTAATTTAAATGGCTAATGGATACACGCTTAAGGGTTTAGTAACGGAAAAGCTGTCTTACCACCATGACCAAATGGACATAATTGACATTTACAGAGCCTTCCATCCCAAAACAACTGCTTATACATTCTTCTCTAGTGCACATTAGACATTTTCAAGACTCAAACACATATTGGGACACAGAGATAGCCTCAACAAATATAAGAAGGTTGAAATCATACCAACCATATTCTCTGATCATAATGCTTTGAAACTAGAGATCAACTACAAAAATAAATTAGGAAGAAACACAAATACCTGGAGATTAAACAACATGCTACTGAAGAATAACTGGATCAGAGAAGAAATAAAAAGAGAGATCAAGAGATACACAAAGGAATGATAATGATAGTACAACATATCAAAACTTTTGGAACATGGTAAAAGCAGTCATAGGAGGAAAGTTCATATAATTACAAGCCTATCTACAAAAATAAATACAAGCCCAAATAAACAACCAAACTCTTCGTCTTAAAAAAATAGAAAAAAAGGAACAAACGAAGCCTAAAGTCAGCAGAAGGAAAAAATATAATCAAAATTAGAGCAGAAATACATGAAATTGAAAACAAAACAAAACAACAGAAAAAAAAGATAGAAAAAATTAATACAAAAAAGAGCTGGTTCTTTGAATAGGTTAATAAAATTGACAACCCCCTGGCTACACTCACTAAAGAAAAAAGAGAAAGAATATAAACAAAATCAGGAATAAAAAAGGGAAAATCATTACTGATATTGCAGAAATACAAAAGATCATACAAGAATACTGTGAAAAAGGATATAACACCAAAATTAATCACCTAGAAGAAATGGACCAGGAATAAATTTAACGAAACATGTGAAGGGCCTATATAATGAAAACTACAAGACCCTATTAAAAGAAATCAAAGAATGTACAAAGATGGAAAGATATTTCATGTTCTTGGATTGGAAGAATCAGCATAGATAAAAAGACTGTGTTACCTAAAGCATTATACAGATTTAATACAATCCCCATCAAAATCTCATTAGCATTTTTTAAATAAATAGAACAAAAAAATCATGAGATTTGTATGAAGACTCTGAATTGCCAAAGCCATCCCGAGAAAAAACAACAAGGCTAGAGGCATTACTCTGCCTGACTTCAAATACTACAAAGTGAAAGTAATCAAAATGACATGGTATTGATGGCAAAACAGATACAAAAGCCAGTGGAACAGAATCAAGAGTCCAGAAGTAAACCATGGGCAAATAATTTTTGACAAAAAAAGCCAAAAACATACAGTGGAGAAAGGAAAGCCTCTTCAATAAATGGTGCTGGAAAAACTGCAAAGCCACCTGCAAAACAATGAAAATAGATTTTTGTCTATCACTACACACCAAAATTAACTCAAAATGGATTAAGGACCTGAATATGACACCTGAAACAATAAAGCGCATAGAAGAAAACATAGAAACTAAACTCAAGGACCTTGGGCTTAAAGAGGATTTTATGAATTTGACCTCAAAGACAAGGGAAATAAAAGTAAAAATAAGTGAATGAGACTACATCAAATTAAAAAGCTTCTGCTCAGCAAAAGAAATCGTCAACAAGGTAAACAGACAACATTCCGAATGGGAAAATATATTTGTAAGTAACACCTCTGATAAGGGCCTAATATGCAAAATATACAAAAACTCATATGACTCAATAACAAAAAACCTAACGATATAGTTGAAAAATGGGCAGAGGACCTGAACAGACACTTCTCCCTATAGGACATACAAATAGCCAACAAATAATTGAAAAGATACTCAACAACGCTAGCTATTAGAGAAATGTAAATCAAAACCACAATGAGATACCATTTCATACCTGTTAGAATAGCTATAATCAACAGGACAAGTAATAACAAATTTTGGAGAGGATGTGGAGAAAAAGAACCCTCATACACTGCTGGAGGGTCTGCAAATTGGTACAGACACTATGGAAAACAGTATGGAGGTTCCTCAAAAAACTAAGAATTGATCTACCATATCATCCAGAAATCATTCTGCTGGGTATTTACCCCAAAAACTTGAAAACCCATATCCAAAAAGATATTTGCACACCAATGTTCATAGCAGCATTATTCACAGTGGCCAGGACATGGAAGCAACCAAAGTGTCCTACGATAGATGATTGGCTCAAGAAGCTGTGGTACATATATACAATGAAATATTACTCAGCCATAAGAAGAGATGAAATACTACCATTTGCGACAACATAGATGAATCTAAAGATAATCATGCTGAGTAAAATAAGCCAGACAGAAAAAATTGAAAAACACATGATTTCACTTATATGTGGGATATAAATCTAAAAGCAACAAATGAGCAGGACAGACAAACAGAGACTCATGGACATGGACCATAGGCTAGTGGTTACCAGAGGGCTATAGAGTAGTGGTTACTAGTGGGGTGGAGGAAGAACGGGGAGGTAGACAGGGTAAAGGGGATCAAATAAAGGGGGTTAAGGAGAGGGTGAAGTAGGTAAAGGGGATAAAATATATGGTAACTGAAGGAAACTGGACTTTGGGTGGTAAACACACAATAGAATATATAGATATCAAATTATAATGTACACCTGAAAATTATATAATTGTATTAATCAGTGTTTCTGCAATAAACTTAATAAAAAGTGATAATAGACTTAAAAAAATAAATAAAAGTATTATCCCCAAAATAGTTTCATTGGCAAAAAAACTAGAGAATGGCATGGCCATTTTAAAATTCTTATTTTGAGTTGTCAAATTTAAAAAATTGTGGTTTTTTTAAGAATTTTTATCTGTAACCTGTCTTTGAGGATTTATCTTCGGAAAGGGGAAAAAGTGATGGAGCTCGTGTTTCAAAGAGTAAGGGAAAATCTTCCTAGACCCTACAGAAACAAATTCTATTTCTGCAATGTTTTTATGACAATCTAAAGAAATCATAGAATTAAAGAATCCACTCCTGATGCTCCTGAACCACACTTAAACATATTATGATTATGGAAACATTTACAAAAGATTTTCATATCTATATCTCATTTCATTCTAATCAGCTCTATGGAGTACACAAGAAATGTGAGCATGTATCTAATGTTTAAAGAAATCAACTCACGAAGTTCTTCCGGCTCATTGAAAATGTTCAGACAAGGACCTAGATTTTCTGTGTCCTAGATTTCTATTACCCCACACCTCTCCTTGGTTTCAACTGTGTTCCCACCCAGTGCCTACCTTTTATCCCAGGTCGCTCTCTCTCATATGATGCCTGCATAATCTCCTCCATTGTTTCCCAGCCCATGCCAAGCCCCTTTCAAAAGCTTCTCAGTGCTTAACTCCAACCCTGTTTTTCCAGATACATCACCTATAACTAAGTTTCAAGTGCCAATGATTCCTACTGGAATCATTCTTTTTTTATTAAATTTATTGGGCTGCCATTGGTTAATAGAATTATATAGGCTTCAAGTGTACAATTTAATAGTACATTTATGTATATTGCATTGTGTTCACCACCCAAATTTAAATTTTTTTCTGTCACCACATCTTTGACCCCTTTTACTCTATCTACCTTCTTTCCTTCTTGCAATCACTAAACTGGTTTTTATTTAAATGTCTATTTATTTAAATGTCATCTATTCTATGAGTTTTTGTTTGTCTTCTTTGTTTGTTGCTCTCAGGTTTATATTCCACTTATGAATGAAATCATATGGTTCTCAACATTTCTGTCTGATTTATTTTGCTTAGCATAATAATCTTTATATGTATCCTTGTTGCCATCTTAGCCCTTTCTCCAAACCATGCTCAATTAATTCCTGATCCGACAGAAATCAATCCCAAACTTAGAAGCTGTTTCAAACATACCCATCCATGGTCTATGGCCATGCCACCCTGAACAAGCCCAATGTCTGATCTTGGAAGCTAAGCAGGGTCAGGCCTGGTTAATACTTAGATAGGAGACCATCTAGGAAGACCAGGTGCTGTAGGCATAAATAATAATAATAATAATAATAATAATAATAATAA
>CM053509.1:61782689-61977689 GCA_028627145.1 Eidolon dupreanum
TTTTTTCTCAGAATGGCTTTGGCAAGTTGAGGTCTTTTGTGCTTCCATATGAATCTGATGATTTTTTGTTCCATTTCTTTAAAAAACGCCAATGGGATTTTGATGGAAATTGCATTAAATCTGTATAATGCTTTAGGTAATATGGTCATTAACTATATTTATTCTTCCAATCCAAGAACACAGAATATCTTTCCATTTCTTTGTATCTTCTTCGATTTCTTTTAATAGGGTCTTGTAGTTTTCATTATATAGGGCTTTCACATGTTTTGTTAGATTTATTCCTAGTTATTTTTTTCTTTTTGTTGCAATTGCAAAAGGAATCATTTTTTCCAATTATTTTTCTGACACTTCATTATTATAGGAACACTATGGATTTTTGAACATTGATTTTTGTTATCCAGAAATTTTACTGTATTTGCTTATTGTTTCTAGTGGTGTTCCTGTGGAGTCTTTAGGTTTTCTATATAGAGAACCATGTCATCTGCAAATAGTGACAGTTTGACTTCTTCATTTCCAATTTGGATGCCTTTTATACCTTTCTCTTGTCTGACTGCATTCACTAGAACCTCCAATGTTATACTGAATAACAATGACAATAGTGAACAGCCTTGGCTTGTTCCTGATCTTAGAGCAAAGGTTTTCAGTTTTTCACCATTAAGTATAATGTTGACTGAGGGCTTGTCATTTATGGCCTTTATTATATTAAAGTATTTTCCTTCTATACCAATTTTGTTAAAGTGTTTTGATCATAAATGGTTACTGTATCTTGTGAAACAAATGCCCAGAAAGTTTAAACTCAAACTTGGACAACCAAAAAAGCCATATTTTGAATCCAGATATTCTGTCTCCCAAACCAGTATGATTCCTAGTCTTGCCTCTAATAGGACATAAAGTTACTGAAAGTGTCCTTCAAATTTCTTTCTTTACTCTATTCTTTAAATAAGTTATCTCTGATAGTAGTCAGAAATGCTCACTATTTAATAAAGGAAAACAAGGAATAAATCTTCAAAGGTATTTTAATTAATATAATTTCTCAAGATCAATAACATATTTTAAGTTTTCTGCAGTAGAAATACATTCCTAAAGTAAACTCAAGGCAACAGCTGGCAAAACAGTTAAGAGTAATTTTATTTTAAAATAAATGGTAAAAATAAACTTTACAAAATAACTCTCAATGTGAATTATTATTAAATAGAAAAAGGGACTGATCAAATGTGTATCAAATTGTACTCTCACTCACTGACATGAGCACAAACATTCCAAACAAGTTATTAATACAAGGGCAAATACATATAGAAGTAAATGTACACACCCAAATAACAAACTACAGACACACCCGCCATTTCCTGAGACCAAAATCTTCACATAAATATACCGGCAAATACAGCAAAATAGCCATATAAAGGAACACGCATATACATATATGTATAAATACCAAAACCTAAAGTAATATTTAGACATATGACATAGGTATTTTAATATATATGCATAAACACAGAGTTCAATCAGAAATAGCCCAGACAGAAACAAATAGTGATCTACAAAACACCCAATAACATTGTAACCTTTCACTAGTGGTAAAAACTCAACAGTTTACAATGAAATTGAGTTTAATAAAATATTCATGCTTTAAATAATGGAAACAGCAAAAGAAACCAGCCTCTACAGCCATCTCTCACTTCCACTGAGTTTCTTAAAAACTGAAAATGTGAAGACACTTCAAAGACTTAATAGCTCAGGGAGGTTGGTAACCCCCATCTAGAATAAATTTTATTCGTTAAATGAAATCACTAGAAATAAACAAACATTCTGTGAAGTGAGCTAAATTCTTTTTACTTTAAAGGCCCTGCTAGAGACTTGTTGCTGCTCTAATTCACGACTTGGGGAGGCAAAACTAAAAAAGTTATTGCTGGGATCAGGTGCAGTGGGAGAACCCACAAAAAATGGTCTGAATTGAAAATCTCCATCTCCACCACCCCGATTTTGAACTGGTGTACTGTCCAAA
The DNA here is from genome assembly GCA_028627145.1 of Eidolon dupreanum. NCBI lineage: Eukaryota > Metazoa > Chordata > Mammalia > Chiroptera > Pteropodidae > Eidolon > Eidolon dupreanum. The sequence goes on from CM053509.1 coordinate 61,784,695, forward strand.
GGAAACTTGGAGTTGTTCCCTAGGAAAAAAACAAGGGAAAAACTTAAACAACTATTTACTTATTGATCTTTAGGGCCAAAAGACAAAATTAATTCAACAAATATTTTAACAGAGCTCAACTCATACAAGACAGATAAAATATAAACCTAATGTTGGATAAAGAAAAGGACTACAGTGTCCTCGCCCCCTCCCCCCTGACCACAGTATATACTGTACCTTCTCCTGTGAAGCAGTTTCCAATGATAGCCATGACCTCATTACCAAAAGTAATTTAAACATATGTTTTTGGTAGAGCTAGAATTTACAATATCGTAATTTTATTCATGTTATCTAATTTACTTCAAAGGAATATCATATATATTTGGGTGGCATAAAGTCTTTTGTCCCAAGTTCTTTTAGAATAATTTTTTTAAAGATTGTCACAAACACTCCAAAAAACATATGACAACTATGAAAAACTAGCACATATTCATAGTCAATTAGATCCATTAGAACAGCCTTAAGAAAAATCAGACAATAGATCTGATTAAATAAGCATTTAACTTTTTTCCTGTTTAGAAAAAAAAAGTGCAGCTCGCTGCCAGTGTAAATTTAACATCACAGATAAGAATGCTACATTTTCTAAGGTTTGACATTTTTAGCAATCAAGAATTACTACATTTTGTCAATGAATATACCAATACTAAAACAGAATGCTATAAATAGAATGATGTCATTTGTTTACAAATACAACTGATATACTAAAGCAATGTGAAAATAATAAAAAAAAGCAAGATATTTTGCAGCAAACTTTGGGGGTAAGGTTAAGACTGTAATCTGCGAGTTATCTCAGAGTAAAGACTGCAGCCACAAGCACCACCAGCGAGTATTCTCGGACAAAGGGAAATGGGTTAACAACTTCCACTGAACCCTTCCTGGGCTTCTACAAGTTTTAAAGGGAACACATAACTAAAGGAGAATGCTGACTATATCTGCTTCGAGCCAAAAATGGTAGCAAGAAGTAAAAGTAAAAAGGTAAGTGTACACAAAGAGAACAGGAAAGACTGGTGAATGTAAAAGAAATCAAAGTAAGTATGGGTCAAGACAAGGAAAGAGAAGAACATCTACAAATGCTCATACACAATAACACTTGATTCTGCCAAGGCACCAAACAAGCAGAAAAGGACTAGTATTCAAATTGTGTATTTCTAAAAGGCAGGGATCCTATCTGCAGAGTCTTTATATCCTCATTGCCTAGGATTATACCTAGCAACCTGGTACATGAAACATGCTTGATAAATACTTTACGAATGGACAAACAACTAAATAAAGAACCAACCAAACAAACAACCCACAACAGCTTAAGAACTGTGCAGTCAGTATTGAAATGTGAAAAAAAGTGAAACATGGCCTTCCTGGAGGCTAGCAAATGGTTAAAAGTGTGGGCTCTGAAGACAGCTCTGTGACCTTGACCAATTTACTTAAACTTTCTGTACCTCAGTCTTCTCATCTGTAAAATAGAGATAACACTCACCTTATAAAGTTTTTAAAATAACATGAATACATGTAAATTTATAACAGTGCCTAGCACCTGATAAGGAATCAATAAATAGCAGCTATTATTATTATTATTATTATTACTACTACAAATAAATAGCTTTTCATTTAATGTTGCAATTTGCAAAATTTTATTTTGGAGAGATTTACTCCAGTTTAATGTTCAAATTGAAGATATAATTTAAACATAAGCAAATAAAACAGATTAAATCAGTGATGTACAGTTTGAGGCATGGATGAAGAACATAGAGCCTACCACCACTCAAGGCCTTTGACATCTCCACTGACTACCTAGAACTGTACAGAACATAGTGTGAAAAACCACTGGTTTAAAGAATAGATATTGGATATTATATATCATTCCTTACCTACTGGGAAGCCAAAAATACCAGACTGTGAAATCATAGATGGCTCAAGGGTACCTTCTTGACTAGCAATAGTGATGTTTCGTAGCCTAAGGCTATCATAGAGACCTTGCAGCTTTTGATACTGACGATTTCTCTCCATAAGTTTCTCAGAGATGTCACTGAATTTTTTCTTGTATTCTTCTAGCACTTTCTTCATGGAGGTGACCTCCCCTTTCATAGAGGTCAATTCTACATCCTTGCTTTGTATTTGCTGAGTATATATCTTCTCCATCTGCTTCAGATGGCCCTCAGCTTTGCTGAATTTGTATTCTTGATAGAGACGCTCCTGATGGACCTGTCCCGAGAGAAAAAAAATAATTTTAAGGTAATAAATATAAAAGTTATATAGTGTAAAACTTTATACAAACACAGAAAGAAAGGAAATATGCTTATACTGAGGTGTTATTAACATTTAGAACCAGGTTAAGAAGCAATCAGGTTGTACAATAGGATGATTATTTTAGAAAATAACATTATATCATTAAATGCATAGAAAGAAATTTGAAGGAATACTCTTAAATCACTCTCAGAACACTACCATTACACCAACAGAAGAAGTGAGTATTTGTCTAACCTTAATAAATGACATGTAGTCCAAAGGTTTTTAAGAAATATAATCCCATGTTTCAAGTAACCCATACTATGGAGAACAGATTATAGTATAGACTTCAATTATCCCTGTCCCCTGGTACTTATATTCTCCCCTTGAGTATGGGTAAGACCTGTGACTCAAATACAGGAAAAATGATAAGCTATCACTTCATGAGTACATTACATAAGAATACAAGATCTGTCTTACTAGTGCACATTCTCTCTTGCTGGCTTTGTAGAAACAAGCAGCCATGCTGGAAGGCCACATGGCAAGTAACAGAGAGCATCCTCTGAACAACGGCCAGCAAAATACTGAGGTCAAAATGAATCTACTCATAGACTTTACGTCCTACATAAAGTCATAAAGTCATAAAAAATTGACTCAAAATGGATCCCAGACCTAAAAGTAAAACACAAAACTATAAAATGCCTACAAGATAACACTGGATAAAATCAAAATGAGTTTGAGTTTGGCAGCGATTTTTTAGATAAGACACCAAAGGTACAACCTATGGAAAAAAAATGATAAAATGGACTTCGTTAAAATTAAATTTTTCTGCTCTGTGAAAGACAACGTCAAGAGAATGAAGACAAGACAGACAAATTGAAAATAACTGCAAAAGACATATCTCATAAAAGATTGTTATCCAAAATATATAAAAACTCTGAAAACTCAATAAGAAAATGAACAATCCAATTAAGATGCACAGATAGCAAATAAGGAAATGAAAACAATGCTGCACATCATAAGTCATCAGGAAAATGCAATGAGCTACCAATATACACCTATTAGAATGGCCAAAATCCAGAACACTGACACCACCGAATGCTGACAAGAATGTGAGGCCAAAGGAACTCTCATTCAACATTGACAGGAATGCAAAATGTTACAGCCACTTTTGAAGACAGTTTGACAATTTCTTACATACTCTTAGCATACAATCCAGCAATAATGTTTACCCAACGGAGTTGGAAACTTACGTCCTGCACAGAGATGTTTACAGTAACTTTATTCATAATTACCAATACTTGGAAGCAATCAAGATGTCCTTAGGGTAAATGAATAAACTGTGGTACAATGAAATATTATTTAACACTAAAAATAAATGAATTATCCTGCCATGGAAAAACATGGAGGAAACAAATGCTAAGTGAAAGAAGCCAACGGAAAAGGCTACAAACTGTATGATTCCAATTATACAACAGTCCAGAGGCAAAACTATGGAGTCAGTAAAAAGATCAGTGGTCACCAGGAGTTGAGGGAAGGAAGGATGAATAGGTAGTGCACAGAGGATTTTTAGGGCAGAGAAACTACTCTGTCTTATATTATCATGGTAGATACATGTCATTATAATTTGCCCAAACTCAGAATGTACAACACAAAGACAAAACCCTAATGTAAACTATGGACTTTGGGTGACACTGATATGCCAATGTAGGCCAATATTTGTAACAAACATACCACTGGTGGGGTATGTTGATAACGGGGAAGACTATGCACATGTGGGGGGCAGGGAATATATGGGAAATCTCTGCACCTTCTTCTCAATTTTGCTATGAATCTAAAACTGCTTAAAAAATAAAGTCCATTAAAAACACAAAACAAAAAAACAACTAAGGCCCTCAGTCTAGTAGTCCACTAGGAGGTGAATGTTGCCAACAACCACATGAACTTGGAAGCAGATCCTTCCTCAGTCAAGGTTCAGAGACTGCAGCCACTGTCCACACCTTGATTGCAGCCTTGTGAGATGCTGAGCAGAGTCCATTCCTGGACTCTTGATCCACAGAAACTGAAATTATAAATGTGTGTTGTTTTAAGCCATTAAATTTGTTGTTTAAGCCACTAAGCTTGTTACATAGCCAAAGACAACTTACTAAACACAGAAACCAATCATGGCTTATCTTTGGATTCACTGTCTTGTAAATATTGACCGAAAGTAAAATATGAGCACTCTCCTTTTCTCTTTTAAACATTTTTAATTTGCCAATTCTATATAGTTTGATGTAACTTCACCTAGTCTGGGTTATCTGTCCCTACTACATGGTCTCACAGCACTCTGTACTTCCCTTATCATTATAGGTATTAAAAATATATTGTAAATGTCTGAGTTTTGTTTTTAACCTTTAGCACCACTAAACTGTAGCCTCCTTGAAGTTCATGTGTTTTGTTCATTGTTGTGTACCTAGCACCTAAGAAGGTACATGAAATATAAATGTTTCCTGGTACTCAAAAAATATATGTCACATGACTAAATAGGAATAAAATTAATAAATGAAGTAAAGTAAAATTCATTTCTGGCTACCTTACTAATTAATTCATTGGTTTCCTCCAAACAAGAATCTATTTAATACACAGTATTTGTCCATTCATTTTCAATAATTATTTACTAAGACTTAAGACCAGAAACTATGATGGTCACTGAGGACCCAGAGATATGAAGGAATCCAAACTGGACCTAAAAAACTTTCCCAACTAGAGGAGATGAACAAGTATGTAGGTAATTATATGGCATCAATAATAAAATAAAGGTAAGTACAAGATAATACAGGAGTATGTAAATTCTTACCCAGAAAAAATAACGAAAATATTTATTTGACATATGACAAATAAAACCTTTAAGAAGCATTATTATAAATGTAAGTGCAAAATATAAGAATATACTCAAGAATATGATTAAAGTTCTCCACAGGAAGGTTTTTCTAAGAAGGCACCAAAGGCAGAAATCAAAAAGAGAAGAAGTTATGGATATGAATTTGATAATAAAATTTTAATAGCATTTTTAATAGCACTTTAATAGCATTTTTAATAACCGAGGAAAATTTATGATACAGTATAAGCAATAAAATTATGAATACATAGAACATACAAAAATGTTCAACTTCTGTATGTCAAAAAAAGCAATAAAAACTAATAAAAGATAAGTGAGAAAACAAAATTTCTTACAACGTCTAAGTATATATAGAGAATTCTTACAAATCTGTAGGAAAAAAACTACAGCAATTGAAATAAGCCAAGTGAAATCAACTTATAAAAGAAAAATACATGGAAAAAAATACACGACATGTCCATCTAAGTCATCCAAGAAATGCATATTTAAAGAGTTATGAGATTTTATTTTACCCACATCTAATTGGTGAGTAGGAAGTATGGAGAATCAAGCACTCTCATATACTTCTTAAGGGAACACAAATTGATACGGCCTAACTGGAGGGCAATTTTAAAATACTGCAATTTTAAAAACACAAATGTATTTATCCACTTTTAGGAATTTAATCTGAGCAAATAATTAAGGACGTGAATTTGATATGAATGCTCATATGGCATTTTTTATAACTTGAAAATAAGTTATACAATGCCACCATTAAAATTATGAGTATAGAATACTTAATGTAAAAATACTTAATTAAACATTCATAATAGGCATAACATATTGTCAACTTTAACTGGCCACAAAAACAGTATGTATGCTATTATCTTATTTTTGTAAAGACAAAAATATATACTTATATATAGAAAATATATATTTATGCACAGAAAAAGTCTAGTAGTACACAAAATATCAACAATGGTTATCTCTGAGTGACAGAATTATTTTTAAATTTTCTTCCTTTTAGATTTTCAACAATGAACACTACTTTTGAAGAAAACTATTAAAAAGTTCCATATATTCATAAAAAATAAATATAAACACAATAAATGAAAAACATCAGAAACTTTCACATATGTCTCAAATCAGACTCTCCTAACCTAGCATAAGCACTAACCTGGTATGTCCAGAAGGCCAGTGCTCGGGAGCTAATGTCCAACACAATCTCTGGTCGAAGTCCTGCCAGTACCATGGCTTTATATTCTTCTGATGGACTGAGTTCTGTTCGGACAATATCTAGCTTTCCAGAAAGAGTACTGTTGCAGGCAGGGCAGATAGCTGGTGAACGACTAAACTCACCGCTGCCATGCTGATCACAGAAAATGTGAGAGCAGGCAGTGACCCATGCATAACCAGAGAGTCTGATGCGACATTTTCGATAATTGCAAAGCAGCATGTCTTCACACAAAGACATGATAGTGAGATCTCTAGATGCTGAAAAGAATCCTAAAAAGGGATAAGTGAAAAGGTCGAATAAGTGAAATTGCAGTGAAAATGAAATAAATAACAAATAAACAAAGCATGTTTTCATTTTATGATAAAATAATGGACATTCGTTTTGTAATTTATTTTAATTTATTATAATTTATTAATTATTATTTTTATATATTATTACATTATATTGATTTCAGTTACTCAACAATATTAATTGTGCTCCTTTGTGCAAACCACTACAAAGGCCTTGAAAAAAATTTTTAAGGAAAAGGTTAAAAACATAGGTGGTTCCAAATGTTACTAAAATCAAAAATATGTACGAGGAAAAAATGTTTAGTAACATTTACTAAGTACAAATAAAAATTAAACTAGTGCTTTTTGCCACTCCTCAAATACCTAAACAAAAATCTATATTTATTGCCCATTCATAGTTTGCTTTATTTTAGTATTACTTCTTACACTTGGCAAACATAAAAGTCCAGGCACTGATTTTAGCCACTATTTAGAGCAAAGTATTTTAAAGCTTTTCATGTATGCTGATTTCTCAAATTCTTTACTTGTGTTGACTAAAAGAGTACTAACCTAATAATATTAAATGGAAACTAACCTAATTCAGCCAAGTAATCGACCGTTATGAAGCCTGAAAATCTGTATAAAAGCAGATTTTTTTAATCATCGGATCAACCATTCACCAATTAATATAAATACTATTCAATGCTATGCTTTTATTTAAAACATTTGTAAAACTAAACACCCTTAGGTTACTTTTCAATGTCCACTCTCACTGAAATTTCACTAACCCATACCGAGCAGCAATCTTCCGTAAATACCAAAATATCAATAAGTTATATATTGTTTTTTAAAAAAAATGTGACACCAATTAAATACCAACAAAAAAATGTTCACATTTATCACTGAAAAATTGTGTCAGAATGTTGTCTTGGTCATAGGGAGCGACAGGGACACTCTGACACCTTTATCCCAAATGTCTCCACGGGTATATAGCACCTACAGCAGCAGTTATGAGGTCTATTTTACCTCCAGCAGAGTAATTAATGGGCATAGAGGAAGCTGACTTGGGGAGAGTTTTGAAGCTAAGACACTTAGAGTGAGAGGTGCACCTAATTCGAAATGGGAGAAAGAGACAATTTAGCGAGGTGTCCGCGTTATTGAGGGCCAAGTTTTTGAGAGTTAGACTCACAGAAACTTCGCTCTGAAGTCCTCAGCCTGCTTTCTGCGCTTGATAGAGAAAACAGCAGTAATACTAATGAAATACCTAACCTGAGGCGCCAAGAAAAAGCGCGGGAAAGCACCGTTGCCTCGGCCACTCCACCACGAGTATGGATTCGCTGTGCGCGTCGCCAATACGTCAGAGAGCGCATGCTAAACCCGCCCCGGAGCCTGCCGGGTGCCGGCCGCTCAGGATGCTGGGAGTCTCTGGCTGCGCCGGCGCTGGGCAGCCGCGTCTCAGTCGCAGTGAGTGATCGGATGCTACTGAACCTGTTTTAGGCTTCCCACTTGGGAGCTCCGCAGATACCATACTTGTCCTTTACTGCCTTCGACCAGCATTGAGAGTACCAGCCTAGTTTAAATGGGGATAACATTTGAGGTCAGTCTTCTCAAAGGAATAGTAGAGGGAGGCAGTTGAGAAGGTAACATAGAATACATGCAGGTCTTTGTCCAGGGAAAGTGTGGGGAGTTCCTGCTGAGCAGCAGAGGCTCTCTAGTTTCAGGAAAAATTTCCTGAAATTGTGTGATGCCTATAGTTGGACAGCTATCACCTCCATGTTGAGGCAGATTCTGCCAGTTTTTTTTTCTCCACCTCGAAATGGCATCTTTCCAGCTTTTACACATTCTCTATAGATTTAAATAGAACTTTCCTTGACTGACAGTCTGCCTTACAACAATGCATATCAACAGTGCTTGAAAAGAAGCAATAGAATCAGGCGCCCCAGCTTTTTTGAGGTGATCTGCCTGTGTTCTCCTGGACTTGCTGGTGATGGATTAAATGTTTGGACCCATTTGACCCTAATGCTGTTACCTGTCACTATTTTTTCTGTTCTATAACAATTGTATGGTTTTTTGCTCGGTGTATATGAGCCTATTGGAATTCATAATAGAAATTAAGTTGAGGGCTTGAGAGGTCCTTGGGATATAAGCCTTAATGCTGTCTTTTGTAGCCAGGTTTCAAGACGATGGGACCCAGTTTGAATTTTTGACAGAATCCAATGAGTCAGCAACATAATGCACACCAAGCCCTGCAAACCGTTTATGGGTTGTGAATCTGTAATACTAAACCTTTCTCCTTCAAACAAAAACCTAGCCTAATGAAACAACTTTCTGCTAGTTTGTCTATTTACAACTGGTTCATGGTAATTAGAAAGGGTCATCCTGGCCTTTGCATACATTTAAAATGTCTATCTTCTGAGAATTTAGAGCTGTAATTTAATTCTAGTGGTACAAATTGGATAAAGAAAAATTGGAGGTTCGTGTCTAAACATGTAATCCATAACATGTTTTGGCTATCTGAGCCTTTTGTGCATTTTCTGGTTTTGACTATGCCAAATGTATGAAGTACAATAAAAGAGTACAATGTCATTTAAAGTCATAAAACACAAAGCATTGAATTTCCACCAGCACAAGTACCTAAGATTGTAATCCTAGCCAAGTTACCTTTGTTCTGCAATATGATCCCTTCCTGCTTCTTCATTAAGATCATCCTTTTGATTCCCCAAACCTAGTATTTCCCACACCATTTTCTCTTTAAATCAGTTTCCAACCCATTTGGCTATATATGAGAGGAGCTACAAAGTCTTACTGTCCCAGTAGCCTGGACCACCAGGAATTAACCCGCTTCTTCATGTCATTAAATTGTTCTCATGGCATAGACAAACCCTTTACTGGGTTATTTCTAGTGCTCCTGGAGATGAGACTACTGAAATCAATCAAGGCTGAGAAACAGAGACTCATCCACCAAAAAAATCCTTTTAAAATATTGGTTATTAAAAATCAAGCGTATCAAAAATGTGAATGACCATCATTCAGTTTTAATAAACCCAAACCTTTCTCATGTGCTATTTTGTAATGAAGTAACACATTAAAGATGCAATTAATGCCTCCCTTGAGCACACCTCAATCCCATTTTCCTCCTACCTCTCCTGAGGTAAACAAGCCAAATTTTGGTATTTATCATTCTCATACATGCTTTTAAACTTTTATACAAGTCTTTGCTTTACATGTTCTAAAACTACTAAATCTTACAGCACATATCCCTTGGTCATTTTAACTCATTGTTTTTGAGATGTAGTTAATAAACATACTTTGTATTCTTTCATTTTAACAACCAAATACTACAAATATACCACAATTTATCCATTTTCTAATAGACATTGGTTCCCAAGTTTTACAATTAAAAACAATACTGTAATGAACTTTCTGTATATGTCTCCTTGAGTACACATGCCAAGAATTCCTGTAGGATATAATACCCAGAGATTGCATTAGTGTATAAACATCTTCAAGTAAACTACTTGTTGCCAAACCACTGTCCAAAGTATAATTTAAATTTTAATGCCACTAGCAAAGATGAGCCCGTTGTTCCAGACCCAACAACATGTGAAAATGTCAGGTTTTTTTGTTGTTTGATTTTTGCCCATCTGATGACAGTGAAATGGTATCTCAATGTTGTTTTTAATGTGGAATTCTTTGATTCCTAGTGAGATTAAGCATCTTTTCTTGTGAATGACTATTCAGGGGTCCTCATCTGTGAACTGGCCATTCATATACTTTGATCATTTCCTTGATTTATATGGAATCCTTTGCTAGTTAGTTACATGACATACAAACATGTTTGAATTTTACTATACACAAATTTATCAATCTTTCCTTTTTGTGCTTATGTCTACCCCAATGGCATATTCTCTGATTTTCCATATGTTTAAAGCTCTCCTTTTCATTTATGATCTTTAATCCATTCCTCCTAATATATAGGGTCTGGATAAACGGACAGCACAATTTGGGCTTACACATCATTTATACCCTTTCATTAGAGGTTACTTTCACCTTTCAAAAATATTTTTACTGGGAAGTTTGATTTTGATCTTATATAGATAGCCTAAATATCTATCAGCTATATTCTATTTATGTACCACATTTCTCTAAGAGTTTCAGAGATAGTAATTTTCCCTCCCATTATCTTTAAATCTTAGACTGTTAGCATCATATACTCTAAAACTAAGTTGATACTTTACTTTAATAGAATAATCTTAATCTAAAGAATAGGTTTCATATTCTAACAGAAGTTATTATAATTGCATACCATTTGTGTCATTCTGATATAAGCATGAGTATTAAATTTCATTCCAAAACAGTTAAGTATACCAAACATCTAATAATTAGATATTTATTTTACACCCTTTGCATGTTAAATGTACCCTCACAAATATAAATACAATCTATAGGGCAAAAAAATTCCATCTAATGTAATTTAATATAAATTCCCTCTAATAAAACAACTGAGAATATTTCAACATTAAATATAAAGCAAAAATGTCTTTTTAACCATACTTGAGTGGTATGTGCAATTTAAACCAATGATAAATATCCAGTAAGGCCATAAAATGTTCATAATGAAAGACTTCCTAATAAATATCAGTAAGCTTTTATTCATCTGTTCCTCACATACCTAAGTTGTTTTCACAGCCATTCTTTATTGCCTCTTAAAGGATCAAATATCATAAACAGATAATAAGAATTTTAAGTAGACTCATGGGTACCCAGATAGTTTAATGTACCTATAGATACATTTTACATCATAGTCAAAATTTAAGTCCCAGTTATTCCATGTAAATGTTTTGTGAAATCTCATTAAAATGGTTGCCATTTTCCAGAGACTTATAAAATAAAATCAGTGGAGATTTTAAATCACTTCAAATATTTTCTGAGTGTCTAATCTGGGCCAAGCATTAAGGATAAGGAAATTGTCCTGCTTCATGGAGTTTACAGTCTAGCAAAGAATCTAAGAATGGTAAAATATTTTATTCTTTCTTCCACTGCCTCTTACATTTTTGCAAGTTGATGCTATAAACCATTTCTGGTGAAAAAAGTCAATGTCCATCTTTAACCTGAAGAACCATCTAACTTCACACTGCAAAGAAAAAGATGTTTTTAATATTGTCCTGAGTATGTGAGCAATTACTCAGTAGCAAACTGAGTAAACCATTTAAAATTTAAACGTAAATGACTTCAGAGTAGTATAATGTTTCAGTAACTCCCAGAATCAATTCACTAGAGTTCTTTCTTTCAAAGCCCTATATTAATGCTATCCACATACTATTGCAAAGGGTTCTATATCCTATATTCTATAAACTATATCCCATTTTAAATTTAGTTTAGTTTTTGTATTTAATTTTTTTAAATCACAGGTACATTTTTTAAATCCAGAATTACAGCCTGCTTTGTAATTGTTTGACTCGGCAAAAATAAGAAGGCACTAATTGACAGCCAACCTATCCCTATGGTACTCTGAGTTACGACAAGTCAGCTTAGATATATGATGGTCTAAAATCCCACTACCTAAGACTCCAAGCAGTGAGAGGAACAGCCATCAAATTTTATCTCCAATCATTTTAATAAACATTTTAATAAATGTTCTAAAAATATTTATTAAAAATGAAGAGATCAAGTGACTCTTATAGGAATCACTACACCTAAATTTTTAGAGTCAGTCATAAACTAAAAGAACCATTAAATATCAACTGGTCCAGCTAGATAGACAAAATGAGAAACTAGATAATACATAACATCTTTAATTGCCTTTTAAAGAAATAAAATTTGCAGCACCATAGCTGCTAGCCATGTCACAAAGCTGAATTTTCAAAGATTTACATGTGTGTCAAAGCTTCTCAATTTCATCATAAGACTTACCATAAAAGAAAAATGTTATCATCATCTATTGTATATCCAGGACTTACAGCACCCAAGAGTTCCAAGGCTGAGAAAGAAGTTTCTAGAAACAAACTCAGATTTTAGTCTCCTGAAATTTCATTTCTGCCAAAATATAGCCAAAAGCTAAAAAAGTACTTCAAGTGTTGATGTTACTGATGTTACTTTGAATTATTTGTATTTCCTGTATCTCACCCTTACATGTACCTGATTCTCTGCTGTAACATGCAGGCATAGATAAAGAATACAAGCCTGTCCCATCTAGGTTACTTAAAAATAATTTTAAATTATATAACATGTAAATATAATAGAGTCAGAATATACAAGTTAACAAGATCACCCACAGAACCCAATTCTAGAGACAATAATCCCAAATATTGGAGTATATCCCTTCAGATGATTTAAGTGAAAAAGTACATAAAAATGTTTAAGCAGAAAAAAGATTATGTGTATTGCTCCTTAACTTATTTTTAACTTAATGTATCATGAATACCTTTTCATTTCAAGAAAGGTAAACATAATTTTTTAACAACACTGTATGGTGTTGCATTATATGATCTTGAAGTAATTGATTTAACCAACTCTGGGATTCTCTTAATCTTATATATAGACTTATTAATAAAAGAGTGATTAAAAACTGCCAGGTTAAATGGTTGATAGAATTATATCGAATATCAGTGCTTTTTCTGAACTGTTTCAATTTTTAGATTAAAGATTCTCCACCCTAGTTCTGGCTATCTCAAAGAGATCTTTTGATCAAAAGATCAAAGCACAACAAAGTGTTTTAGTATCAAATGCATAAAGATTTAAGAATTACTTGGGATCACAGGCTAGATTCCAGTAAGTATTCCAAGAAGCAGAATTTAATTCCAGGTGTTCGCCCTAGCTTTAGTCTGCTCAGAGCATGTATTTAATCAGGATGATCAGCTGAAACACGGACTTAACATGCATTTCATCATGGCAAACTGTAAATGACTGGTGAAGGGCAAACCACCACCAGCTCCTCATCCCTAAACCAGGAAAATCCTGTTAAGGTTAGAACCAAAACTTTTCAACTACTAAATCTCAGCCATTATGAACTGAGCCCTAAAACTTGCTAGGTGATTAGAAATCCAAATGAAATAAAAATGAAGATTTTTCTTTCACACTTACCTCTGGTATCATATGAATTCAGCTTCTATCCAGGAATGAAGATGAACTATAGAATCTACCTAGTGTCATCTCTGGAAAATAAAAATAAAAAAATACAGAAAAGTTATGATTGCAAGACTTGAATGCATACCAGCCTTCTCCATACCATATCACACCCATATAGCCTCAAGGAAAATTAACCTCAAGGAAAACTGCTCATTTTCTATTTGAATCTCCATTCAATAATATAAATTGACTCATCTATTTGTAGAATGTCATCAAATACCTAAATTCAGTATCAGATTAGGGCAGGACTTCTACACAACCTCAGCTCTCTATATAAATTTAAAAGTTTGGGTAAAATTATACAGTAACTAATCAATCTCTGAATGGTTATAAGTCAACAGAGAACAGATATGTAAAAGGAAGTAGCCGAGCCATGTGCTGGTTTCAACCAGAGCTTGGCAGCCATGGGAACAAATGCAGGGAAATGAGGCATAAATAGCATGGCTTACTGCCAGTTTCAACTCTATGGGTGTGTGTGACTGCAGAACATATGTAAATGGTCATAAAATTCACAAAATCCTAAAAAAATAAAAAAATAAAAAAATTAAAAGAAGAAGAAGAAGAAGAAGAAGAAGAAGAAGAAGAAGAAGAAGAAGAAGAAGAAGAGGAGGAGTAGGAGGAGGAGGAGGAGGAGGAGGAGGAGGAGGAAGAAGAAAGGAAAAAGCTAAGATTCAGATAAATGAGAAGATAATCCAAAATAGTTTTTTCAAAGCATGTTTCAATTTCATTTGAGCCAATACTGATTCTATTTAACTTATACTCTTGGTATAAGTTTCTTTTTACACAATAAAGAAAACCTTTCCTTGACAGCAAAATTGAATTCACATTGCTTGGAGTCGAAGTCAGCCACAAGATGGCAATATAAGAAACTTTCATTTCCTCTTCCAGAGCTTGACTGTATTTTCAGGTGAAACAGACTGGACACAGAATTCATCACTGCAGGGAACCTTCACACTATTCCCTATTATTCCCCTAATTACTAACTAGAAAATTTTTTCTCTTACATTTAATGATCATTTAAAACTTATTAATGAAAAATATTTCAATTATATTTGTATCATGTTGTTTTTCATGTAGCAATGTGGAGATTTAAAAATTCATAACCTCAAATACAATCTAACTGGAAAAACAAGACTCATGAAAATTAATGTCCATACTAAGTACCAAATAAGTGGTAGGGCAAGTAATGTTAAGAACAGAATCAATGGTCAAGGAAGGCTTCATGAAGATAAAAGCAGGTCTTGAATGGGCTTTAAAGTTGCACTTAAAATACAGTATTGTATATTTGAAAGTTGCTAAGAGTAGATCTTGAAAGGTCTCATCACATAAAAAAAAAATGAAAATTGTAATTAGGTGTAGTGATGGATCTTACCTGGATTTATTGTGGTGATCATCTTGCGATATATACAAACACCAAATCATTATGGTTTATACCCAAAACTAATATTGTCATGTCTGAATTTTTAAAAATTGCATTGTCCAGTAATTAATACCACACACAGCCATGTAAATAAAAATTTATTTTTAAAATTCCTCAGGCACACCAGTCACTTTTTATTGCTTAATATCCACATTTGGCTAATGGGTACCACACTGGACATTACACATATAGAACATTTCCATCACTGAAAGTTCTGTTGGACAGTAGTGCCTTGGAGGATAGATATGACTAAAATAGGCTGACAGAACTATAGAAAATTGTTTTACCAAACTTCACAACAAACCCATATTTACAAAGAAATTTGAGGCTCAGAGAAGTTAAATAAATTTCTTAAGGTCACCTAGCTGTTAAGAGCTAGTATTTTAAATCCAGTTCTGTTAAAACTGCCTATTTTCACTACAATATGCCACTATCTACCTAAGAAGCAGAGCTACAGGAGATGGTTTGCTTCAGAAGGTAATGAGAATAATACTGGCTCAGTCGGTTGGAAAGAAACAGGTGTTTTAAGTACCTCAGAGATATAATCAAAGTGTTGTTTTACTCTTTTCTGTCCTATACTTGAATGCTTTAATTATGAAAAATGTTTTCAGATCAGCAGCATTTGAGATTAAATAAGGGACCATTGACAAGAAACAAGACATGAAATCAGAGGTTTCTATAGTTTTAATAATACCTACCGCAAAACTCCATGATCCATGTATTCTTCTTACAGGAGAATAATTATATTGGTGCTCACAGCCAAAAGGTTCATTTTATATATGTGAGCAGATGCTTCATGAATGCCTGAGACAAACTAAAACTTGGTAATACTAAATCAACTGATGCTTCTGATTTATTGAGTCTTTCTCAGTCCCTATTGTGTGTCTAGCAATTTGGGATACAACAGTAACTCAAAGAACCTCCTACCTTTTTTCAATAAAAAAAAAAAAGACATGTACTTGTGACACAGAGAACACTTTAAGGCATCATATCTGAGTCAAAGTTCAAGTACTTGCCTTTATGGTCTCATCAACCTATAACCATTCCTAATGAGAATGTCCAAATCCAAGCTCACTTGTTTTTTAGGGGGTCCGCAGCAGGTGTTATAGAGATTTTTACAGTGCCACTTCTGAGGTGGTACACAGGATGCTGAGACCCAGGTCTGCTTTCCTCAGTAGATTCCATCTTCAACCTGAAGCAAAGGAAAATACAAAACTTTGTAAATGAAGTATATGCTAAACTGGTTGCTTGGCATAGTTCTCTTTTAGAGATAGCTCTGCAGGGCACTGCTATCGGAACAGACTTCCAAGTTTTATTCCCTATACACTGTCAGCTGTTTTAGCCCAAAACACTGATTGTTTTAACCTCTTAGTACAGGAGGAATCCACTCAGAGCACATGTGAAATAAAAGTGGTGAGATAAAAAAGATGACTAATCATGCAGTTTGTCCCAAGAGACCACCGCTTCACCCAGTCCCAGTCCCATTGCTGGTGGAGTGAATAAAAATGGAATGTAAATACAGAACCTGAGGGCTTCGGATCAAAACAGCAGGAAGGAATGGCTTGAAATCAGTGCAAGAGGAAGTAAAACCTACCTTGATATTTTATCTATTTCATAATAATTAGCCTACAGTAGAATATACAAACCACTTTTCATATATTACCTCATTTTGCAAGTACTATGTCATCTCCATTTTCTAATTTTGCAAGCAAGATTTAGAGATTATAAATGGCAGGCAACTTAGCTTAGTGTTTAAGGTAATGGATTTTGAATTTGCACAGAACTAGATTTGAATCATGATACCCTTACATATTTGCTGTGAACTTGGGCAAGTTATGCAGCCTCTATAAGCCTCAGATTCCCAATGAGGACAAATACCACCTACCTCTTAGAACTACTACTAAGATTAAATAAGGTAAAATAAACATAAAATACTTTAATATTTAATATGATGTTTCTATTAAGTATCTAAACTCAATCACCTACTAAGTAGGAATGCAAATATTCAGCCTAAATATTTCACTTTTCATAACAATCTTGAAGCCAAGAAAATCACTCATATACTCATAAGAGCCCTTCCAATTCCAAGAGTTTACTTCCCCCTTCCTCTCATTTCCTACTTAACAAAAACTCCAGTACATTCCATATAGTTACTCAACAACAAAAGCATACTTCCATTGGAAAGAAACTAAGTTTTCCCCAATTGGCAAAGCCTTCTAACCATAATGTGGTGGCTGAAGAAATGACTGGAAGTTACTGTTTTGATTATCGCTATGAGAACATAGGCCTTTGACTATAGGAACATAACATTCTAAACAAGCTTTCTGCTTCTGTAACTCCGCTTACGCACCTGACCTGTGAGTTGACAGGTAGTAAATAGAAGAAAAATAGACCTTTGTGTTCAGACAGAATGAAAAATGGGATTTGGGGCTTAAAAACCCTCTACCTCTACATTTCGGGGCTGCTTAATTTGGGGTCTGCGTACCCCTGGCAGACCCAGCTGGCCGAATAAAGAGTATGGTTCCTATAACTCACCGAGTTCTGGTGGCCTGTGTGTCTTTCTAGGGCTGGCAGCTACAACAGCAAAACTAGATGTTTCACAAAACATGATCTTAGCCTTTTAAGACTTTTTAAATAGCTTTGGAGGAATTCCCAAAGGCTTCCTTTTTATTTTGCATGTTTACATCCCCCCAATAATTTCAGTTTTTCCTAACTTAATGCTAAAATATGAGTTTGGTCATATGTCGACACCATAATTTCAGGAAAATATCCAGCACACATTATGCTAAGTAAACACTGCAAGCATGCCCCTTCTGCCCTGTGAATATAAAGACCGTGTGGTTTCTCTGGTTGATATTGTCATTCCTTCTCGACATTACATCCTTTAAACTGAAGTGGGCAAAAATGTACTCACATAAAAGCCAGCATGGTGTCGCTTTTAATAGAAAATCTTTTATCACTCAATCAAGATATTTATGGTGATGGTTGGTTTCTAGTCATCATTATGTGTACAAAATAAATATAAATAATAGGAAGTACTGCATATTGAGTCCTTATAAACAAGAATTTATCAAAACCCAGCTGAAATTTCACATATAAAGGAAATAAGACTGTAAACTACCTAAATGTCCAACAATAAAGGTTGAATAAATTATGGTATATTCATGCATTAGATTACTTTGTAACCATTATAAAAAATGTGGGTGATCCTTATTTTCTCATTTGAAAATCTTAGGTGGGGAAAAGTAAGATACATGGTAGAGTATTTATATAGAAAAGGGACGACATAAGTACATATATTTGCTGATATCTGTATGAAATATCTCAGGAAAAGAGACACCAGAAACTGTTAACACCTACTGGGCAGGGAAATTGTGCTGGTTGGAAAATTACTACTTGGCTATCGCCCATGGGAACATAGGCTATCACCCATGGGAACATAACATTATAACAATAAGCTTTCTGCTTCTGTACCCCCACTTGCACAACCGACCTGTGGGTTGACAGTAAAAAGAAGAAAAATAGACTTATGTGTTCAAACAGAATGAAGAATAGGGTTTAGGGCTTAAAAACCCTGTACCTCTACATTTCAGGGCTGCTTAATTTGAGGTCTGCATACCCCTGGCAGACCCAGCTGGCTGAATAAAGAGTGTGTTTCCTATAACTCACTGGTTTCTGGTGATCCGTGTGTCTATCGGGGGGCTGGCGGCTACAACAAAATCAGCTAGTTTGAGGGACTTCGTTTTATATACTTTGATCACTTTTGGATTTTGAATCATGTGAATGTTATTACCTATTCAAAAAACATTAACAATAAAGCTTGAGAATTATAAGTACTATAGGAGGGCTACAACTGGCTATTACTACATTCTATATAATAGTTTGTCTTTCTTACACCTTCTGCCTGTAAGAATAACCAATACATACTTTTTATTCACACTAATATATATCAAATGGGAATTTGGGAATCTGGTGAAATTACACTCAAGGTAACTAGGCAAAACTTTTTATGAAAAAAAAAAAAGATAATAAATGTAATGCTCACTTCTAGAAGTTACCTAACATTATACACCAGATAATGCCTGGCCTTCATATATTTTGATCTTCAAAACCTGAGCCTCGGAATGGTTCACTGACTCACCAGAGGTCACTTGAATAGTAAACTGTGACACTGGAACTTGATTTAGCTTGCACTAAGTTAAGGCTCCAGATCATATTTAGTATATCTTAAACTTTTTAGGGGACCCTCATCACAAGGGTGACATTAAAATTGGGAGCTTCTCTAAGGGCTCACTGACTTCAATTTGCTGCTTAATCTAAGAAAACTGAAAGTCTCCGAGCAAAGACTAGGGCAAAGACCATGGCAAAGACAACGTCCACTGCAGCTCACACAAACCGAGCAAGGACCTGGGACCTGCAGACACAGAAGAATTCAAATGTACTGGTATGAACTCCTCCCAAGACCTACCCTCTCACCTAGGGAAATGTTAAGTAAAAACAGCATTGGGATAATTATACCCTCCAGCAAAATGAGTCCAGGCATTTTCCAGAAACACATGTACTCCTTATATGAAGCAGAGTCTATTGTTACAAGGTCACCTGGTCTAGGGAAAGGAAGGCAGACCCAGTACTGCAGGAGCCCACGTGAATACAAGCCAGGCAGAGCATTTCACTGCATTCTTCCAATCTCCACCAGCCGAATTTAATTGCCTAACAAGGCACACACATACACTTCAATGCTGGCTTGAAATAAATGCCTGCCACCAGGGTACATGGCTTGAATGGAAGAGAAATTCAAAACAATTAGGGAACAAAATTAAGTGCACTCACCAGCCCACCACAAACCGGAGAGAAAGAAAGTGGAGAGACAGGAAGTGGTTTTAAGAAGTGGCCTTTGAGTCTGATTGGCTAATGAGTTAAAGGCAAATTCCCTCCTCCTTTACCTTAAAAGGTGCTGAAATGACACAACCCCCACCTTCATCTACTTATCACTTTATGAACCAATAAGGCTACCTGTTTTAGGTTAATTTTTTTTAAACCAAGTTTCCTTTTGAGTTAATGTACTTAGCACAAGCAAACACAGGCTAATACAGGCTGTTTAAATACATCCTTGTTTAGAAGCACCTACTGTGAACAATTTTCATTCCTTTAGGATAATATCCTATCTTTTTGTGATCTCAGCATGGTTAATTTATGCAAGGTTTCATTGGAAACAGTCTAGATCTGTTCAAATTAGAACTTACCTTCAGAGTAATATTCAACTTAACAGGCTTAGTGGATAAAAGATGGGTAGTTAAAGGCTTAGGCTTTGAAGTACAACTTAGATGTATAAACAAACCTTGTTAAACTAAACCTTTTCTTTCTAGCTACTTTTTTTTACCATTTACTACCTTTAGCTCACACCCCTTTGATTTGTCAATTTTTTACAAATTTATTGTTTCTTTGTCTAAAAGGTATAAAAGCTCCTGCTCTAGACACTTTTTTGGGTCTTTGTTCTCTTGTGAAGTCTTCCATGACCATGTAAAAATTCAATAAAATTTGTATGCTTTTCTCCTGTTGATTTGTCTTTATCAGTTTAATTTTTGTTTCAGGCCCAGCCAGGGACCCTAAAAGGATTGAAGAAAACTTTTTTCTCCCTTACGATTGTTAAGGGTGGAAAATTTTCAAGTGAGCCAACTTCTGCTTCTGTAATCTGCTTGCTTGTTCTAGGCTTTATAAACTGCCTCTTTTGGGAGCTCGGGACTGATCTCCTCTAACACTGTGTGGCAGAGAGTCAGTTGCTGGCCGGCTAATAAAGGCTCACAATTCATTTCAATTGGCTCCGTGGGTCTTAGATTTGATTGAACCACAACATTTGGAGGCCCCAGCGAGATTTCTCCAGAAGGAGAGATCCCCTAAGACCCACGACCCTGGCCACCTTGGGCGAGGACCTGCCCCATCCAGGGGATGGCCGCTGAGAGACGTTCCTCAGCCCCGGACGCCAGGCGGACTCGCCCAGGAGGGCAAGTGGACAAAAGGTACAATTCTGTAACAATTTGGCACGAGCCATCTGGAGCAGCTTCACCAGTGAGTCAGACTGCACTACAGGTACTCAAGTTTTTAAGTATCTGTCTGTTGGTGGGCCCTATGCGGAACTAGTGGAAGGCTGGATGCAGCAGTACTTCCCTAGTTCGGTCAAGGTCTGAGACGTCAGACTTGACTTCTGGTTGGGGTACGCTAGCGTTTTGTGTTACCTGTACTTTGTCTTGTCTATCTGTATTGTGTCTGTCTGTCCGGACTGGTTACTTACTTTGATTCTTTCCTTAGGTCTGGCCTCCGTGGCCCTGTCCAACTAGACTCTGGGTCAGAGGCTGATCCTGGCCCTGGCTTATTTGGCTTTTGTGGGGATTTTCTCTTTTCTCGCCTGTTTTTACTAACATGGGTCAGGCTTCTTTTAAAACAGTACAGAAAGGTTTAAACTGGAATTTGTGAGCAGTGGGGATGCACTGAAGATTTTGATGGCAGTGACTTCCATATAATGTGCGCTTTCCGTGTCCCTAGCAGAGTGCTAGGTGCTTTGCGTTGCTGCGGCATTTAACTCTTGACAACGTTCTTTCGTTCAGTGGTTCAGCATCTGTCATGTGCCCGATGCATAGCGGTAGGGTGCTAGCTGTTTTTTATTCTTGTTTTGCAGATGAGGAAACTGAGGTACAGGAAGTTTAAGTAATTTACCCAGTGATGGAAGTGAGTTTGTTTTTGATATTGAAAATACAAGAGTTGAAGAAGCTAATAGGGGCCTGTTGGGCTAATCCTTCTTTATATTTTAGATTAGAGCGGGGAAGAGCAGTAGGAAAATGGTTATATAAATAGGGATTAAAAGCGAAGATGTCATTGAAAGCTAGTGAAGGGTTGAATGTACATTTGTATTGGAGATTTGGGTCTAAAGAGTGACCAAACATAAATTTGATTAACGGTTCACAAAGTATCTGTAAAGCAGAATTCTAAATAATAAAGTCTCTTTTCTAACTAGTACTTCAGTTAAGGCTAGAATTTATTTTTATAGGAAAATAAATTTGTAAAAGAGCTCTGCTTTAATTGGTTTAGAAAGAAATAAGAAGTCTTCCTAAAATTGTCAGAAAATAGAAACTAATCCAAATGTTTTGTTTTTGTTTTGTTTATCAAGTCTACATGATCCGAGATAATCCTTGGTAATAAGAATAGTTTAATATTGTAGTTTAAGTAAAACTAGGTATGTCTTCAAGTTGTCAGACACACAATTAATTCTAGTATATGTAAATGAATCACTAGGAATAATACAAATGAAGGAAGAAATTCTGTATGCAAAGTATGCAAAGAAAATAAAATGTGTTTTGAGATATGAAGGATGTGTTTTTAAGAAAAAGGAGAGTAATTTTATCCTAAAATAGTTTCAGGTTACTTAAAAGGCCGTTTGAGGCACAAAAGAGGAAAATAAAGGGAAAAAAACATAGGTGAATATATGAAGTTGTAAAGGAAAAGAGAAAGAGAAAATCTTGTTTTATATAGTCAAGTTGGCTAAAATTAAATGTATTTATCATAAGGTTTTAAAATGAACTTTAATATCAACAGTGTACTGACACAAAACTGGAGTTTGGATTATTGGTCTGTTCCTCATAAGAGATTGTAAAAGATTTTTCTTTACCTGTTGAGCAGTACACTTAGGAAACAAAGATTTTATATCTTATCAAAATAATTTATTGTGCTTTATAGTCTTTATTATGTAACTAAGTATTGTTTAATCAGGTGATCAAACCTTGTGACATTATGACAAATTTCCCAACATAAAATCTAAATGAGATCTTTTGTTTTATCTCAAAATAACTTTGAGACTTCCCAGAGGGCACCTGGAAAATCTCAAAAGTTTGGTTTTGTCACTTTGTAAAAGAGAAATGTTAAGCTAATTCAGTCTATTCGATATATTAAATTATATGAGAAGCATTGTCAAGTAATAAATGATGCTTAACCTACTTTAGGTTACATTTTTATGAATATATGTTACTAATACAAGTGTTTCAGAAATTGTATAAAGTTCCTAGAAATTTGTCAATATCTTTGCTATTCATATGTCCTTGTATAATAGTATCAGTCATAATTTCAGTTATTATAAATTGTTGTATGTCATGCATGAATATCAAGAATGGACTTGACTATTCAGAAACAAAGGGCTTATAGAGAAGCAAAGGGCATGGCTCTGATTTGGGCCAGGTAGCTATGATTTGAGTGAATACGTGGTCTTGATATTGAAGTTGGAATTTCAAATAACAGGAAAGATCTGTATAACTGGAAACATCAAAACCTTTCTTTCTCAGAGAAACCACAGGGACTAATCTCTCCTTTAGAGACTATTTTCTTTACCCATCAGCCCACCTGGGATAACTGTCAACAGCTTCTCCAGGTACTTTTTGCCTCGGAGCAATAAGAATGGAATCTCCAAGAGGCTGCCAAGACTGTGCATGACCCAAATGGGCAGCCCACCACTAATCCCACCCGCGTCCACCATGTCCTCCCGTACACCTGTCCGCCTTGGGACCCCAACACCGAACAAGGTAAGGAGGCTCTCGATCGGTATCGCCAGCTTCTGCTCCAGCGCCTCCAGTCTGCCTCCAGAAAACCTACTAACCTTTCTAAAGTAAGCAAAGTCATCCAGGCCAAAGATGAATCTCTGGCAGCATTTCTAGAACGACTCTTAGAGTCTTACCGGTTATACACCCCTATTGACCCGAAGGACCCAAATAATAAAACCTTGCTTCTGTCAGTCGGCCCCAGATATTAGGAAAAAGAAGTAGCAAAGGATAGGAAGGTTTAAGGACAAGAATTTGACAGCTAGTTGAGGTAGCCCTGTGCATCTTCAACAACCGGGATGAAGTTAATATCCCCCAGACTAAGAAAATGACTAAAGTCCTACTTACAACAACAAGCTCCACATTTAGTTCCTGAAAACTGCTCTCAACCCGGCCACCCTGCTACCAGATGACGATCCCAAGCAGCCCATACATGACTGTCTCGAGATCCTAGAAAACGTCAGCTGCACCCAACCAAACCTGACAGACGACCCCTGGCCAAATCCAGAGGCCACTCTTTTCACAGATGGAAGCAGCTTCGTCACAGAAGGAATCAGGTATGCTGGGGCGGCTGTAGTGACTAATGAGACTGTTATTTGGGCGCAGGCTCTAAGCCGTGGGACCTCAGCACAATGGGCTGAATTAGTAGCAGTGACTCAAGCTCTGCGGTGGAGTAAAAACAAGACTGCTAACATCTACACGGACAGCAGGAATCAGCCTGGTGCCACATCTGTGCACAAGTGAATCCAGGGCCCTCCAAGGAAATACAACTAGGGATGAGACTTCGTGGGCAGGCACCGGGGGAGCACTGGGAGCTGGATTTCACTGAGGTCAGCCCAGGAACCTTCGGATTCAAGTACTTGATTGTGTTCATTGACACTTTTTCAGGATGAACTGAAGCCTTCCCCACCAAGCAGGAGACCGCTCAGGTAGTAGCAAAGAAATTAGTCTCAGAAATAGTGCCTCGATTTGGCCTGCCCATAACACTGGGGTCTGACAACCGTCCGGCGTTCATCGCCCAGACCAGCCAATCTCTAGCAAAGGTGTTAGGGATCAGTTGGAAATTGCATTGCATTTATAGGCCTCAGAGTTAAGGGCAAGTGGAAAGAATGAATAGAAACTTGAAAAAAACCTTAACTACGTTTAAGTTAGAAACTGGCGAAAACCGGGTAAACCTCTTTCCCTTCACCCTATTAAGGGCGCGGTGTGATGAATCAATGATTTGAATTCCCCTAGAAAACCAGTGGGGAATGTTAAGGGTGGAAAATTTTCAAAGTGAGCCAACTTCTGCTTCTGTAATCTGCTTGCTTGTTTGATGATAACCAGAGTGGTAATATGCTCAAAGATATGCTAATGGCCAACTTCCGCTTCTGTAATCTCCTTGCTTGTTTGATGGTAACCAGAGTGGTAATCCTTTCAAAGATATGCTAATGGACAACTTCTGCTTCTGTAATCTGCTTACCTGTTCTAGGCTTTATAAACTGCCTCTTTTAGGAGCTCAGGACTGATCTCCTCTAACCCTTCGTGGTAGAGAGTCAGTTGCTGGCCGGCTAATAAAGGCTCACAATTCATCTCAATTGGCTCTGTGGGTCTTAGATTCGATCGAGCCACAACACGATGGCAAATGAAAATCTCTATTTCAAGGTGCTGCACAAGGATATTCTGGGATATGTTTCACATAAATTTCAATTATTTACAGGATACTTTCTAGCTGCATAATCTGGAATATATTTCTTAAACTCTCTGAGACTCAATTTTTCTCCTCTGTATCATGGGGATAGTAATACCTATTTCTCTATCATATATGGAAATATATAAAAGAGTCTAGCATAATGACTAACCATAGTACATGCTCAATTCATATCCTCCTTTCTTCCTTGCTCATTCCCCAATTCTTATAATTGAGGGAGGTGAAAAAGTAAGTAACTCTTGCAGGAGTTTGCTTATGCTAGTCTATTTGTCTACACATCATACAATTCTTTCTGTATACAAGTAAAGTAGTGGAAATCAGGTTTCACTCCTAAATTCTATGTGGTCACAGACCTACACTCACCCATAATTTCCTACTTAAATACTGGCAAGATTACTTTGCAGATTTTCTTCTTCCCCAATGAGAGATGCCAGTGGATCATTCTGGAATCCCAGAAGAATGAACGGAAGGCTCACTATGGGAGAACTACTTTAATAAAGAGTTTTGGAATACCAAGATTCACAGAGATTCACAGACCCTACGTATTTTAAGGACTGAGAAGAAGATGCCCAGTCTTTAAAGTGGATTCCTGAAGAAGGAAATAAAGTATCCAGGTCCTGCATCCATTGGATTGCAAATGCTAAAATTAGCTGACTTTACAGTCCTATGGGAGTTATTAAAACTGTGGAGCTTTGAGTGGCTCTAAGTGAAACATTTTTCACCATGCTTAGCACTAAACAAGAGGGATCATCAGCCCTCGAAGAACCTTGCTGATCTATGCAATGATCTATTAGAACAAGATGGTCATTCCAGGACCATAAAGTAGTGTGACCATATCAAGTGTCAGCAAGTCAAACAGGTTCTTGTGTTTTAGAATGCATCCAAGAGTTGGGCAGCCTCTCCCTCAACCATGGGCCTAAATATTCTTAGACAATTCAGGGGAAGAAAAGGGTATGTTCTTAGCAAGGTATTGGGAAACAACAATCTCTGCACCCACCACACACCCTGAATTTGTGGAAGAATTCATTTTGTTTATTTATCTATAGTTACCAAATGATATAAACATTATACGATATCACAACAGATTTAGCTCATTATCCCCAATGGTTGATGGGACCATTATAAACAAAAATATAAACAAAAGAAAGCAAACAAAACTTCCCCCAAAAAACACCTTTTCAGAAAACTTCCCTCGTCATCTCCCTCTTTACTCAACTCCTGTGACAGCTACTCTTTGGTTGTAATGTAAAAGTCTCTTTTAATCTAAAACAGTGCAATCTATATTATTTTTTTCTTATAACAATAACTTATTAAAGGGAGTGGACCAGTCATCCTGCGACATATGAACTTGTATTTTTATGCCATGTTAGCCTGAATATTTTTCCATGTACTTTCTTATCATAATGCAAACTATTTATTTATATCTTTTGTCCACCTAGCTACAGAAATTTAGATTTTTTTTTTTATAACTTTGAGACAGCACTTTATCTGTTAAGCACATTTAATTCAACTTTTGAATACTCCACAGCTTTCCTTTAGGCTTTTTCTCAAATTCTTTCATTTTCTTTTTTAAGAATAGTCAAATATATTTTCCTCTTTTCTTACTTTATTTAAAACCTAAGAAAATTATCATTGACTATACATTTGTTAAATAATTCTTCTGGAAGTTGATATGTTTTAATACTATTTTAGTTATACTTATTTTGTATCTGACTATTAAAAAGTCATATCTTCAAAATACATTTTCGTTAATTCTCACTGACCATCATAGAAAAATAAAGAGAAGGAAAAAAAAACTAAACGAAAACTAAAAAATAAAGTTTTTAAAATGTGTGCGGGATGATAATTACTGTTGTGAAACTGAAGAATACATTAGCCTAGTGGAGAAAAATAAAGTTCAGAGCTACCCAGATCCGACCCTTTCTCTTACGAATTGTGTTATGGGCTGAACTGTGCCCCTCAAAATGCATATGTTGAAGTTTTGACCCCTAGAACCTCAGAAGGTGACCGTATTTAGAAGTTATGCCTTTAAAGAAGTAATTAATGTACAATACATCATATAAGTGGACCCTAATCCAATATTAGTAATTGTTAGGTCGGCGGGGGGAAGGGCCAGCCAGATGCCTGCCTGGAGGCTTCCCAGTTTGATATTGGAATCCAGACCTTCCAGGGCAACATGGAAGTCCGGAACACCCAAAGGGCCCACCCTAAAGCCCTGGGCACTAGCACCCTAATCCAGATGCTCAACTAATATTTGATTAACATTCCCACCCTATACCCCACCCCCACATAACCCCATAAAAACTGCACCCTCGCGTCCCAGGGCGCGACTTCTCTGGCTCCTCTCCTCTCTGGACCAGACAATCTCGCCTGGGAGCTCTCTCCCAATAAAGGTTTGCCTTTAAAACTTCTCTCGGCGTGTTACACGTTTACCTTACAGTAATGTCCTTATAAGAAGAGGAGATTGGGACACAGACACACAGAAAGGGAAGACCATGCATGAGAACATACAGGAAGAAGACAGCCATCTACAATTCAAGCAGAGAGGTTTTAGGAAAATACCAACCCTGCTGACACCTTTATCTTAGATTTCTAGCCTTTTGGTAAAGGTAAGTGAGAAAATAATTTCTATTGTTTGCTGATACTTGGTTATGGCAGCAAACTAATAATACGCTGTGTGACCTTGACTAAGTTATTTAAAGTTTTCTAAAGCTCCGTTTCCACAGATGTAAAATGGGGATAACAATAATACCTACCCTCTATGGGGTGTCATGAGAATTAATATAGTAAGCATTAAATAAATTATAGCTATTATTATTATGATAAAGTTATGCATGTAAAGCCCTTAGCTCAGTGTCTAGTACACAAAGAAAGCTCTACTAAATATTTTTAATAAATGTTTTATTTTATAATATTTTCTTATCTCCAATTAATGCTTTTTAGATCAGTCTAATTTATTTGTGCCATGACTGTCAAATGCAACAGGCTTTGAATTACCACTGAAACAGATCAACCAATCCAATACAATCCAACAAATATTCGTTGAGCACCTACGTTTTATCAGATTTATTCCCAAATATTGTTATACTTTGATGTTATTATAAATCTTTTCTAAAAACTTTATTTCTACTTGTTTGAAACTCTTATAAATATGCAATTTATTCTTATATGTTATTTTTTATCAGCCTTGCTAATTTTTCCTATTGTTAAAAACCTTATCCTGTAGTTTCTTCTGGATTTTTTATACTCATAATCAAATATCATGCAAATAATGAGAATTTTGCTTTCTTCGCTCTAAACTGTTTTAATTAAAATTTTTATTTTAATACAATCAAAATTATCAATATTTTCTCTTACACTCAATGACTTTTATTTCTTAAGAATCCTGTTCCCTACCTCAAGCCCTAAAATATGTGTATTTTCTACCTAAAAATTTTCAAATTTTATTTTTGCATATCAGTCCTTAATTCATCATATACGCATATCAGGACAAATCACAGTTTCTAGCCCTGACCTGGAAGGCATGGCTTGCTGTGGGCACTGGCTGCCTATCCAGCTCATCTTACACCACACTTCCTGTTAACCTCATTGCTACTCTAGCCAGTCTCCCCTCTTCATTTACTGATTGTTCTGTTACAGCTCAACTCCTGTTACTCCTTTAGTGATGAGTTCTCCAATCTCCTCTCCCATTGAACTGCCCTTAGTGATGCAGGACAGGGCAAATTTTCCCGAGTAGGCAAAGACTCAAACCCTGCACTGAAAGAAGAGGGTTCTTGGCAGAGCATAAGAAAAAATTTGAACATACACCAAAGTTAGTCAAAAGGAAAATTTATTAGAGAAGGGGTAACACTCCATAGACAGAGTGTGTGTAGTCTCCACTCAGAGGCAGAGAGTGACAGAGACAATAGAGACAAGGACAGACAGTGAGAGAGAGTAAAGACACTGAGAGGGACTGTGAGGGACCCCAAGTATTCAGGGAATTCAGTTTTTGTATCATTCTTTAGTTCCTGTGAGTTACAGTTTAGACTTTGTTTACCTATTTTCCTTTGATATGGACATATAGTGAGGCAGGATGAGTATGTAGCATGAAAGGGCTACTGGCAGTTCCTAGCCTTTAATCCATAGGTTCCCTATTGTTTTAGCCACAGGGAATAAAGACTGTTTTTCCTGCTTTCCCTTCAGGAGGGAGGGAAATAGGTTGTTAGCAATCCCAACACATATCTTCCTTTTTTCTGCGAGTTTCCTCATAGTCTGGCTGCAGGGCTGATCAGCATATTGCTATGTCTGAATATAGCTAATTTAACATTTAAATTATCTTGCCTCCTCCCTACATTATTAGTCCACACTGTATGCTTCTCTTTATGGCACTCGTTGCAGCTTTAGTTTTGCTTTTGTGATTACTTGATTAATGTCTGTCTTCCAACTAGCCTGTGCACTCCATGAAAACGTGAACTATGTCTATTTAGGCTAGAGTATTGTATCGTATCCCCAAGCCCCAGCACGATGTCCAGTAAATACTTGTAATGAATATATACATCTATATCTACATAATGAAAATCACTAACATCAAAGTAACCTGCTGTTCTTGTTAAAAATACAGTCTCAGTTTTTGATTCAGAGGGTCTAGGGAATCAGAGATCTTGTTAAATGCGCTGCCCCATGGGGTGGTAACACTCAAACATTTGAGAGCTCTTGACCTAATGTCACCAAGTGCCTTTCTAAAATCCAGATGACCAGGTTTCTCTGCCTTCAAGAACTCCCGAATTATGAATCCTCTTAGCTTCCCTTTCCTTTGACTCTCTCTTACCGAACGGGCTTTGCAGTTTCCTGCCCCCTTCTTCCCTAGTCAAGCTTAACTTTTCCCAAACTTCCACCACGTATTTACTTCAGAACTTCTGCAATAACAGTTATGAGCTTCACTTTTTCAAAGCTACCCAGTGTAGCAAAAGAGGACGGGGGAGAGTAGTCTGAATTGGGTTATGAGGCCCCCCGGACGGGGTACCTCACCTCAGCCATTGAACTCACTTAGCTGGCCGTGAGTCTGTTCCAAGCTCCGGCGAGGGAGGCATCCGCCAGGCCCTTCCCCGGGGGCGGGGTCCATGGCATCTCCTGCCCAGTCTGCCCTCGCGCGAAGCCCCGTTCTCTGGGAACTCACCTCCCCGCAGTTCAGGGAGGGCCCTGTTGGGGCCGCTTTTGGCCCTAGTCTCAGACCTTCCCAAGGGACATGGGTTTGAGTGACGCGACGCACTCAGCTCGTGGCCCCACCGATGAGCTTCCCTCCGCCCTATAGGGAAAGAACCTTATTCGTCGAATATATAAGGCTCCCATATCTGAAGACATTTTAAGATTAGGGTGATTTCCCACAATACATAGCGACATGTAAATATAGTGGGGCATGCCTCCCCTGTCCCTTGTGGGCAGCTTCCCGCCAGGACGCACGCGCGCTGCGCGTTCCCGCCCTGTGACTAAATTGACGAGTCTGGGAGGAGATTGATGACGTGGACATCATCAATTTTCCCGCTCCATGGCGGCTCGGCGACGGGGCACTAGCAGCAGGAGGGCACCAGGTTCGGAGCTCATTGTCGGGGGGCGGAATGCCAGGAAGGTGGGAAGTCGGAAAGGAACGGCGCCCTCTACTGTATCCCCCTCCCCCTTCCGTCACCCTCTGTCCCGCGTTTGGCTACCGAACGAGTTTTGGGGTTTCGGTTTTCAGAGATTTTTGGATTACAAAATTGTAACAACTAACGTAGTGCCACCACTATTGTAAATATCTAATGTCATCGAATTAAAAGAAATTAATTGTAAGATGCATCGTTACTTTACGTACCACTAACAAAGGAAAAACGCTTCCAGTTAAAACATGATTCACTGCTTATATGTCATCCATTTCAAGAGGCATCCCAGTTTCAGAGGTGGCAAGTCTTAGAATTGATGAGGGCTCTATGTACAGAGATGAAGTAACTTATGCTAACTTCCACAGCTAAAAGAGTCAGAGCTGGACTCTAAGCTGGGCACAGACTCCAGAGTACTCTAGTAATCATTATCTCATACTACCATAGGCAGTTTAAGGATAGGTGTTTGGGGAATTTTGGACACAGCAGAAGAGATAAGCAGACTATGAGACTCGTGTTTCAGGCTGTGAACTCAGGAGAGCCCTCTGGCCCCCTTTTATTTAATTTTGTTTTGTTTTATTTTATTTGACTAGAATAGCAATGTAAGAAACAATTACTCAGACTGTTATCAAGAATTGTTATCATTTCTTTGTAAACTTAACAAAGCCATCCTAAACCATTTCTTTAAAAAGATGGTGATTTTAAAGAAGGATCATATTCACTGTACTTGTTCTTTCGTCTTTGCCAATTCTTCTTCCCCTTAGCTTCTATAGCATCAAATGAAACTCAAAGAGTTAATAATGGCAACACAGCCACAGAAGACCCTCCTGCCAAGAAAACTAGAAGATGCCAGAGGCAGGGGGTGAAAAAGGAACCTGTGGCTGGAGGAAAAGCTGATAAGGGCAAAACAGAAGATAAGCAAGGTCAGCTTAGTGTGGTATGCCAGGGAAGACATGGGCCAGCAAGGTCTATGGGAGGGGTGAGGGTGGAAGATATCTTGTTCTTTCACCTCTTATTCCTGAAGATATAATAAATTTTTCTATCTTTTTGGACATACCACAGGACTAATCTACTTTCTTGGGAGCTTCCGTTTCATGTATTTGAGACGGCCTGGGCAGATCAGGATTGCTTGGGAAAAGTAGCTAATTATGACAGGTTTCTATCTAACCATGACAGCTGTTTGATTCCCATACAACTAGTAAAATTCTGTCTTTCCTCAGAGTCTGTGAAGACCTTGCTGTTAAAGGGCAAAGCTCCCGTGGACCCAGAGTGCACCTCCAAGGTGGGGAAGGTGAGACACTCTTTGGCCCATTGACTCCTCAGAGAGCAGTGTTTTGTTGTTATTGGGATTCCCATCTGGAACGTTGCTAAATATTTTATGAATACTCTCCAAAATATTACTAGTGATTAATTTTCTCCAAGGCCAAGAGATGGGAATGGTGAGGTTTGGGGTTAATAACTGGGGTGATTTTAACTTCTAGGGTTGTCATCAGCTTTCCACACCTCATTCTCTTTCTCAGTTAGAAAATTATATTATCAAAGAAGAAATGAGAAACTGTGCCCCAGTATGGCATGAGTTACTGATGAATGGGAACAGGATTTGAAGAATCCAAAAGAAAGGCTTTCCGTGGTACAGGTTTCCTTTAACTGAGTTAGAATCATTTGTTTTCTGTTACTACAGAAAGGCAACATGTTTTCTTGTCAGAAATGACAGATTATGAATGAAAGAACATACTTTTCCATTTCTTTCTCTGGAAGATGGATGTTGATAGTGCCAGAGAATGACACCCTGAGGGATAAGAAAATTTAGAGCCTCATCAAGTCTGAGCCTCATACAAATGTCGATGTTTTTCTTTTCTTTGTAGGCCCATGTTTATTATGAAGGGAATGATGTGTATGATGTCATGCTAAATCAGGTAAGTGGAGGATCCATTCTATTTATGGGAATTTCTTCTTGATAATTATTGATGACAGTGTCCCAAGGCCCAGATCTGAAATTCTGGAGTCCGTATGTTAGCCACTGTCATATTCCCCAGTACTCAGCCCTAGTATAGTCTACCTGATAGTGGAATCCTAAGTAAGAAAAAGATCTTTTTGCAGATTTCATGTCTTTTATTGAACATACGAACTCTTTTCACATCATTTTGCTCATTTTCTAAGAGGTTGTTGGTATTTTTCTTACCAGATCCAAGGAATTTTATATAATTAATGGGGAATAGTCTTTCATCTATAATATAAATTGCTTATATGTTTTCCAAATTTGTCATTAGCCTTTTGATATTTTTAGGGTATACTTTTTGCCCTTATTGAAGTTTAAAATTTTTATGTTAAATTTATTTTTTTTTCTGTTTAACCTTTTTGTCTTTGTTTATTTTTATTGTTTCAAATATGTAATACATTTGCCTGGTTAATATATTTCCTGAATATCTCTTCATATTTGAACTTACCAATCCATCATGTATAATTTTAGCAGCTACCTAGTATTCTTTTGTTACTGCTTTTTTCACTTAAAATTTCATGATTAGATTAAAAATATTTTAAGGCCCCTTTTTGTGCTAACATCCTATGATTTTATAATGTAAGCAGGCAGGAGGTAGAAAGTGGCAGCACACTTAACAAAGAAGAGTACCTGGATAACCAGGACTCGACCTTACAGCAAAAGCTGCTACTCCTTATCATGGACTACTCCCGCTCTTCACTTTAAATTACTTAACCTCTTTTAAGATACTAGTCATATTCTCTGTGACTGCCTTTTAATCAGATCAGGAAAGGGATGGGACAGATGTGGCTGTTGTTCTGCCTGTCCTCCATCCT
This sequence comes from Eidolon dupreanum, assembly GCA_028627145.1. Classification (NCBI taxonomy): domain Eukaryota; kingdom Metazoa; phylum Chordata; class Mammalia; order Chiroptera; family Pteropodidae; genus Eidolon; species Eidolon dupreanum. The sequence continues at coordinate 61,818,566 of CM053509.1, forward strand.
CTCCTAACATTGTCCTGCTCTCAGCTCATTGTCACATTGTTGCAGCTGATAAAACAAAGCTGTAATTAGAACTATTAAAGAGTAAATTGTCTAAAATAAGCATAATAGTTACATACTTTGGGGCATCAAAATTGTTATCATTTGAAAAATAATTGTTAAGAGTGGATTGGGAGCTGGAAAACACATAGGGCCTAGGAAGTACTTATGGAGGGAGCTGAGACAGGAAAAAAAAACAAAAGGAACCAATCAATGTAGGATATTTGAGGTTAGGAAGGAAGTTTTAAGAAGCTTCCAGGCTCCAGCTTTAATTCCTAGGAATCCAAAGTTTGTTATAGAAGCCCTAACCCTTCCTTAAATCCTTACTCTTACAGGTAACTGATTCTCTTGCCCCATGCTATCCTTTTCCTTACCAAAATTAACTGGCACCTCTGACCAAGGAACAGTTATTGGTTTATGTGGATTCTTTTTGCAACCCTCTGTCCTTTTATGTTCATATTTGTCTTACTCATCATAGACCAATCTCCAGTTCAACAACAACAAGTACTACCTGATTCAGCTATTGGAAGATGATACCCAGAGAAACTTCAGTGTTTGGATGAGATGGGGCCGAGGTAATGACATTTATTACGGATTTTCAGAGTTGTCATTCAGAAAGCTAGAAGCCATTTAGTGGCCAAAGGATCCTCTCCATTTAAATTGGTGGACTGGAAGCTCCGTAACCTGAGAGGGGCTTAGGAGTTCAACTTGCGCTTTTTGAAATTGGGTATGGTAGGCATCCTCATTAGGAAGTTTCCATTGTAAAAACTACGAGCAGCCAGAGCAGCCAGTCGAGAGTGACAAAGCTCTGTGATTGGTCTGATAGTGTCGCTCATAGACTACAGCGGTTAGCAGGTAACTAATATCAACAGGATCAGTTCCCTAAGCCCTTTCACCTTTGTCTTCTCTTCCTGCCCATTTGTCAGATGCTAAGCAGAGACCTTAGAGAGCTGGCTTGTTACTATTAGAAAACTCTTCTTGGATTAAGGGACAGGGAACTACCTTATGTGTGGCATTTACTTTGCAGTTGGAAAAATGGGGCAGCACAAATTGGTGCCTTGTTCAGGGGACCTCAACAAAGCCAAGAAAATCTTTCAGGAAAAGTAAGTGCAAAGAAATGAGTATAAAAAATACCCTTCTTGGATGTATTTTCTTTAAGTATTCTATAATAAGTGTGATTTGACTAAATGTTAGTGTCTCTCCACTATGACATTCTGAGACTAGAACACCAAACTGCATCCTTAGTTAGCTGTTGAGTCACCTGGAACCTTGAAATTGACTGAAAACAGAAGATTTAACATATTGAGCACATGACCAGCAGTTTAGGAAATTTGGGGGAAATGGAATGAGAATATCCAGCTAGAGTTAAAAAATTATTTTACTATGATATGGATGAAGAACTTCTGGACTCTCTGAGACCATTTCTCTCAGAGAGAGAGATTGGGTATGGATTTTTGTCTAAAATCTCATTGACATTTGTGGTGTTGGGGGGCCTTTGGGAAGCCTAAGGGTTCTTTTTTCTCATGTTTTATTCCCTTTGTTTTCAGAGCCTTACTGTTTATTCAGGGTCCTAATTTAGAATCCAATTGATGTGTAAAAGAGCTCTGTTGTGGGAAATAAAGTTTGGAGATGTTCTGTCTAAGGAAACAACTGTAAGCTCATCCATAGCAGGAGACCTTTATTTGTAAGATTTTCTCACCCCTTTGACTCTACAGATTCCTTGACAAAACAAAAAACAATTGGGAGGATCGTGAGAAGTTTGAGAAGGTTCCTAGGAAATATGATATGCTACAAATGGACTACGCCACCAATACTCAGGTAAACACTGACCATACTTTTAGGGGATAAACTATTTCCTCTTAACTAGGGTGAAGTCTAACAGAGTGACTTAGATCAGGTCCTAGGCCAGAACAGGCCAGGGGTATTTTGAATCTTGCTGTTTCCCACCTAAGAAAAGATGATAATAGTTCTCTCAGGGGTAATTTTCGCTCATCTTGGTAATCTTAAAGGGACTATAGTATGAGGATAGAATGTGCTTTTCTAGTCTGTTATTTACTAAGGTTCTTATAAAATCTTAGGTCCTGTTTCTGAAAGTTTAATGTTATGGATCAATAGAGGAATAATAGTCAAACAGATAAAACTACATTTAAAGTTGTCTTCACTTCTGGTTATATACCACAGGAAAAAAAAATAATAGTTTTGACAAACCTAAGTGTAATCAGGATGCTGAAAACTGTCCTGCAGAAACTTTAGTCTCTTAGTCTGTTTAAGATGAGAAAATTTGAGACATAATAGCTACCTTTACATGTTTAATGATATCATATTAGGAGAGCCCGTTAGGCTTATTCTGAGTGTTTAATTATGGAAGGCAGAGTAGCACTAGAAGGTGGAAATCACATTGAGTACTCTAATGAGGTTAATGATAGCATGGACCTGTGTTCAAACTGCCAAGGCTGATGTTCACCTGCCAAGGATATTGTAGAGCCAGCCAGTCCTTGCAGGGAGCTTCAAATAGATCCTTACAGATTTTTATGATTTTTTTTTTTTTTTTTTTTTTTTTTGCTATAGAATGAAGAGGAAACAGAAAAAGAAGAATCTCTTAAATCTTCCTTGAAACCCGAATCACAGCTAGATCTTCGTGTACAGGAGCTGATAAAATTGATCTGTAATGTCCAGGCCATGGAAGAGATGATGGTAGAAATGAAGTATGATACAAAGAAAGCCCCACTTGGTAGGACTTCAGATTCTGTCCTACATTCTGTCTTTATATTTCCTTATTTCTTTAATGGGGTATTTCATCACCATCATGATTGAAAGCTTGCTGATATTAATGAAGAAGAAGAGATTTAGGATGAGGAGTTATGTGAAGGGAGGTGGGACTATTTTGAAAGTTGAAAGGTAAGAGTCTTTGTTGGGCAGGGACATAAATACAGTTTATAGTTGTGGAGTCTGATCTCTGGCTGGACCTGCAGGGAAGCTGACAGTGGCACAAATCAAGGCAGGTTACCAGTCTCTTAAGAAGATTGAGGATCATATTAGAGCTGGCCAGCGTGGACGAGCTCTAATGGAAGCATGCAATGAATTCTATACCAGGATCCCACATGACTTCGGGTAAGGCCTGTGCTGCTACTTCACTTTAGTCTTCTACCCAACCACATCACCTATATCGCTCCAGCAACTATAATCTTTTTAATCTTTCATTTCTAAGGAAGTGATCACCTTGAATTGATACAGAGCCAAAATGATTTATAGATAGCCTGATTAATCAGCTTCCAAGTATGGGATGCAGTCTCTTGGCCTGATGATAATCATATTCTCAGGCCAAGTGGAAGTTACCAACTCAAGAAAGAATGGGTTTAGCTAACCAACCAACAAGTAAAACACCTTCAGGCATATCACCCCCTATTTTCTATTCCTTAAGGTGACTGCAGTCACAGTAACACTATATGAACTCAAATGATATTAGTTATATAAAATACATTTATCTTTGTTGATTGTATATTCTGGTGCTTATTCCTTCTATTGCTTTATAGAGCTCTGTGACCTAGAAATAACCCTGAGTGATATACTACTGTTTCTAGACAGGATCATATTCATTCAAACTATTCCTTATTGATGGTGAAATATCCTATTTTAAAAAAGAAGGATCTCATAAAAAAGAATTTTTAGTGTTAAATGTCAAAATCTATATAGTTTGTTTCATTCTCAGAGTATATACATCATATCTCTATGTATTTAGAAGTTAAAAATCTCTTTACAGAGCTTATTCTTTCTCTCCCCCTTCTTTCCTCCCTCTCCCTCTCTCTCAAATGGAAAACCCCAGTTTCTTATACCTTTTTCCTAAAGGACTTATCTTTACTCAGGTTTAGTCATGTACCGCTCATCAGAGACTTATTATGGATTATATCTCTTTCCTTAGACTCCGTACCCCTCCATTAATCCAGACAGAGAAAGAACTGTCAGACAAAATACAACTGCTAGAGGTAAAAGATGTGTGGACTGGGAAGTATTAAATATCTTGTCCTGGCTTTCTCCCACATTGACTCTATATCTCTTTTTGTCAGGCTTTGGGAGACATTGAAATTGCCATGAAGCTGGTGAAGACTGAGCTGCAAAGCCCAGAACACCCATTGGACCAACACTATAGAAAACTACATTGTGCCTTGTGCCCTTTAGACCATGAAAGTTATGAGTTCAAAGTAAGAGAAATGATCATGTATTTTCATACTTTTAAGACCCACCTTCCCCCACCCCACTGTTCTCTGGCTACTTTTGGTTAAGAGCAAACTTTTATATAGATCCGAATTTCTATTTACTAGAATTTTGGAAGATAGAGCTCTTTCTTACTACTTTGCGAGACCATTTCGGAGCAGAAACGTCTGCCAGTTTATACCAGAGGTTCTGAAGTTCTTCAGCTTAGCCTGGTCTTTTATAAGAGTCCACATCGCCCATTTCTTTCATTCTTTTTCACAGGTGATTTCCCAGTACCTGCAGTCTACCCATGCTCCCACACACAGTGACTATACCATGACTTTGCTGGATGTTTTTGAAGTAGAGAAGGAGGGTGAGAAAGAAGCCTTCAGAGAGGACTTGCATAACAGGTCTCAGTTTAGCTTTGATTTTGGGAAGACACTCACTTGCCTAAAGTGCCACTAGGGAACTTAAGAGGATGGCAGATATAGCTGTTGGCCTTTTTATGCTTATGGCCTGTGTTTGCAGGGGAGCAACAGAAAATACAATAATAATGGCTTTTTTTTAGGATGCTGTTATGGCACGGTTCCAGGCTAAGTAACTGGGTGGGAATCCTGAGCCATGGGCTTCGAATTGCACCACCTGAGGCTCCCGTCACAGGTTACATGGTGAGTAGAAATTGAACCCTGGAAGGAGGCACAAAGGAAAAGGATACAATAATTTTCTCAGTCCTTTTTTTTCCCCCCAGAATTGGATTAGGTGGTCCCTTGACAAGCATTAAACCAGCTCACTTTTTTATGTCCTTATTTATTTAAATTCCTCAATATACCCATCCTTTCTCTCCAAGAGCAGGGATTCACCACTGCTTCTAGCTTCTCTGGAACATAATTATTAGGGGAAATAGAAAAGAGTCTCTATTGTGTTTAAGATGGTAGGAACACAGGGTCGGTGGTATGAGCCTCCCTTCTAACCTAATGGGTTAAACAGCTGACCTTGGTGTTTATATATTCCAGTTTGGAAAAGGAATCTACTTTGCTGACATGTCTTCCAAGAGTGCCAATTATTGCTTTGCCTCTCGCCTAAAGGATACTGGACTACTGCTCTTATCAGAGGTAAGGCAGGAACACATGGTCTCTGTTGTTAGTTCCTGTTTTTTCAAAGAAAAGTTTGGTCACAGAACCAAGAGGTTCACCTGGGAGAACTTGAGAGGGGAGCCAAGTACTATTTCCATTGCATTGGATTCTTCTGCTAGAGTATGGGAAGGAAGTTCTGGTGGGGTTTTCTTTTGGTTTTAGAGCCATCCAATTCTCAGTAGGATGTGGGTATTCAAAGGTTGTTTGCTTTGCAGGTAGCTCTAGGTCAGTGTAATGAGTTACTAGAGGCCAATCCAGAGGCAGAAGGATTACTTCAGGGCAAACACAGCACCAAGGGGCTGGGCAAGATGGCTCCCAATCCTGCAAGCTCCATCACCCTGTAAGTATCCAGAGCCTGGAAGGCCAGAAAACTCTTTGGCCAGATAAAACTCTCTGCTTTCTCTATTCCAACTTCTAAACCAGAGGCAGATGTTGACAAACTGTCCTCCCTTTGGCAGGAATGGGAGTACAGTGCCCTTAGGACCAGCACATGACACAGGGACTCTGAATCCAGAGCGTTATACCCTCAACTACAATGAATTTATCGTATATAATCCCAACCAGGTCCGTATGCGATACCTTCTAAAGGTTCAATTTAATTTTCTGCAACTGTGGTAATGTTGATATTAAATAAACCAAAGGAGATATGATCTTCAAGTAAGAAAATAGTCAATGTTGTACATTTGAATTTTCTCATTTTATGTAATAAAAATAGTACAGATCTACCATTGGCTTCTTTGGGCTTTACTTCTGCAAGCACATATTTCTTTTAATATTAGTATATCTTCATTTCTGGGACAGAAGGTACAATTTTTCTGTGTATTCCACAGCTAGCTGCAAGTTACTTAGGATCCTGGAGTTGGTTGGTTGGTTCGTTTTATATTAAAGTATAGTTGACATACATACGACATTGTGAGTTTCAGATGTACAACACAGTTATTCAATGTTTATATATCTTATGAAGTAATCACCATAATAAATCTAGTAACCATCTGTCACCATACAGTTATCATGATACTGTTGACTGTGTTCCCTATGTTGTACGTTACATCCCTGTGGAATCCTGTTCTGTCACAGCAAAATAGCCTCTATGCATTGAGGAATACTAATAGAAGCTAATGCTTTTTCCCATTTAATTCAATTTTTCCACAAACTGGATGTGTTGATTATTACAGGAAAGGTAGAGGTAGCAAAGGCTGAATTGGTCCTTTTTTTTCCAATCCATCTCACCTGCCTTTTCCCCCTGTTTACCAACTGCAGACCGGTGTTCTAAGTGTTTTACACATCTTAACTCATTTAATCCTCACAACATCCCCACAAAGTAGGCACCATTATTGTGCCTGTTTTGCAGATTGAAAAGGAAAGCATGAACTTTGGCTAGCAGTCTGTTCCAAGTCCATGCTGTTAGTCACTTTTTTGTCCAATCTCTTTAGTTCTTCCCAAGCCTTCTGTGATGAAGAACCAGTTGTTTGTTTCTTTAATTTCTGATCTGTTATGGACCAATACTTTTGTAAAATATTACAAAAATGAGTTACTAGGAAAATGAAATAAAAATCATACAAAAAACAGGCCTCAATTTTTATTATTAAATTTGTCAGTCATAAGATCACTATTCAAATTCCTATAACTTTCTAAGTCCTTACTCTCAACTTCTACACTTACCTCATTGTGATCCATTAATAACTACTGGACTGGCACTCGTCCACAAACCAAACTTCAATAGATCTGCTCTTGATTTCAAAAACAGATGTATAAAAACGTGTAAAATTTTAGCAGATGAAAAAGGCGCCTTTGTGGATAGGTAGGAGAAGACAAGATTGTTTCAATGTCTTGACATCCAACAATCCAGTGGCTGTTATTATGGAACTCATCCAGGTACTGGGAGACACTGAAATTCTATTTAATAAGAACTCAGAAGATGTTTAATGTAAAACCTAAATTGATTTTCTCTTCAACTCCCTTGGGTACATGTTGTTTTTTTACCTAGAGTCTTTTCTTATCTTCGCTCACAGCAATTATACTGTGACCTGGCTGCATTATCTCCGAGTAAGAAAGACAGAGAAAACCCTTCAAATGGACCTGGCCAAGAAGGCTGAGTCTATTGAGCAAATTAGCCTTGCTTAATTTTCTCCATCCCCATTCTTCCAGCCTTAGCTGGAATGTTTTCATAAAATTTTTAGAGCATGAAAGACAAACATCTAGGGCATCCTCCTGTCTTTGTCCCATACTTTCAGGGCAGCAAAAGGCAAAAGACTAAAACCAGCAACTTTTAGGATGATGCCGTGCTATGATTCACCGTAGCATTTCTGGGTAGAATTGTAAATCATAAATTTCAAATTACCTTAACTGGGACTTCCAGTTATAAGGTACATGTGGAAGGTATATTTAGAGTCCTTGCATGGGGCACATGAAAAAAGATAGAAGCACGACCTATGATTAAGACTTTTATCAGCTGATTTCATTCCTTATCTTTATCCTCTGGCACAGGGAGACCAGGAGGCATTGGTAGAAATAAGGTAAAGTCCCGCAGGTGCTTTCTCCATGTAAAATCTGTAATTAGGGCAAAGTAAGAACATAACTTGGTATCACTCAACTCCCCAAATCCTCAAAACTCAATTCTAGACCAGACTGCAGTAGTATTTCTGAGTGAACTCTACCAACCCTACCAACTTCTTATAATAGCCCTGACTTACCACATACACATCCTTGAATTCTTGGACACAGAGACCCTTAACCCTTAGAAAGAAAGGGCCTCAGGTAACTTCCTCTTTCATAAGGTAGGATTACAGGAAAATAAGAAGGTTCAAGAACTTTTACTTAATAAGATCACAGACCTTAGAAAGTCTATAGGTGAGACTGCACCACCTTTCAATTCGTTTTAATCTTTGTGGACTTCAATTTGAAAGAGATTGAGTTTTGTGATCTCCAAGAATGAAAATTACTATATGGACTTATGCTTCCAAGTCAAGTGGCTGCTGCTACTCTGTCAGAGGTTGTGAAAGCCAGGAGACGCAGTCTGCTTTCACTGTCCTGGCTCCTCACCTCCCATTTGGGCAGTTAGTCCTGAGTAGATGGGGCTGTTTCTGTAAGAGGAACCTAGTGTCCTAGTTCTATCTCAGTTCTTTCTAAATGTCCTTACTCAGGACACAACTGACTCTTCCTTCCTTTATTCTTTCTTGACCAAGTGAGAGGTCTCCAGCTCTATTCAAACTAAGTTCTGGCCAATATCACTTTCAATCTTCCTAGCACAAATGGTTTTCTTAGGATCCTGGACCCAGCAAATGATACAAGATTCCTAAAGCCTAGTTGCAAAGAATCAACTAAAGATCTGATTATTTTCTTGCAATTCTAGTAAAAATTAATTTTAAACCAAAAAAGAAACATCATAACATCCATTTTCTTCACTGTTGGTCCAAATGTACATAAGAAACAGGCAGGACTGCACTTGAGATTTTATGACACTTTATTTTTACAATCTTATTAAGAAAGTTGTCACTGATGTCTTCAGGCTTTGCATCTCTAGGACAAATGATATCTTTGCCCCGAGCAGTACATCTTCATTCCCAGGACAGAAAGTATACATTGCCCTGTGTGTCTCCCACTGCGAGCTGCAGAGTAGAATTAGGCCCCAGCCAAGGTTCCAGGCAGCTCACTGCCCCTTCGCACCGGAACAAGCCCAGCTGCAATGGGTACAAAAATAAGGGAGATGAGGGCCACAAGCCTAAGGCCTCCTTACTAACTCATTTTTCTCTCACATTAATGCAATATCTATTAATGTTTTCTCTCACATTTATTTAGAACAGGTGAGTAGCACATTATTACAAGAAGGATGGAAGAAAACAGAATTTTGATGTTTTGTACTTTCTTATCCCAAATTTGCTCTCTTGTGACAACCTTTCCGCCCTCCTTGCATGCAAGAATACATACATGCGCACACATGCACACATACACTTACCAGTTGCATACTAGGTCTCTCCCACAGCTTAACATCCTTGTCCTTTGAAGCTGTCACCAGCAACTCAGGAAGCACATGGAGGGCTGTGACAGAGCCCGAGTGAATCTCAGAGAGAAAGGGAAAGCATGTGGTGAGTTCTCAGTGGGCCCTCCTCAGTCGAGAAAGCAATTTGATGGGTGAGACCCAGAGCTTCTTCCCCTATACTTGCGACCCTTCCCTCAAACTCACCTTTTTACGCTGCCACGTCTTTAGAGGTACGTTTCTTGGCCAGCTATCCATGTCACTATCTATAAATAGGCCTGTCCCTGGAGTTTGGGTTTCAGGCATTTTTACTCTTTTCTGCCAGATGTTACCTGTGGTCCATTCTCCTTCAAGAGTGCATTTGGCTAGTTTCCACAGCACTCCATCAGAGCTGGCACACAAAAACGAGGACTCTGCCATTTCAAGGGCAGAGTCAGAGAGGTCTCAGGCTGTGAAAGGTTCACCATCTTCCCCTAGGCCACCTCTGGACCCCTTGGGTATTCCCATCACCACTCACCAGATTCAGGTTTGGCTTGAGTTACCGATATTAGGGTCCCACTAGGATTCTCTAAGTTCAGTTCAAAGTTCAGGTGCACTTCAAACTCTCCAGATTCCTTTTGTCTCTGTGAAAAGATAGATCATTTTGTTTAGCCTGCTCATATCACTTAGCCCTGTGCAGACAAATCAACCATCTTCTGCTCTGGATTTTTTTTTTAATGTAACCTAGATACAGTAAACCATGGGTCCTCAACCCCCAGGGCACCAGTCCGTGGCCCATTAGGAACTGGGCCACACAGCAGGAGGTGAGCAGTGGCAGGTGGGCAAGCGAAGCTTCATCTGTATTTGCAGCCACTCCCCAGTGCCAGCATTACTGCCTCAGCTCCACCTCAAATCAGGTATTAGATTCTCATAGGAGCACCGGTCCCTCATGCCAAAAAGGTTGGGAATCACTGTAATAAAGTACACAGATCTTAAAGATATACCTTGATGAATCTTTCCACATGTAATTATATCCATGTTATCACCACCCAGATCAAGATGTAGAGCATTTCCATCACCATGGAAAGTTGCCTTCATGCCCCTCCCCAGTCAATCCCAGGGCACCACAACCCCAGAGCTAGCAGTATTCTGACTTCTGTCACTATAAATTCATTTAGCTTGTTTTTTAACTTCATTTAAGTGAATTCATGTAATATGTATTCTTTTGTGTCTGGCTCCTTTCACTCAACATAATGTCTAAGAGGTGTGTCTGTATTGTTCCAGAAACTGCTCATACTCACAGTGGCAGGAAAAGAGAAATGAAAAAAAAAAATTGCAATTAAGAAGACTCTTAGATTTATGATTTCTTGTGATTTTTTTAAACCCTAGAATCCTTTGTATAAATGAAATATTAGCGAGAAACCCAGATTATAATGCTCTTAAGCAGAGCAGCTCCAGTCGAAGGAAGAGAAGGGGATTTGAAACCAGCTGCCTTTCCCTTCCTCTTATCCTCCACCAGGCCTCCAAAATTTTAAAGTGATGGTTCTGAACAAATGTTTAACACACACCCAAATATGACTTACTAAGACAGAAAGAACGTCAGGGTCCACTGGCTGCAGGACAAACACACCATACTCCTGGTGGGTAGACACTAAAATAGGATTCTCCAGGATATAGCGGTCCCTGGTTTATAAGAAATAAAGAGGCTGAGCCTATGAACACCTCTCTGTAAGACCCCAGTGTCTGTTCTGAGTTAGACCCAACCTCAGGGTAACCGCTAACCCATTCCACCTCTTTCTCTAGCCCAAGAGGAAACAGCATTTGGTTCTTACCAGATTATAGAGGGAGCATCCCCTGGTTTCATGTGCAGTACCTGCAGATCTGCATTGGCCAAGATGAGGGAGTGACCATCAGGGGCCAAGCCCACACCTGCCAGGAATCCTAAGTCCTCCTGTAGAACTCCGTTCAAGTGAAGACTATAGCTCAAAAAAGGCACATAGACAGAGGAAGATCCTACTTTAGTACACCTCTCTCAGGCTAATCAGTTCCCCATGAATTCTCAGAAGTATAAAACAAAATATATTATCTTCCCTACAAATTCTATTCCTCCTGTTTTTCTTCTATCGGTATTCATCATCACCACCCCCTTACTTGCTCAAACTAGGAATCTCTAACATTCTTGTCTTTTCCTATTCTTCTGACCTCCAACTAATCAATAAGCATTGTAGATTCTACTTGCAAAACATGCTTAAATCCGTATCTCTTCTTATCCCCACTGCCCAGGTCAGGGCCCACATTATGTTTTCCCTGGACTACAGTAACAGCTTTATAAGTAGTCCCTACCTTTAAGGTCTATCTATTGCTATCCATCTTCTATACTGCTACCCGAGTTCTCTCAAAAATTCAGATAATTATTATGCTCAAAATTCTTAGCACTGTGCCCCCTACAGCCTGGCCAGTTTATCTACTCAATCTAGCAGCAACCTCCTCCCCCTGCCGCCTCCACCACCAATTCCCAAAAAGAACCCCAGAAACTTGGCTATATGTAATCAGAATATACCAGAATGTACTCTCACACCTCATGTCTTTTATTAATGCTACTTTCTCTTACTATACCATTGCCTTCCTTTACTAGTCCAGAAAACTCCTATTCATCCTTTAAGCTCAAACACAAATAGCAGCTCTTTTGTAAACTGTAAATTTCTCAAGTTCTGCAGCCCCAGATATTATATATCTAGCACTAATCACTCTGAATATTATTGATAGTTTACTTATATGTACATTCCTCTACTGTGAGCTTTCTTAATTAGAAAATAAATTTCAATCTGGTTCACACTGCCTGGCCCAGAGCTTAGCATAAAGTAGGCATTTGATGATGATTATTTAAATTGACATGACCTGAAATAGAAAACAGTTTCCTAGGGACTTCTTTCTGCCTAATAACTAGCATCCTACTGACCTAATCAGAAGTAGAGGTGGAGTGATTTGAGTAAAATTCTCAGTGTAAGGAAACTACTGTTCCTATGATATTTCACCTGAAATTTCTGGGTGTTGAATCCTTCTGTAGTTCCACTTGCCACTCACTGACTTTTTCATCAGCACTGACAACAATCAAGGTGTTTGATGAGTTCCAGATTAGAGCACTGATGTGGCCTGGAGCCTAGTGTATACAAGTTCATTTCAGTATTTCTGAGAAACCAGGATTAACCCTCTTTCCTCTCCCAGGCATCTATGCAACTTCCAACCTCTGTACATATCATCATACCATTAAATACATAGGGCAGAATTTACACAAAGAATTGAGGTTTCCTCAACTCACCTGTGCTGTGGCCACAGCCTTAGCTTCCTGCCATAAGGTTAGTTCCCCAGCTTGATTCCCAGATACTGCCACAGAACCATCTGGGGCCCAGGACACAGCAGTGATGGCTGCAGGACTCCTGGGTATATTTGTGTTATCTGGAGAAGAAAGAGGTGATTCATTAGGAGCTCGACCACTACTGGGATACAAGAGGAGATATCGGGCTATACTTGGCCTTCTTGATCCCAATTACACACACCTCTTTCATACTTTGCTTCTCTCTCTCCATGCCTCACTCACCTGTTTCCTTAGGTACCTGCCAGAGCCGTACGGAACCATCCTCTGAGGTGGTTAGCAGGAGGCCTGAGGCCTCTGAAACAGCAGCCGCACTAACTGGGCCACTGTGTCCCAGGAAGGTATGTGTTTGAAACACCTAGGAAGGATAAAGATAGGACAACAGGGTGTTGACACAGAAGGTTATCCCATTATATCTTTTCCACCTTGCCCCACCTGTCCTTTCAGGAAACTCACCAAGAGTGGATGCCATAACCGTGTGACCCCATCCAGCCCAACAGTCACCACCAGAAGCTTTGACCCAGCCTGGCCAGCTGATAAGACATAGAGACTGAGTGAGAAGAAGGGAGAAGCAGAGGAGAAGGGAAGAGGCAGCGGGGAAGAGAAAATAGCTAACATTTCATTACCTGCACAGGGCTCCAGGGCAGCTGCACAGTGGCTGATGGGTCCTGAATGAGCAGGGATGCTGGTCAGCTCCACACTCTGATGATCCCACACTTTTAAGGTCCCATCCCGGCCCACAGATACCACATGCTCCTCCTGTCCCAGAGCACAGGATCAGAGAAAAGTCACACTGAGCAGAACATGAGAAGTATGACGCCCACCAAAGAGGTGGGGGCTGAGCATTAGGGGCTTAAAAAAATGTCAAAGAGAGAGGAGAACTCGGGACATGAGGCGGGATGCTCAGGGCCGCAACCTTCCCACAAGGCCATGAACCTAAGACACTGTTTTACGTTCTCCCTCCCCTCACAGCAACCCTCAGCTTCAACATCCTCATCTTCGTCTAATCCAGGCCCAAGCATCTCATTCTTTATACTTCTTTGCCTTTGGGATTAGATACACAATGCATCCCATCTCCCAAAGCCTTCTTAGCCTTCCCAGAGATCCCCGGTGAACTCTCCATTGCCTTCTCACCACAGCCACCACCGCGCTCACGGCACTCTGATGACCCTGGAAATGACCAAGCTGCCGTCCTGACTCAGGGTCCCACAGCCCCAAAGAGCCATCACTGGAGCAGGAGATCTGCAGAGTCAGAGGCCAGAGGAGTGGGGTCATCAGCATGCCACCTGCATTTTTGTATGCTTATAATGTCAGGTGGAGGGGGTAAGTCTTGTGAATAAGAGCATAGGCTGTCGTGGGTTCAAATCCACCAGTCGTTGCTTTGTTACCAGGGCAAGTTCACCTCTCTGAGCCTTAGGTTTCTCATCTATCCAGCCAGCAAAATGACAGTTGCACCTATCTGATATGGCTGCCATGGGGCCGATGCATTTATATAAAGGACTTAGCACACTGCCTGGTATATAGTGAGCACTGAATAAATAGTAGCTATTATCCTTGTTATTGACATAATGTCAGTCAACAAACCCAGACAAAGTCTAAAAGTCTGTATTGCCATGGAAAGATCTGGCAGAGGTATGACAGACTATGACAAGTCTATTCAACTGACACTCCTTTCTGATCTCTTTTTGAAAACACAACTCTGCATTGGAAAACCAGGCTTCACCAACCCTGAGTGCATAATTTAAGATTCACTTTTGCCTTAGCACAAATCACAGCAGTACCCTTTACCTGCAAGGACAGGGCATCCCAAACCCTTGGGGAGACAGTTTTGTGTTCTTGTTAAGAGCACAAGCTTTCTAATCAGAAAGTTCACTGGCTCAGCTTCATCACTTACATGGCCTCAGAAATGTCTTCAATCTACCTAAGTTCAATATCTTTGTCTGTGAAATAGAGACAATAGTAGTATTTACTTTACAGGGCACTGTAAAGATTAAATGAAGCAATATATACAAAGAGCTTAGTCCACATACTAAGTGCTCAATAGATGTTAGCTATTACTACTATAAATGAGTGTCAGAAAAGGATAAGGTGGGGAAGTGTTGTCCTCTCCCAGGAGCGCTCCCAAGCTTTGCACCACTCCTACCCTTCACTCACTAGTAGGTTGTCTTTGGTCCAGGCACAGCCAGTGACCCAGTCACGGTGACAGGCAGAGAAGGAGCAAATCAGAACAGGGGCTGCGTGTGTCCTCACATCCCAGCAGAGGAGACTCTGGATAGGTCCCAAAAGATGGAGCAGTTAGGACCATAGGAGGGAGGTAGGAACACTAGGGCCATTTCAGGCAAGAAGTTTCAAGGAAAGAGGGAAGCTCCGGAGGATGGGCAGATCCAGCGTAGGTTTGGCAAAGCAAAAGCTAGAGGAAGCAACAGGAATTGGGCTATTCAGGAATCCAGGAATCAGAGGGCCTGTGGGGCCTGGGGGGCCTGGGAGTTCAGGGGGAAGCGGGCCCAGGGGTTGCGTCCTTCCATGACTTACCCGGTCTCTGCCCCCAGTGGCCAGTCTGCTTCCATCAGTGCTGAAGCTACAGCAGTTTACAGGGCCCTTGTGTCCCCGGAGTTCAGTACCACAGGGAAAGTCTTCTGCTTTTTGTGGTAGCATCAGCAACTGCCTTGGCCATAGCCGCACTGTGAAATCCTCTGTATTGGAAATAGGGAGAGAGGAAGATTGCCTGAAAGAAGAAGCAACACAGGCCCGGAGGCCAAAGACAAAAGCAATCGTGGGGGCCAAGGGTGACATCAGAGGGCACAGTTCCAAGGCAGGGACTCAGTGAGTCACAGGCTATGGCGAGTCCCTGGACAAGGGTCAGTCATTATGTGAGTAGCCAGGACAGAAGGCCAGGCATTCCCAGCACCAGCTCTGTGGCTGTCTCCCTCTCTAACTCCCTATCACACCTCCAGACTCTCCTTGTCTCAAGTGTCCAGTGTCACTTGGACCAAGCCTCCCACCTACTAAGGCCCCTCTGCATTTTCACCTCCACATTCCTCCTTAGGGAAACCCATCCATTTACACAGCAAAGGCCCCAATGGGCAGAAACTCAAAATATCGCAGGGATTGGAAAGAGGTCCCAGAATCGAGGTTAAGGAACAAGAACAAACAGTCCAGACTGATCATGCAAGATAAATGCATTTAAAAGCACTTTGAAAGTTATTAAAAATATTTATATGTGTATTTTCACACACACACACACACACACACAATATGCTGAAAAACTGTATTAGCATATTTAAAAGGAACAAGGATTTACAACTCTGCCCACAGTCCAGTAGTACCTGAGGCAGAAGCCAAGAGTTCCTGAGAGGTGGCCAGTCCCAGGACAGGCTTCTGGTATCTGGACAGGAGCCACAGGGACCAAAGGGAGCTTTCCTTGAGTGCCCAGCCCTGGAGGGACCCATCTTCTGCACCACTCACCAACACCTTAGGGCTTAGCCAGGCCAGTGCAGAGACTGCCACATCTAGTGCTTGACACCGAACCCCCTGGGAACCTAGAAAATGAGAGAAAAGAGGGGAAGACACTTAGAAAGGAAGTCAAGGTGTGGGTAGCGACTCTTTCCAAAGGCTCGAACACCCCATCCCTTCTCTCTTTGGTACCTGAAGAAATTTTGTAGATCCTGATGCCATCTGCTCGGTGCCCAACAGCCACCCAATTACCATCTGGGCTGAGAGCCACAGAGAGGGCAGGAGAGAGAGAAATGGAACCTAGGCACCCACAGGGCCGACCCAGAGATCCGGACCACACCTGAACCTGAGGGCCAATAAAAAAAAACTTAAAGATACCCCACTCCCACCCAAGTTACAGCCACCCTGTTAAATTCCTCCTTCCAGAGACTCTGCTCCTGAGAGCTGCCCATACGCATGCCCACACCCATCTCCCTGAAGCTCACGCCAGCCAAGCTTCTCCAGTCTCCTCAACAAAAGCCCACCGTCATCCAAATATTCCTTGCCTTTGCTACGTGCTCCCCATAACCCATCATCAGCCCTCTGTAACCTGACCTTGCCATCTTCTCCGGCCGTCAATAACTGGCATCCAGCACGCAGGAAAAGGGCAGCAACTACAAAGCCATGGTGGGCAGGGAAGGCAGCCAGCCGTACCCCTTCCTGCCAAGCCCACAGCTCCACCATACTATCCAGCCGGCCCACAGCCACAACTCGCCCAGGTGCATTGAAAGCCAAGGTACGGACAGAGGTTCCTGGGGCCCCCAGTTCCTATATGGGGAGATAGAAATTGAAATGTCAGGGCCTGCTCTCAACACAAGCCCAAAATGACACAAAACGTGGGCATCCATCATTCCCCACCTTCCATTCCCAATCTTCTATGTTCCTCCCCCAGGGCTACATAGGATCTTCTCACCTTAATGACTTCAAGCCCATCCACTTGGAAGAAGCTGAATCTGCCAGCCCAGCTGCCTGTGGCTATTACCTGCCCCTCTGGGTGGAAAGCAATGCAGTTCAGGGGCTTGGGACAGGTGTGCTGGAAGGCTAGCTGCCCATGGACTGTGTTCCACAGCTGGAGGAGAGAGAAGGGCAAGAATCAGGTGCTGAATACAGATGCCCGAGCTCCTTAATCCTAGAACCCCAGGAACCTTGTCCAGTCCCCCACCCTCAGCAGGGAAACCTCCTCAGGCCAAGCAGTCGGCAGCCTCTGCCACGCTGAAAGAACAACCTCATGGGCAGACTCAGTGTTCAGGGCCACAGCTTCTGGTCTTTACCTTTAGGCATCCCCCCAGGCACACAGTAGCCAGCAACCGGTAGTCTGGGCTCAGGCAGCAACCGGTGATTTGGTACTGGTGAGCCTTGGTCTGGAGCACCCTATCCCATGAAGGCAGAGTCAGTCCTAAGGCCCTCTGGCCACAGGCTCCCTCCTCATTTCCCTCCCCCTAGGTTTCCCAGAAACAGGCAAGGCCCTCGCTCTGAGACATGGGGAACCCTTACCGACAACCATGCTGCAGGTCCCAAAGCTCCAGAAGCCCGTCAAAGGCAGTAACAAAGAGGGCATTGTCCGAGAGAAATGAACAAGAGGAGACCCCATCACAGCCAGTCACTACAGACTTTTCCTCCTGTGACAGACAGTGAGCGGGAAAACACACTCAGGACACTCCCTGGACCCCCCATGTCAAGCCACTCCAAGCCCCAAACAAAAAGGAGGCTACATCAAGAAGGGCTGGAGTCCTTGGCTCTCTGCATTCTTTATATAAGTCTCAAAGTGTGGCCCCCTTTCAACAGGTGTTCCTGATGTGGGGCCAAAGTACAAAGATTTGGTCCCATTCCAGACCTAGGCCAAACTCATGTCCAAGCGAGGTCCTCATAATTCAAGTGGAGTCACATCTTCTCCCCAACTCCAAATCCTATACATATCCCCAAATCACAGAAGACTTAGAATGGGTTTAAGGAGGGAACGACTAACACACATGCATATGATGGGAATGATACGGATTGGAAGCGGGGAGACCTACCTCTCCAGCTTAACCTATCATTGCCCTCCTTTAATAAGCATCCTCTGCTGTAATCATTCCCAGCAATTTACAGGAACCATTCTCCCCCCATGTCTTTGCATAGGCTCCTCACTCAACCCGAAGGCCTGTCCTTCACTGTCCTATATCCTCCAGTCCCTGTACCACTCGCTCAGCTCTGATCTATGTGACATGGTTACATTTGGTTTCTTTTTTCCTTCTGTGTGTTTTCTTTCAACAAAACTGACCACTTGGTAGGCAAAGACAATGTCTTAAGCCTTCTGTTCCTTGCAATGCTTAGTACAATGCCTTGAATGAAAGGTGTGCAGCAAATATTTGCTGTGTGACTGATTTTTTGACCAAGCCCTTTTGATCTGTTGTGAGGGAAGTAAAGTTGCTGAATCAAACGGGGTGATAGCAGGTGGGCTTGTCTTGTCTAGAGCCCCAGGGCAGTCCGTGAGGATTTTCTGAAGATGAACTGTCCCACCTTGAGTGTTATACCTGCCAGGTTCTCAAGTCCAACAGATAAACCGTCCCATTGGCAGTGCCCACAGCAGCTCTTTGCCCACTGGGGGAGATGGCCACGGCTGTGGGAGATGACGAAACTGCCAGGGACAAACTGGAGCTAGAGAAAGAGCAGGAAGAAAGGGAAGAAATGAGGAATGAGAGGAAGGAAGCAAATGGGAATTCATCTCTACATTTCTGTGCCTGAACCCCCCTCCCCACAGTGACTCTGGTCTGTCCTTTATTCTCCAGTTTCAGAAAGGGAAGCAGCTTACTCTTTGGTGGGGTCACTGGGGTCTGGGGTCAAGGTTCTTACCTTTGCTGGCCCCCCACCGTGTTGGGTTTATTAAGCCACCGTAGTATGCGCTGGCGGTGCCATCGCTGGGAGAGCTGGGGGGCCTGGTGGCAAAGAGGCGAGTCCAGAGGCTGGTTGGCCGCCTGCTGGGGCAGGAGCAGGGGGTACTGACTGAGGACTGGAGCTTGCTGCTTCAGAAAGGTGTGAAATACAGCAACGTCAGCCTCAAGAAGCTTTTGTTCCTCTTCAGGGACTGAGGAAGCTACGGAAGAGATGCAGAGGGTCACTGGAAGCCAGCCTGGACCCCCATGCACCCCAGCACAAAATATAATCAATCACAGGTGTGTCTAAAATGTTAAGTCTCAAAGTGTGGCCTTCTGGCCCCACATCGGGAACTTCTATTAAAAGTACAAGTCTTTGGGCCCCACGCTAGACCTGGGCAACCAGAATCTGTGGACCTAGAGAACTACAATCCAAACGAGTTTGCCAGGTTACTTTATACCCACTAAATAAAGTTTGAGAACCTCTGGTTTAAGAGATCTGGGCAAAAGGTCTCCTGAGACTCACTTGCTTATCCTCACATTTTCAATTTGGAATGGAAATTGGATCATTCTTTCTCCAAGCAGGCCCTCCCAAGAACACACTCAGGAACCTCGTATCTCAGAGAAGTCATCCAGTGACTCATCTCACCATAGAGCGCATGGGCCTCCAGGAGCCGAGAGAGCAGACCCAGTTCCAGGTGTGCAGCCACCACATGGAGACTGGTGAGGAACTCTGCAAGAAGGCCACGGTTCCCACTCTGGAGCTGGAAGGGCCAGAGTGAATTCATTAGGGATATGAAGAGGCTGGTGAAGAGGGACAGTCCAGTCTTTGACCTGCCTATGTAGCTGGAACCTAGTCCTAGGAGCTGGGACAAAGGACCTGAAGGAGAGGAACAGGAAAACCAAAAGGAGAAAGATAGAGGGAGTTTGGGATGGGTAACGGCAGTGGTGATGGGAGTGGTGGTCAAGGTGGAGAGCGGCCTTAGAAGAGCCAAAGCAATTGCTTGGGAGAAGGTGTCTATGGGATGTGAGGACTAACCAGGTGGTAAGGCAGGTCTCCCAGAGCCTCAGGAGGGCAACTTCGGAAGGTGCCTGAGGCATCAGGGTCACAGGTCTTCCAGAGCTGAGCTGTAGGTGTGGGTCACAGGAATAGACATTGAGATGGGCTCAGCCCAGAAGCATCTTCAAATATCACTTCGCTCAAGCTATATATATCAAGCCATTCACCCATTCAGGTGGCAGGTGAGGGGGGCCAGCCAATGGGGAGCACCAGTGAACAGTCCTGGACTCCAGGCCCCATATTCACTGCCTCAAGTTCACTTGGGCTGCAATTACCTGCGATGAGGAAGTGTGCTGTACTCTCCAGCCCCAGCCTCTTCCCGTATCGACATTTAGCTGCTATTCTCAGGGGCCCATCAGTGAGGCAGAGCCGAGCACCAGGCCGCTCCAGGGGGCCCTCCCCCAGCAAACTGTCCTCGTGTGAGGGAGAAAAGGAAGGAGAAGAAGGGGAGGAGGTCCATCAGTGAGCATCCTGGCACAGTTGGGGGCTCTCAATCCCACCTCAAAAAGTGGTAACTTGAGTGGCAACCATACAGGGTCTGAGAGACAGGGGTCAAGAGCTATGCCAAGGGAAGGATAAGTTGAAGAAAGATCATATGGAGCCCTGGCTCAAATATGGGAAGACACAGGAGGTCAGCAGGAGCTCAGCTGGAGGCACTTGTACCTGCGCAGACTGTGGACAAGGTAGGCAAACGGGCCC
Source organism: Eidolon dupreanum (assembly GCA_028627145.1). Lineage (NCBI taxonomy): Eukaryota > Metazoa > Chordata > Mammalia > Chiroptera > Pteropodidae > Eidolon > Eidolon dupreanum. Next base: position 61,839,357 of record CM053509.1, read on the forward strand.
ATGGGGTAGGGGTCCTCGCTGCTATCAGCAGCCACAGCTTCTTCCCAGGTCTTGGGCCCCCTAGGAAGTATCCGCCATGCACTCAGCACTCCATGCAGCTGGTCCACAGTCAGACCTGAAAACACAAGCTCTCTGAGGCCCTCACCAAACCACACAGTGTACCCATCCCCAGGACGTAGTTCTTCCCTGCCCTGCTCGCTGAGACCCCGGCTGAACCAAGATAATCCAACCCCTGAACCCTCAGCTTCTCAACCCACCCCAAGCACTGACCACTACATGTGACTTCAAGGGTGGCCAAGGCTTGGGGAAGGACATCGGGGCCATGCTCTTGCTCAAGGGTGCCCAGGATGTGCTGCAGCAACAGGGGGACAGTGGCAGGTAGGGTCCGCAGTCTCTCAGACACCTGGGAGAAGAGATGGGCTTTAGTCAGTGGGGAGAGGGGAAGAGGCAGATTCGGGGAAAGGAGAGGGCAGGAAGAGAAACTATGGGCAGGAATGGAAAGGAAAGAGAAATGGGTAGGAGAGAAGTAGGGTTGGGGATCAAGTGAGGATGGGGAATGGGTGATCAAAGATGGCAAAAGATGAAGGTGGGAGAAGGTGATGGATGGGGATGCAAGAAGTGGAATGGAGACTTGGAGGTGAGATTAGGACTTAGAAGATGAGTGGGGATTTATATCCTCAACCAACCTGTTCATAGAGTGTGAAAAGCCGCAGGTGATCGGTGACCAAGCGAAGATAGAGTGGCAAGGCTGACCCCCGCTTCACCAGCAGCAGCTGCATCTGATGAGACTCAGAGGGCTCAGCATGGGGGCCAGAGTGCCTGTCCACAGCTGGCCCTCCACCTCCTGCCCTCCGATCTAGCATGACGTCCACTGAGAGGTACCTCCTCCTCTGAGAGTCCCCAGCAATGTCAGCACCTCGGGGCACAGCCATCCCTTCTCTATGCTGCTCTGCCCAGCTAGCCACTTTTCAGGGATTCTCCTATGGCTCAGCCTATCCCATCTGATAACCACAGCTTTATTCCCCTCCTCATCTTGGTGGGCCCCAGAGAGGCCATTCACCAAGGGAAAAGGCTGGGTAATATTATAAGGAATCACGGTTATCTTATTAACAACTTCCCTTGGCACAGAGTTCCTGAGAAAACCAAGAAGCAGCTGGTCTGTGTGAGGCAGCTGGTAGCCTCAGCTCCCGGATTCACCCCACACAACCACCAGCCCTGGACTCAATCCAACCTGGTTGTTAAAAGGTGATTCTTCCAGCCGCTTCCCGTACAAAGCCAGCTCCTCTCTCACCAGCTGGGCCCGGGCAGATGGCGCCAGAGGCCCCAGGGCCAGTACATGGGCACCTTGGCTCTGCTCAAGGGTCTCCCCCAGGCTCACGTCACTAGACATGCTCAGCACCAGGTGCACCCACTGTGATATTTGGGCAAAAGGAAGGAAAAAGAGGAGGACCATGATGGAGAGGTCCTTCTCCACCCTACTGCATCCCACTCCCACCTCCTTCTCCCACTCACCCGGGGAAGGGTCTTTGGTATCCAGTCTGAGATCAGCTGCCCATGCTGGTCCAGCAACCGGTCAGCCCCATCAACGATCAGCACCAGGGTCTGGCCAGATTGCAAGGACTGAGCAGACTTGGGCAACAGCTTCTGCTGCAGCTCCCATACCAGGCTTCTGTACATGGAGGGGAAGGACCAGGGTCAGCAGAGAGGGAGACACAGGGGTAGCATCATGCAGCATCAATGGAGCAGGGCTAATGGTAGGAATACATACCGGTAAGAACTGGGGAGGGGACCAGGCTCTTGCAGCTGGCCGTACAGATAGGCACAGAGGCGTCTGAGCAGAGTAAGAGCAAGACCCTGGTCAGGGCGGGCCCCTGAAAAGTGGAAGAAGACTAAGGGAGCCACCTTGGCCCCATCAGGAGCCTGCAGGGCTGAAACGAGGGATGCCTATATGGAAAGGGAACAGGAAACATGGTCACATTTTACATGTACGAGCTCTCGTGCCCCATCTCCTCATCCTTCCTTAGCCCACATAGCCCTTCCTCCCGTCCTCCTGCCCAGGTCTCTGAAACTCTGTACCATGAAGGCAGTCTTGCCCTGTCCCGACTGTCCAGTCACCAGGCTCAGCCCCCCTCGGTGCAGCAGCAGCTGCTGCACTGTGTCCTGAAGAAGGCGAGGTCGGGCAGGACTCAGTGGGTTCTGCAGCTGCTGAAAGGTGGCCTGGACCAAGTCATCATCTGGGATAGACACTGACTGCTCCAGCTGGGCTCCAGGCTGAGGGCACATGGGGCAGTGACTATCTACATTTCTAGTGTCCTCAGGACCCTGGGCCTAAAACTCATGGAGCTCCCACCCAGGAGTACCCGGACCACCCTACCCCCTTTCCATTTCCCTGGCCACCAATGCCCCTGCTGACCTGTAAGTAAAGCTTCTGAATCATATTCCATACATCCTGCAGAACCAACTGCCCAAACTCCTCCAGCCCTTTGACATAGGGCCGGCCAGCTGCCACACCCCCCCACTTACAGGAGTATCTGTGGGCAGAGCAAGCACAAGCAGAGTCAGCAGACCTGGCTTCCCTCACCACATCTCTCCATGCAGGGGCTCTCTACCTCTCCCAGTTCACCTGCGACAGGTAATCCCTTTCTGTTTGTTCAGGTAGCTCTTCAGTTCTGAGATCCGATGTACAGCCTCTTCAGACTCAGGAATAAAGTCAGGTTTCCAGGCATCTGGCACAGAGCTGACCACCAAAGATACCAAGAATGATTCTGGACTCAGACCCCAGCCTCTCTCCACCCCAAACTGTGAGACCTGGCTGTGGTTCCCTGAAACCACAGACTAATCTGGTGGTTCCAAGGCTAATCTGGTGCTGCAAAGGCAAAAGCCCTCAAAGCCCTATTTCTCTCTTCTAGCTCCCTCTCCCATACTCTGACTATAAGGAAAGAAGACATGGCCTCTAGGCCTAACTAGTCTTCTGTGGAGACTGAGGCCCAGAGGCCACGGAAGGTACCTGAGGAAGCTGGAATCTCGGAAGTAAATGAGTGCTTGGGCGGAGGGCTGCAGACGGAGGCCCCGATTCAGGAACTGCATCACCTCCATCTCTGTCACAGAGCGACCTGAAGGGTACTTCTGAGCCTGAGGGAGAGGGCAGAGAATAGGCAGGTTTAGTTCTATGGCACACTAGCCACTCACTTGAGACCTGCCAAGACCCCAGGGCTCCTTCATCTCAATAACATCCCTCCCTCCCTGTGACACAAGCCAATAAAATATAGCTTACAGCTAACATTTACTGAACGCTTGTCATGTGTTGAGCATTTTTCTAATCTTCATAATAACCTTGCAATGGAAATGTCACTGTTTCTCTTTAGTATATGGGGAAATTGAAGCTAGATTAGAATAAGCTATTTCCCACTAAGCCACACTATGATAGAAGGGAGGTCAGAACCAGATCTGTCTGACAGTAAAACCTAAACAGACCTGTCCTCTAAACTCTTGTATCCCTTGGTCAACCCGGAGGAATTCCCTCGTCTGGACTTGGCCTCTCACAGAATCTTCTGTCTGTGTTTCACTTCAAGGACCTGCCTATGCATAGTCCCAGGGTTCTTGACAAACCATGGCTTTTCCCCACTCCTACCCCAACTTTCGTTTCCACCCCAGATCCTGCTCCAACCTTGTCTGCCTTACCCAGCGGAAGTGAGGATGATCAGGAAGGTTGTAGGTGGGGGGAATGTAGCCATAGCGGGAGCCCAGAATCCCCACAAACAGATGTGAGTTCTCCACCTCCCCAAGGCACACTTCCAGTTGTCTGCAGGCATGGTTATGGGTATGGTATCAGGGAACATGAGAACAAATGGGGAGCCAGAGTCTGGCTCATAACTGAGCAGTGCGAAGGCAGGTTGCTCTTGTTAGCATCTAAGGAGTACTCCACTGCCCTCAGCCCTCAGCCCTCAGCCGTCTTCGCAGCCCCAAGCCTGCCCGCCTGAGTTCCACCACTCAAGCCCCATACCCAACCCCTCTTCTCTGTGGCCCCCACACCTGTTCCTTCCAGTTTCCTCCTCAGTGATGCCCCAGCGCAGGTCAATGGCACGAAGGCTGATGCGATGGGGGCCCGCTAGGGCCTGCAGTGCTGGCAGCACAGACCTCAGCAACAGGTCCCGTTCCCCATGCATGTCCCGGAAAGTGGAGGAAATGAAAAGCCTGATGCTGCGCCACCTAGGGGTAAGCAAAGGGCTGGGCTCAGACTAGGGATCGGTCCCACAACCCAACTGCACAGGCATGACTGTGATCACCCTTTAGCACTGAGCATAAGTCTGGTACAACAGAAAACGGGAGTGTCCAGCAGGTCTCCAGAGAATAACTTGTTTGTAGCCCCAACTGCAGAGCCCTAGAAATTAAACCCCAAATGCCAATTCTCATGCACCCCTCCTTCAGCTAGTAATTATTATGCACTTACTATTTGCCTATGGAAGGCTCAGAACAACATTGTGAGGTAAGCACAATCATTATCTCCATTTTACTGATCAAGAACCTATAGCTAAAGGAATTAAGCAACAAGCCCAAGGCAAAGCCAGGATGAGAAAGCCAGAGGCCATGTTCCCAAGCTCTCTGCCTGAGCCCTGGCTGTATGCTATCTACCTCACATTCTGATCCCCCTTTCACCTGTAGAGAAAGGGGCATGCATGCTCACAATCTGACAGTTTCCTGTGTTAGAGAAACCTCTGCCTGGAAAAGCAGAAGTACACCTCAGTGAACAGAGCAAGCAGCATTTCAACAGCTGGAATTTCCGTCACCTTGAGTTTCTCCAGGTTTCGATGGCAGCCCCTCCCAATTCACAAAAGCATAGAAACATAGACTGACCCAAGCTGGGAAACAGGAGCTAAGGGGCTTGGAATATTCTCTTCCAGTGGCCGGAGAGACAGGGCTCCTGTCTTTCCTGGGGGTGGTGGAATCTTGAATATTTTGTCCATTTGGCCCACATGTTCTAGAAGCCGGGAGGCCCCACGTTCTGCAATGAATCTGACAAATAGTGACAAAATAAGTGAGAGCAGAATATCAGGGTCAGAATCAGGAAGGTCTTCTAAGGGGACAGGGGACAAAAATATGGCTAGGTTTGGTTGCCCAGTTAACTGGAGCTCCTTAAGAAGATGACCATAAGCAGTAAATGTAGATTTAAAACAAATAAGGGTGCAGAACCATAGGAATGAAGGAAAAGAGAAGAACCCAGTTCTAGCGCCTCCTGATATACATGGTTATCATAGACTTTCTGTTGGACCAGGGGAAAAGCAGCTGGGTGAAGGTATAATGATTAAAGGCCATCCCAGTTTGGGCTTGATCAGCTCAGTATCAGCCATGAAAGCTCCCTAGAGAAGGACAAATGTGCATGAGGCTTCCTAATAGGAGTTCGGGCAATGGGTGGCATCCAAAGGAAAGGAAAGGAAAGGGGAGAAAACATGTAAATGAGAAGGTTAAATGGAGAAAAAGACAAAGTAAAAGGATTTCTACATATTTGGCATAAATAAATATATTTAGCATGGGATCAAGAATAGAACTAGTAGAAGTGATATGACCAACTCTTGAGTTGTTCACTTAAAAGCAAACACTGCAACTCCCAAGTCCCCTTTTCCTCTTTCCTATTAGATGTAATACAAAAATGATGGCTAGAGCTGGAGCAGCCATTTTGAAACAAGTGGTAGAAAATGAGTATTTGAGAACTGTGGAGTGATAAAATAGAAGGTGCCCGGGTCTCTGTAATACTGTGTTGCTGCTAAGCCTAGACAGCTGTAAAAGAGGAATAAACATCTATCTTGCTTTTAAAAAAGAAGAAATGGAGTAGAAATCACAGATAATCTCTGAAAGATGCTCTAATAAAGCCCCCAATCCCTTCAGTGCCCATTCCGTACTTACTTCAGTATCCCATCAGTACAGCCTGAGAGTGTCACGTCATTGGGATTCAAGTCCTGTAACCTGGCAAAGGAAGAAGCTGATATCCATCAGGAACAGTGCCAGAAACACAGAGTCACTGTCCCCGAACACCCTAGGATGGACACCCTCACCTCTGCACTTTTAATACAGTTAGGTGCTAGGCTGGGGTTAGGGTGAACCTTCACAAAGGGGCATGAGCTAGGCTGCAGACTTCACAGAAGTGTCTAGCACCTGAAGTGCAATAGAGGTAAGAGGCCAAGAAGAGGAGGTGCCTGGCGAGTGAGAGGGTGTCAAGCTCTACTTGTGTAGAGAGGAAATAAGGACCACTAAATTCTGGTACCAGGCAAGCATTATGAGCATCCTTACCTGTAATATGTCCTTCTCAGGAGAACACCAACGAAGAGGCATTTTGAATTCACATGCTGCCAGAAAAGCTGTTTAGCCTTATTTACCAGTTTCTCATTCATAGTTTGGCCAAAAATGATGACCCTGTCCACCTGTAAGATAAAAGGGGAGGGGCTGAGACAGAGGAATAGAGAGATAGAAGAGACGCTAAAGAGCTCAGGACATCAAGAGAAGAGATCTCTGAGGACTGGGAGATCAGGAGAATGCTGAGCGGGACGGAAACTGCCTCTCCTGAGAACACTTGGGACAAGGCAAACATTGCACCTGATTTGAATGAAGGGGCTTCAAAGTAAGGTAGAGACAGTGGTGTGCTATAGCACATTCAGGCTCCCAAGAGCTAGGTGACTGTCAAATTTTTAGGAATTTTGTGAGCCAGTTAAACATGGTCCCTATTAAATATTAAAGTGTATAAACTTACAATTAAGTAAATTATATTAAAAACAAAAGTAATTAATACTCAAAACTCATTACTTCCTAATTATTTTACAATATTTTACCATTATCTAGTCTTGATCTTACCTACATCTACTAATTTATTTCATGAAAAGACTATACAATGGTGTGATATGGAGCATCTCTTCCCAACTCTGTGTTCACTAACATCATGAAATCAGCTTGAAAGCAGACATGGAAGGAGTATTTACAATTAGCAAATGCTATCAACTAAGACCTATTTTCCCAGATTGTTGGTTGTTAAAACATTCACCAGCATAGTATGGGATAAGGGGTTGCAGCCAGCAGGGAACTGATCCAGGTACTGTACCTAGTTTAAAAGCTTAGCTTTGAGAAATGAGATACATCAGTTGTGGAGGAAAATGTGGTGGAGGGGAGGGTTTCTTGGGGACTGGGTGGTACTCACAGGAACTCTTTGGGCAGCCAGAGTCAGCAGGTACTTCCCAAAATTATGTGGGGACTGTTCATGATTTTCATTCAACTCCTGAAAGGAAAGAGGCTCATGTTATGTGGTTGCCTGGGAGATAGTAAGTAACGAACACCACAGCCTGCTTGGGTGTATATCCAAGCCTTTCCTGACTATGCAGGCTGTTCCCAGGCCCGTGTCTATTCACATAGTTTTCACGGTAGGGGTGGATGACTAACCTGTACTTGAGCCTGGAGTTCCATGGCTGTCTTCAGGATACCTTCTTCTGCTTTAATCACAGCAGTCTTCAGAGCGCCGCTCCTACACAGCAAGAGATCTGCGTGCTCCGCCCGTGCAATCATCATTCCAATCAACAGCAGCACATAGTTCAGTGGGGGCTGATTGGACAAGCATTAGGGTGAATTAAGGCTCCCCTACTTTCAAATTCACTCTTGCCAGTCCAGCCCTGAAGCCTAAATACTTCCACTGATTGTGGAAAAGGGGACAAAATCCCCAGTTAGGAGAGGACAGCTTCACAGCCCTTGGGAAGAACTGCCAGGGAAGGAGGTGGAGAGGGGCCGAGAAGCCGGCCCAAATTCAGCACTGGGATAAAGGGAGGTAAAAGTGACTATTTTGGTGACAGAAATTTAGAGAAGATTAAGTACCAGCCAAATGTGAAATGTTAGTATTATAATCTTTGAATAGGCTTGAGAAGACATGCTAGGAATTGTCCTTAGGGACCAAACAAGGTTTCATACCAGGAAGCAAATGTATGTCATTTATTTCAGTTGCTTGCTTGCTTGTGCATGCGTGCTTATGAAAACCAGGTCTACAAACAGGATACCTCTCAGGATCCCCAGCATCCTACCAACCCCCACTTTTTATCTTTTTACCCCTTGTGGGTTGCTCTTGGGATAGCACTTGTCTGCATCAGCATCTGTCACATAGGCCAGGAGGGTGCGGCCTGGCAGTGGGGGCAGGCTGTGCTTCACAGAGAGGTCCACGGCTGTCTCCAGGGCCTGTCGATACTGAGCCAGTATCTCATGGTCATATTTCCACTGTCTGCAGGCAGTAAAGACACAGACAGAGAGGCTCAAGAGCTTCTCTGTTTGTCACTGTGAGGCAGATGAGAAGATGAGAACTCGCCACTCAAGTAGAGTCTTCGCCCCCCTCCCAAAGCCTGCCTTCAATGGCCATAGAGAAGACTGGACAGCTCTTCCCTTTGCCTGTGTTCCGCAGGACTCTTCTTAATCCATTCTCATGGCAGGAGAGAAGTCCTCTGTAGACCCACTCTCTCAAATCACTCGCTGTACTTAACACATCAGTCAATACTTGCTTCATGAAGCAAGATTTAACTGTTACATATATTTAAATGGTATTTTAAAGAACAAAGACTACTTCCTTACTTTGAAAACTAGAAATTAAAAGTGAAATGAATTAAAGCGCATTCATCTCACCTTTCTAATATAATCTCTATTACAGGATAATTTAATAGCTTTAGTTGATAAGGGAGGTTCTTTTGAGAATTCTAGTTAATAAGTAAGGGGAATGATAGAAAACCCCCATTCTATAACTGCTAATAAAACAATTGGTTCAGGCAAAGATCATCAATGGATGAACCATTTAACTTTACAGTCGAGAGATTTAGTTATCATCACCAAAGAGCACTGATCAATCTTAGCATCACTATGACTGAGACCACTAGACTTTGTGCCTCTTGATCCTGTATCAGGAAGCAAAAAAATCTGATGGTCTCACTAATTGTGTACGAAGGATCACATATGAAACATTCTTGTAAGAAAAAAGGTTAAATCTGAATTCTTCAAGCCTTTCAAGTTAATGCCTATGGCTCATACAACAGAGATACAAGTTAGGTGACAACACAGGGAAGCAGACAAACTCAGAATGTAGGACATTCTGTGGGGTCCTTGAACCTGGTCGAATGAACATTTTTAATATGGACTATATAATAAGTGATAATCCATAATCCCAAGGAGTTTTTTTTCAGTTTTGTTAAGTATATTGACATTCTGATTATATAAGAAAATGTCTGTTTTAAAGACATGAGAAGTATAGAGGGGTGAAATAAAACATGTCATATTATTTGACATTTGTTTTTAAATAATATCTTTCAAAAAAAAAGAAAAAAAAAGAAAAGGGTCAGGAAAGGAAGTGTGGTAAAATGTAGATAACCAAAGAATATGGCTAACAGTTTTATAGGAGTCCATTATACTATTCTCGTTACTTGTATGCATGTTTAAAATTTTTCATAACTTTTTAATCTATAGAATTCAATAATTTCTATCAGTGCTATTCAATAGAATTAAAATACAATTAATGAAATTAAAATTACACATGTAATTTAAAATTTTCTAGTAGCCACATTAAAAATAAACAGGAGAAATTAAGATTACATTTTACCTAAGATATAAAGATATTTTCATTTTAACATGCAATTAATACAAAAATTATAAATATTTTACATCCTTTTTTATACTGTCCTTAAAATTCAGCATATATCAATTATGACTAGCCACATTTCAAGTGGTTAATAGCCACATGTGGCTAGTGGCTACCTCACTGACCAGCAAAGGCATACTGTTTGGACTATACCCTAGGTCTGATTCTTAAAGACCCTGTGTTCAGCCACTAATCACTGGTTCAAGACATTCTTGGTGACTGAGTTCTACCAGAAGGTTAGATGAGCCCTACCTTTGCCTTGAATGAAAATACATGAAGATACTGTCGAAACATCTGAAAGGACAGGGTGCTGGGACTTCATCGAGCTTACAGAACAGGTTTTATGTTTGTGTTTGAACCTGACTGATAACTACATATGTGTCAAAAGAAAAAGAAAAGTGAATGGGTCAGAAAATGTAGCGAGAGAAACAAAAGAAAAAAGGATATCACAAAGAGAAAGAAAAAAAAAACATGAAGCAGAGCTGAAGCAGAGAAGACACTAGCATGCACAAAAAGAAAGGGAGATGCTACACCGACTCATGGAATCCACAGAAACCAATAAAATAATCACAGAGAATACAGCAGAGACCTAAACACAGATTTTGTTTCATGATCTCTCTATAAGACAATGTTGAAGACAAGGTTTTCTGTGCAAGAAATGATTGGAACCAAGCAAGTCTGAGCCATTGGGATGACTGACAAGCATACGTTTACAGAATAAAAGTTGGGGTTCCCTGGTGACTCCCAAATCCTGTCAGGGTACCTCTTGTTGCCCACCCTTTGCTCCCAGAAAGCACATGCGTGCACACACACACACACACACACACCTGGTCCTGTGTATTTTCAGCTTCTCCCGCTTGAGTTGCTCATATATCACTGGTATCGCCATTGCTGCCCGAAGTCTCCGACGACTTAAGAGGCAAGGCTGGCTCTCATAGGTACGCCTCTTGCCATTTCTTAAGCTTCTAATCATTATCTGCTTTATCAGTTGTGTGTTGGAAGGAAATGGTAATTCTGTGTGGTGACAGGTAAATATTTTGAGTCAGGCAGCTTCTAGTTCCTCATCTTGTTTTCCCATTAACACCTGTCTTGTGCCACAATCCTTGGGGCTGGCAAGCACCTGATCTCTGCCCACCCCACACCCTGAGACTAAAGGCAAGAGGCTGAAAATTACCAGTCATGTTGCCTTGTCTATTCTCAGACATGAGAGACAAACAAGAGTTGGAAGAAAAGGGACAATACCTTTATTTTTTAGTTGACCCTCAAGGACATTGATGGAATCATGGGCATTAAGGAATCTGAATGGAAACTGCCGACTGTGGGTCACGGATTTCTAGAAAGCAAGGGAGGGGTCATGAGTATGTGGGGCATTAGGGGCCTCAGTGACCAGAAATATGAGATAATCACTCCAGATACGTGGAAAGGTAAGGAAAGACAAGATGGATATCAGAGAAAAGATATAGAGAAAGGGAGAAAAGATTAAAGAAAAGAGAAAGCCATCATGTGAGAATATGAGAAGAGATAAAGAAGAAAGGCAAGGAAGTAAAAGAAGGAGCCTGTTTCTCACCTGTCAGACTCTCTCTGAAATAAGTTAGATCACAGAAGTGCCTCTTCCTAGTAAATCACTAATCTCAGAAAATAAAAAGGAAAGTTCTTATGCTCTAATTTCTCAAAGGGTTGATGAACCCCCGGATCCAACTCCCCCAACCTATCTGTATCCCCAGACTTATTTACAGTCCACACGGAAATAGCCTGGTGGCCATGACCTTCCCTAGCCATAAAGAAAAGCCTGCAGCAGCATCTCCACACCCACTTCTAATATTTACTGTATAGATTAAGTAAATCTATAGAAGCTGGGCACACAGCTCCCTGCCCCACACACATACCGCATCCTGGAGCCTCTGGAGTACCAGCCCATGGTGGCGGGCACTGATTCCAACCCGCAGCAGGTTGCACAGATTCCGAAGCATGGCCATGAAAGGAAGCTTCCCACTGTCTGCAGAAGATCGGGAATAGGGTAAGAAAAGCAACTGAAGGATGAGAGAGAGGTCAGAGACCAGAGACAAGAGTTCAGAGGCCATGTAGAAATTTCAGGATGTAGGGAATGAGGTCCTAACATATAACCTATCCTACTCAAAATATTTAAAGGTCTGGAAAGAAAAAAATAGAGTTGACCTGAAGGTTGGAGCTAAATTTATACACTATTTATGGGATGGCTGTTTCGATAAACAACTTATGTTTATCCCTTTGTCTGTTGAGTCCAGCCCTGAGATTAGGCTCAGCTGACAAAATATATTCTCTAATCTGGAGTAATGATTTCCAAACTTTTCAGATAAATAAAAATGAAATTTCCTAGTTTAAGTTTGTTTATTTATACATTGTATACGTGTAGTACAATCATTAGTCAACATTTCAAGGCACGATCTACACCTACGGTAAGGTTCACCATTAATAATAGTGACCACAAATCCCTATTTCAAATAGTACTTTTGATACCTTTTAATTTTTCTAGCAAACTTGTTGTAAGATCTGATTAAATAGTCATTTTTCATTTAAGTACAGGTGAAAAAGACTTGTAATGAACCAGAATTTCACCTGTCACTTCCTTACTGTTCACTCATCCCTGTGATATTAGTATTATCTTCAAGTCATAGTTTCCCAATCAAAATCTTTTTAAGGCTTATGTCAATTTTAGAGGGTTAGTTTGGTTAATACTGAATACTAATTCTGAATCTATTTATGGCTCAAAGGTAAGTTGTGATTTCACATTATGTAGAAACCAAAAAAGGTGAGGGAGCACCATCAGTGCCCTCATATTATGGAACTCTTCCTCAATAAACCTCAAATGTCATAAGTGACACATAATCACATAATCATATACTATGTGGACTAAGTGACTATAATATTTCTAATATTTACTATATAGTAAATATCAGAAAAATGCTTTCTATCTTTTAGGTCAGGGGTCCCCAACCCCTAGGCTGAAGAACGGTACTGGTCCGTGGCCTGTTAGGAACCGGGCCACAGAGCAGGAGGTGAGTGGCGGGCAGTAAGCAAAGCTTCATCTGTATTTGCAGCCGCTCCCCAGCGCTAGCATCACCATCTCAGCTCCACCTCAGATCATCAGGCATTAGATTCTCATAGAAACACTGGTCCCTGGTGCCAAAAAGGTAGGGGACTGCTGTTTTAGATAAAGGTAAACATAAGTAGGAGGTGTGATATTTTTCCTGGGTACCCTAGAGGTGCATTCAGACCACTTTAGAGACCAGACCTGTCAGCCCCTATACCCACATCCCAGGCAACACCCTGTACTATCATCAGCTTTCAACAGGAGAGTAGAAAAATTAGGTTCTGTACACAGTATGAGTGATGTGTGACAATTAATGAACTATTGAACCTTTCATGAAGTCACAAGTTTCTCTCAACTGTTGCCATGTATGAAAGTGTTTCTAGATCATTTTGGTAAGAATTTAAGTCCAATATCATATTTATGATACTAGAAAATAACATGAGTATTTATCCAATAGATTGAGAAATTCACTGATTTCATTCCAAAAAATTGTTAATGAGCCTGTGGTCTTCAAAAAAGGATCTGTATATCTAATTACATTTTACCTTATATTTTATACTTATGTTTATATACTATAATATTTTCCTTTATATATTTGTTTACTTTCTTATCTGTTTATATGATTATATGTTATGTATTTCTTAAAGTGCATAATTTATTAGTACATGTACAAAATTTTTTAAAATACATGTACATATATTCTGGTGTATTACAAAAATTTTTGACTGAAAAACCTTGGAAACCACTGGGTTAGACTATGGACATTTATCTGAGCCAGGAAATACATTTTTAGTAATCAGAGGCTGAGGGAAGACGTGGAGATGATGCATACTAGAGTCACCTACACATACTGGCTGCCATCCCAGCCTTTTTATTCTACTCCATCCAAAGTTGAATCAATATTGAGGAAGAGGTTGTCAGACATCTGTGTGCATGTGTGTGTATTTTAATGCCCATGTGATTCTGATGCGAACACCGCCAGTGACAACCACAAAGTGAGAGGAGTGCTAAGCAACTGAGCAACTCAGGCTGACTTAAGTACAATATAAAAATGGCAGTTCACAGAGAAATAAGGCAAAAGCCATCTTGGGCTTCTGAGAGGCTCCAAAATATAAAGTCTACAAAATTCAAACAGTCAAAAGGCCTACAGTTAGATATTTCTCAAAAGAAAGAAGTTGACTTACAATTTCCAAAGATAAAAAAGGAAGTAAAAATGAAATAGAAAGAACCTTTCTATAATTAAAAATAAATGAAACAAAACAAAACAAAACAAAACAAAACAAAACAGAGAGAAAAAGAAGAGTGAAAGTAAGCTGGTCCTCCCCAATCTGAATTTGGTTTAATCGATTTGGGTAAATTACCTTAAGTGTCATGTCCTGAATATGAATTTCTGTAGATATTCCACTGTGCCTTGTGCCAGTTAGTTCTACCTTGTTTGGATGAGTTAGACAGATATTGATATAAGTGAGATCAGAGGGAAGGTGCCACTTTTGTCATGTGTTGATAAAGGATTACGCATCACCTAACCACATTTGAAATAATTACCTACCTATGATGCCAGTGTTACTCAAAGCAGGCACCATTGTCCAGTTGGGTATGGTCAATGGCAGACCTTATAAGTCCAATTGTTTTCAGTGATGCAACTACCAAGCAAGAAGATAATGGCATCCTGCCATGGAAATCTTCTAGTCAGGGTACAAAACAGAGAGGCATAAATGGGGAAGAGAAGAAGGGAGTGTGATGGTCAGGGTTCCCCTACCAATGAGTTCTTCCCAGACAGAAGCTTTGTTTCCCCGCAAGCTCAGCTCCCGCTCCCAGGTCTCTGGCCTAGCCAGCTTCATCCGCTTCCCAGCTCTGCTAAAATCCCATGGCCCAGGTAGGTGACTTCGAGAAAAGGCCTGTAGGTTGGAGGGGTATCTGGAACAGAGGAGGAAAAGCTTATCATTTCAAAGTCAGGTGAAAATAACTCAGGAAAGGTGAGCCAGTCAGGAAAAGCTTATCATTTCAAAGTCAGGTGAAAATAAATCAGGAAAGGTGAGCCAGTCAAAGCCAATCAATCTAATTTATAGGCCACGTTTGCCCAAACCCATGTTGCTGGCCTCTGAACTACAGTGGTTAGGGTCACAGATGTTGGAAAGTCATGGAGTTACCCAAATGGAATGTACGTTCAGGGTGTATCTTCTCACCTGTAGCCCAGCAGGGCGTGGACGTGCTGGGCAGGCTCCTGGATATGCAGTCGCTGTACCAACTTCTTCAGGGTGAACCTTGGTTGATTTTTTTTCTCTGACACTGCATTGTAGGTCTCCTCAACCTGTGGAAATATCCCCAAATCCCACAGTGGTCATTTAATCTATGACCACGGTCATTTTCTTCAGAAAGCAGAACCTAAGACCATCCTATATGTATGAGGTCATTTCTTTCCCCAAAGTAGATTTGGGCAAAGAGTGGGAATTGGGAGTAAAAAACTCTAGCAACAAGAGCTCTTATGGTAAGCATAATATAGCAGGGTTTTGGGGTCACTGTGTTTCATTTACACAAGACTGAACTATCAATGGTAAAATGGGATGACTGACTTGTGAAAAACAAGATGGGAATAGAATGAACAGAGAATACCTAGTTCTTAGAGGGAGGATAGGGAAAAGCAGCTCTTATTTAAATCACTGAGACTTGGAACAGGGAAATGGAGGATAGAACAATGCAGGCTGTAAGGAGTTAAAAAACTGAAAGAAGCTGGCTTTCAGAATCTTCTATACTAGAAGAGCTAAGTTCGGGATATATTAATAGAATGAAGAGAAAAAATCAGTTGACCACCTGAGAATGTGCTTTCTTGTAATGCTAATATGTATTTGCCTAATAATCTATTTTAACGATGATGATGGTGATAGATAACACTTATTCAGTGCCAGGTATTGTTAGAAATATTTGAAATACAATAACTGATTTAATCCTCACAAAAACCTAATGAAGTAGGTACTGCTATTATCCTCATTTTATACCTGAAGAAAGTGAGGAAAGAGAAGGTAAGTCATTTGGCCAGTCACGTGGCCCTCAAGTGCTGGTAGTGTTGGGATTCAAATCCAGGTGCTCTGAATCTATATTCTATTCTCTTAACCACTAAGTGCAATGCATTGTCATTCACGCAAAAACAATTTGTTTCATTTGTGTTTTAAAATTCCTATGGAAGGTAGATATTTCATGTCTTTAACTCATTTATCTAGCTGGACATGAGATCCATCAGTAAAGTATACCTAGAAAAGTGAAATGAGAAAATAAACAAAGCTTTTCCCAGTGCTCTCAAAACCAAACCCCATAGTCAGGTTGAGATTCCCCAGGTAGGAGACTGGTATGTGCCTACCACACCCATTATTATATCACTAAACCAAATGGGATTCCATTTCTAAATATCAGTTGAGAAAAGATTGTACGCGCACATACAGAACCACAGAACAAGGCACACACCTTCTTCTGTTTATTCTTAAACTGCTACTGAAGGTGCTTTAGCAAATACTGCTGTGTCTCAGAAAATGGATGCTCCGTCTTCTATAGGGACAAGAGGAGCAGTTTCCAAAAGAGAAAGGAAGTTGGCCCTGGAGAGACCCATTCCAATAGCCCCAAAGGCCTATCTCTACCAAAAAAGGAAGCCAGCTAGGACAGATGGAGGCTCTGCCCTCTGCCTCAAGCTCTACCGGGCTCCTCTGCCTTTCTCTGACTCCATTTGCTCCTGGTGGTAGGAACATGTCAGATGCTTAGTGTGGGATCCCCAAGGGTCAGCATGTTCCTTCATCCCTCCCTTTCGAGAGAAAAGGGACCTGGGCTATGAATGACCAGGGTTGAGGCAGGGACTGACTGGAGGGTGTGGGGGTCTGCGGGGACGTCTCTTGGCCCGATGCTTCCGGGGGTTGTACTTGGCCAGCTGGTACTCATCAAACTGGGCAAATTTGTCTGTCATAGCAGCACGCAGGCAGGCAGGCAGAGGCACGAGCTTGTTCTCCTCTCTTTCTGCCAGGCTCTGTCAGAAAGAGAGAAGAGACCATCAGGAGTGAGCCCCAAACAAATCCTCCAAAACAAAACAAGACCCTTCATGGGGTTAAATGAGAGCACAGAATAGGGAGCAAGTTCCCAACCCCAGCTCTAAAATTACAGTTTCTGTGGTATTGGGCTAGTCAGCAGACTACGATGATTCTCATTTTCCTCACTGTAAATACAAGGTCCAGAATAGACCAATTTTTCTAACTGTGCTCCAGCCCTTCTCAGTCGTATTCTCCCTCTTGGGCATCTCATCCTGATACCAGATGTTGTCCTGTCTGGACATCATGGTTGAAGTCAGCTCAGGGGAAATCAAACTGTCTGAGATTTTCTCTAGGGATGCAGGGAGCAAAGGAGAGGGAACCAAGTGAGGGCCAAGGCTCAGGGAGGTGAATATCATACCTGGTAGAACTCAGCTACCTGGATCCAATCAGAAGGCAGTTGGACAATGGCACAGAAATATCGTCGCAGGTGGGGGCGGCAGACTGGCAAGAAGGCAGCAATGGCTAAGACTTCGTTGGCTACATCCCGGACATTCAGCTGCTGCCTGGCATACAGAGATGCCTAGGGCACAGAATGGTGAGGATGAGCATTTCAGCCACTTCTCCCAGAGCTTCTTAAACTAACTTGCTTATCTAATCAACCTGCATAAAACCTTTACTGAGCCCTCCATATTGTCTATAAAATATAAGGTCCAAGCCTCTTGGCTTTGCATCTAAGTTCTCCATAATCCAGCTTGTATCCACTTTTGCAACATATCTTCTCCTGAGTCTACTGACCTCCTCCTGAATCAACCAGGCCCCTTCCCTCTTTGGAAGATCTCCCACCACCAGCATCTATCAAAGACTTATTAAGTGTTCAAGTGCTGATTAAACCTGTCATCTTTCTAAGCCTCATGAAAAACACTTTTCCCCTCTTCTCTGCTTCTGAAACATTCACTGTCTACTATGCCCTTTGCATTTACATTATATTTGAGAGTGTTTTTCCACTATAACAATACCATAAGCTCCTTAAGAGCCAAATCGTGTTTCATTCTATCTATTGATATGACTCTCAAGGCCCACCACTGTGTACTTAATCTATGTACTTGCTGAACAAATGAACCCTCATATCTCAATCCCACCTGCCCCACTCCTCAGAGAACCCCAGGGACCAGACCTCCAACGCATCCAGAGACTCTACTCCCTTCCTAAGTAAAGCACCTTCCACTTGCAGCATGAAGCTGGTAACCATCCCCCTCACACACCATAAGCATGTTCCTAGCTCCCAGCTTTCCAGACCCATCCCCTCCTTTGTACCTTGAGGATAAACTCGGGCTCCAAAGGGGCAAGTTTACTACAGACTTCCAGGAGGGAAGCCTTGGTAGGGTCAGCTGCATCTTTCATCTTTACATTTGATGCCACAGTGGAGCACAGCAAGCTCATTAGAGCCATCTGGGAATTGGGAAAGAGAGGAGAGGAAAAAGGAAATGAGGACCAACTTCAGCATCCACTCAGGCCAACTTACAAAATCAAGGACAGAGAGAATGGACCCCAGATTCAGGAATATATTTGTCCAGCCCAGAGGTTAGAAAAGGGGATTAGGAAGTGAGAAATAAGAGCTGGGTGCCACCCTTCTTTCCCTTTCCACCTGTGGAGATCTGGTTCAGCTTTAGGGCACCACTCCTCCCACCCAACCCACGCCTTTCCCTCAACTACCATCAACATCTCCCATTATGAAACTTTTACCTTCTTTTCCTGAAGGGCCTGGTCTGTGGGCTCAGGATGAGATTCAGAGCCCCCAGGGGTGAGATTCAGGGCCAGCTCCTCCACTTCCTCCTCCTCTCCCAAGCTTAGACTGTAAAAAGGCATTTGAGCCTCTGCCCATTCCTTCTCTTCTGATTTCTCTGTCGAAGAGGACCAGTGACCCTGGGGATGGTGGCAGTTATTAATTACAGCATGTACCCACAACCCCTCAAACATGAAGAGATCTGAGGCAGTTCCCAGGGACAGGAAGAGTCTGCACCTATCCTCTAGTACCAACTCCTTTCTCTTCACACCCAGTACTGATCTGTCCTGTCTGGTATAGAGATCTTACTGTCACACATACCACCTTCCCCAGCTAAACCTTCTGAGCTTTGCTCAGATGCCCCATGATCTTTCTCCTTGCTTTCATCTTATTGATATCACAGCCTTGAGCCTGACCTCACCACCACCTCCACCTCCACCCCCACCCCCTCCCACACACACACACATATACCTCCTATGATGCTATTAAAGTATTCTGGAGTCAGAATAAAAAGGGACACATCTAAGGTCAATCCCCTAGCAACCTTGAGCTGCTTAAACTCTGAACCTCAGCTTCCTCATTCCCTACCACATACCTGATGGGGCCACTAGAAGATTAAATGGGATATTGTGTATATGGCTTCTAGAGAGTTGCAAAGCCCTAAATAAATGTTAAGATGGCAGTAGTTGTTATCCTGACAATGACCTTGTGAGGCAGATTTTCATTGACTTCATTTTAAAGGTGAGGAAATTAAAGCTTCAAAAGGTTAAGAATTTTGCCCAAGGTTGTATGGCTTGTAATTAGCAGAGACAGTATAGGGCTCAGATTAACCTTTCCTTCTGTCCTAATCTCAAGGCTTTGGAGAAGAATGTGTGTTTGTCTACCGATTCTGATATGTATACTAAATGCTCATGTATATGTGTACAAGTGGACATATGTTTACATGTGCACATACAAGAAGGTGGGAAGGATATAGCAGATGTGTCTCATGTCTGAGATAAGATCTCAAAAGCACTTAATTTCACTCTGCTACTGCAATATCATGCTGGCTCTCCTCCTGAGCAGAGGCTTTGTAAGGACAAGGCCTGGTTTTTGTTCTAATGTCCAGAATCTCCGAACTAGATATGCAATAAGGGTAATGATGCTGATGAAGACAGCCCTGGGGTAAAAGACACCTCAGGAAGAGGCTCTGAAGAGAAAAGGTACACAGACACAGAACAATACAGAGAGACACTGTGGCACTGAAAGCTAGGGACTAGAGTATCCAACAGACATGACCAGAGTCAAGACAAGCATCTGAAGCTATTACCAAAGCTGTTTCCTGTGTTCTCTCTGTGACAGATATGGATCTCAGGGTCCTGGGATGGGTCAGAAGGCTTAGTCCATCAGAGAGGCACTCAGCCCTCCAGTCTGGAGGCTCAGAGAACAGATGGTTGCTAGTATTCAGGCTACACAGATCAGCTTGCACTAGGGGAGATATCCGGGGACCCTGGGGCACAGGGCTGGCAGACACAGCGCTCTTTAGAATGGGCAGCATGGCCAGGCACCGGTTCTCCAAGGAGAGAATGTCCGAGTGGGCAGACACATGCCCATGTGGTTTCTCCATGGCCTTCAAGTCAGGGAGCATGGTCAGGCACCGGTTCTCCAAGGAGAGAATATCTGGGTGGGCAGACACATGCGCATGGAATTTCTCCAAGGTCTTTAGGTCAGGAAGCGTGGCGAGGCACTGGTTCTCCAAGGAGAGGATGTCCGAGTGGGCAGACACATGCCCGTGTGGTTTCTCCATGGCCTTCAGGTCAGGAAGTGTGGCCAGGCACTGGTTCTCCAAAGACAGAATGTCCAAGTGGGCAGACACATGCCCATGGAGTTTCTCCATGGCTGGAGCCCAACCAATATATCCTAAAGGGAGAAAAGGTGATGAGTACCTAGCTATACTGGGAGTGCATTTGCACTGGGAATATATCTTTCCCATAGCCCTCCTGGTAATGCCAGTGACCTGCAGGCAGAGAATAATCAATACTTCTTTTGCCAGAACTGGATTCATTATAAGGATGTATTCAGGGAGTGTTATACACCAGGAGTCCCCAACCTCCGGAACTGGGCCACACAGCAGGAGGTGAGTGGTAGGCCAGTGAGCAAAGCTTCGTCTATCTGCAGCTATTCCCCAGTGTTAGCATCACCGCCTCAGCTCCACCTCAGATCATAAGCATTAGATTCTCATAGGAACACCAGTCCCTGGTGCCAAAAAGTTGGGGACTGCCATTCTTCAGTGAGAATACAGGGGGTACTCTAAGAGAGAGGAGTAGAGAAAGGTAAGGCAGAAGCTTAAGAGCTTAACCAGAAGCTTAACCAGCTACTGTCCTGGTTTTCCTCTCAACTCTGACCACATCTTGTTGAAGTTTCCTTCTCTGCTATTCCTTGAATATTAATGCTCCTTAGACTTCTATTCTAATCATTCTATATACCTTCCCAGTATGGTCTCACCTATTCTGTGACTCCAAATAACATTTCTATGGCTGACAACTCACAAATTTATTCCTTGACCTAAATCTCATCTGAGCTTCATACTCATTTACCCATTTGCCCATTGGACATGTCCATTTAGATGACATAAAGGTACAAACTCCATAGATCCCACCCCTACATCTTCCTCAAATCTATCTCCTCCTTTGCCCCTTCTGCTTATAGGGATTTGGAGTAAAATAGACTTGAGTTTAAATCCTTATAGGACCTTAAATCTACTTGGGACCTTGAGCTAGTTACTTAAACTCTGTGTGTCTCAGTTTCTTCATTTACAAAATTGAGATAAATGTCTCCCCACAGAGTTGCTATAGGAATACATGAGAAAAAAATATAGTAATCCCTTAAAGCAGTGCCTGGTGCTTAGTAAGTATTCGATAAATGGAATCTATGGTTATTTGTTATTATCACCCAACAAACTATCAAATCCTATTGATTCTACTCCCTCAGTGTCTCTCACATCTAATTCTCTCCATTCTGCCTGCCATCACCTTTCCTGAAACCTTCCAATCCATGTGGCACACAGTATGTAGATCTGTCTAAAGGCGCTACCCAACACATACCCCATCCACCGTTTACTAATTACCTTGTTTATTTTATCATAATAAAAAATTATCTTGTTTACTTGTTTGCCTACTTGTTCACTGTTTCTCCTTACTAAAATAGAACTCCCTGAGGGTCAGGACTCCTTGGTCTCAAAAGTTAACAGAAAAATACAGTTAAATAGTTTTTGCATTCTGGAGTTTGTGAAAGGAGATTCGGTTGTGGGGTACAAAGGAAAAGTCCCCACTCCCCATCTCCAGTTCATTCTCCAGGGGTAACCACTGCTAACAGTTTTATATGAACAGTTTCAGACACTTTCTATGCATATACAAATATATGTATATGCCTCCTCCACCATCCCCACCACCCTTTTTTTTCTTTGCGTCACACAAAGAGGATCATACTTCAGACATTATCCTACATTTGGTATGTCTTGCAGACCTACCAATATTGACACATTAATACCCACTTCATTCTTCAGTTGGCTATATGATATTCCATCCTGTTTACTACGCACAGCCCGAGTTTCGATTACTCCGAATAGTGCTCAAACCACCACTGTTTGTGGCAGCTACGCTCTCCTTCCGAGGAACACACAGACCAGGAAAGTTAAGAGAGACTCACTTGATCTCTTCTTCCTCGTCCCTTGTCTTTCTACACCCTACCCCTCCTTGTGCCTTCCTCTCCTCCGCTGGCTTTCTCATCGGCCCTTCTCACTTTCCCTCGCTCGCGCGCGCGCACACACACACACACACACCCATCCCTCCCGAAGCTGCGGACAGGAGCCGGGCAGACAGACCCCTCCAGAGCCTGGGCCGTGCTCGGCCCTTCCCACCGACTCTTGGCAGCGCAGCCGGGCGCCCCAGAACCCCAGGCCAGGGTGGCTTCTACCTGCGCTCGGAGTCTCCCCGGAGCCACCCGGCAATAGGAAGCAGAAGGAGGACTCGCGCTTGCGCCGGTGGGAACAGTGGGAGCAGGAAGAGGAGCCGGCCAGGGTGCGGGGAGGGGACTGCGCGCGCGCGGAGTCGCGCAGCGGCCGAGGCCAGGCGGTGGCTTCGCAGATCGCAGATTCCCGGTTCACGGTGCCACTGTGGAGGACTTGGGGCGTGAGTTTGGTACCCGCCTATTTTTCTTTTCCTGGTCCTCCTTTTTCTTGCCTTTCAGGCTTCCTCTATACCAAAGTCGCCTGTTTTGCTAAATTTCCACTCCTTTCTTCTGTTGTATCTTCGAACGCTGGTTCTTGAAAAAGGTTTTGGTAGGTTCACTGTCTACCTGGACGCCTTTTTTTTCCCCGGTGTCAAAGATAGGTGGACTCTTAATGCATCCGAAAGTTAACTGGTGAAAATAGACTTAAAAGAAGACAGGACGTCTGAAGTTATGGCCTGTAATCAGGTGCAGATATGGCATAATTAAGGCAGGGTGAACTGAGAGCAGCCAATACGCTTCTGGGGGAAATCCGTGGGTTCAAAGAATCTGTTTGGAGCCATTCCGAATGGCTAAGGCAGAACCCTTTCCCAGAAGGTGGGACCAGGCTCAGGGAAGAGACAAGTGACCTTTAGCACGGTAATGCTAGTGCTCTTCCATGAAGAGCAGGGCCAAACAGATAGTAGCTGGAGAAATATGTTCACCTTGAGGAAAACAGATTATCTGTCTTCTGAAAAATATCGCTTTCCTTAGGTAGGTACCCTTCATTCTCGGGTAACAACTGAGCTTCAGCTCAGAATTGGAGCATCCTGTCTTCTCAATTTATTGAGCCGGATCACATCTTCTTCCTTAGACTGCCACCCTTACCACCCACCCATCAGTCCCAACATTCCCTTTTTATAACAAATATTTTATGTCCCCCTTATCCTACTGAACTACAATTTATAAATATAATTTACCTATACACAACTATAAAATTTATTAAAATATCCTAAGGAGATAGGAAGGAATAGTAGAAGAAAGGTGATTTATTATAAAATACTATGTGTTAAGAAATGTAAATATTTGGGCACTACATTCAAAAAGACACATTGTAGTACTCAGATGTATGCCTCTCTATAGAGAATCACCTTGAATGTAACCCATACAAATGCAGTATAATACAGGGGTGTTGGGATTGTGATTGAAATACCATTTCAATGAGTTACTCGTATGGCATGATTTTCCAAAATGATGAATAATTTTTGGCAAATTTTCAAACAAAACAAGGTATGATTATCCCATGATATTAATTGTAGTTGCATTTCTGGAAAGTTCAGTGTATATTAAACTCTGCATAAAATGCCTTGTGTTTACATTTAAATTTAAGTTAGATCCTAATTACAGTGGCTTTACAACTACATGAGTGATTGGCAAGACAATTTAAAATTGTCAGAGATCCAGGAATGTCCCTCATCATGTTGGACATCATGTGGGACATGATTGCTGAATACCTCGCGATCTTGGACCCTGCCCATTAAATGTCTACTCTTATCATTGTGAGAGCCAAAAAAAGAAGCATCCACAAATTTCTGAACCACCCGCTAGGGTACCACCCTTGGTGGTCTATCTGTAGGGGAAGGGGAGAAGTTCGAGAGTGAACACAAGACCTAGGAAACCTGAAAGAAGAGGCTGTGCAAGAAAACTAAAGTAGGGGCATACTGAAGAGAAGGAAGTAAGAAGAAAGGGGAGTGCACTTAGGACTTTCCTTCCAAAGTCCTAAATCTATAAGGCCTCTACCCCTTGGAATATACGTCAGATAGTTGTCCCAACCTCAGGGCCTCCTATTCTGTTGCTCTCTGTGGGAGCTACCTGCCCCACCAGTGAAAGAACAGCATGTGCAGACACTTCCATCCTAGTCCAATAAGCATTAAAGCATCTGATCTGAGGACACTGGTGATGCAAGAAGAATAACAACTGATGACCACGGCTTCCTGATTGATCCGGAAGATCTAGAGTTTACTTTCTGGTTAGCCATAGCAGCAAAGAAATTCAAGTCCAGCAAGACTTGTGCACTGGAATCACTGAAGATCTTTAAAATATTCCAAAACCCAGGGCATACCCCAGACCAATTAAATTTCAATCTCCAGGGTAGGACTCAGACATCAGTAGTTTTTGAAGCTCTCCAGATGATACTATTGTACAGATAAGTTTGGGAACCTCGGTCCTAGGATCTTGCTAATCAAAATGGGCTGTGGACCAACACTATCAGCATCACCTTGTTAGAAATGCAAATTCTCAGGCCCCACCCCACCTAGTGAATCAGAATAAGTAATTTAACAAGATTCCCAGGTTATTCTCACATTAAACTTTGAGAAGCACTGGTCTAGATAAGTGGGGTGAACCCTGAGAATCTACATTCTCACTAAGGGTGAGGCCCAGTAGTCTGTGCTAATTTAACAAGCTCTCCAGGCAATTTTGATAGTGCTAAAGTTTAAGAAACCCTGACTAAAATTAGGATCATTGCTCACCCCACCCCTCTCGAAAATGTCTGATTCAGGAGACCTGAGCTAGAACCCAATAAATCGCATTTCTAGCACATTCTCAGGTAACGGCGATCCTGATCTCTGATCCGGGGATATTTTGAAAACCACTGGTCTAGATTGAGTCCCCAGACAATAACTACCTACCCCCACTGCAGCTTAGTAAGAAATGTCCCTGCCACATGTGACTTTTGTTTATGCATGTATATGTATATGTATATATATATACACACATACATACATACATACATGTGTATATATACATATATGTATTTTATATTTTATATATGTAACCTTACAGGGTGATCTGATGATAAATGTCTAACTGGGCAGATCATGGTGGGTAATCATGCCCCAAGCATATAACTTCTTTAGTAAAAGGTTTATTGTTGCCTTAAGCAAGCCCTGTCCATTGTTCTTATGTATCTAGGTTAACACACCATTGAAATGCCTGAAGTAATCCTCTTATTTAGACCCCTCAGAGCATAACTACCCTCAAAAGAGCCCATAATCTTAACTATCCTGTACTTTGCTTTCTCCCACTTTCATGTTATTTTCCTTATATTTCCTCCTTAATTCCAAATGTAAAAAAGAAACTGCAAAACTGTCATTCTCAGGAGCATTTGAGTTGAGATCTTGCTCCCTGGCATTGTCATCAGTTTGGCTCAAATAAAATCTTATAAAAATTCTTTACAGATTTGGGCTTCTTACATTAATATCTCTAAAGGATATTTCAGTTGGATTTTGAGGGAGCCAAATAACCTACCTCTGCCTTGCAACAGAAAAAAATCTCTCAATGGCAAGATGTTTACAAAATCCAAATTCAGCTTTCTTTCCCATGGACAGTGCTAAATGCATATTGCAAATAATTGTGCCTTTAAGTCCTGCTTTTCTAAACTAGCCACTCTTGAGTTGAAGAAATTTTCCTTCAGATTACTGTCATTGATCAAATCAGGGAGTCTTGCCAATCAGATAACTATACCAGAGCTGAGAAGGCATCCCATTCCCCACTGGGTTAACTCTCATGGAGCTGTCTTATTTTTCTTATTTCCAAATACGTAAAGGATGACTCACTTTCTTTTCCACATACAGCCTACAACTCTAATTGTTGATCAGTGGTATTGAGCTGCATTGTTCAACTGATGAGTTTAGTGTCCAGACTGATTTCTTTCTGGGGTGAAAGAATATCATCCCCTCAGCCCTTAGCAGCCCCTTTATTAAAGGCCCTACCACCTATTAAAATTGCTTACCTCTTCTAGTCAGTTTTATTGCACACTTCTCATCCCATCCCCCACTTTAATTTGACATTTGTTAAGCACCTATGAAATGTGAAAGATAGTGTGTAAAATGTATAAACTTGTCTCCTGAAGGCTTCACAGTCTCACAAAAGAGAAAGACATATTCAGAAATCACAAAAATAATAAAAAACAAACTACATGGTTGTATGAGAGAGGAATCTTGACCAACTTCCTGGAGGGGGTAGACTTTGAACTGGGAAGGCCAGGCTTCTGATAAGAAGTGGAAAAGGGAGTGAGAGCCTGGAGAATATAAACACCATTGGTTCCAATCATATATTTTTCCCCTTTGTGATTAACTACCTTTAGATTCACAGCTTGTGTTTCTGTTCAGTCAAACCACTGCCAACTTTAAAGCATCACACAAGTTGTAATATATGTACAAGCACTTACTCTATCATAGTCCTTGACATCCGAGAGGAGCCTTTCTGGGCCATCTGAAAGACACAGAAGCCAATCTGCAAGTTACATGAACTTCAGAGCCTTCTCCCTTCTGACTCAAAATAACTGTGCACTTGGTCTCTGGCCTATTGACATTTACTAACATCTTTCTTCACCTTCCTTTAAGTGCTGTTTCTCACTGTGAGCCATCCTTCCCTGACTAGTCATTGTTGCCAGGCATGATAGATTAAACTAGGCCACAATTCTTTGCTCTTCTTCCCATTGAGAAGTGGAGTCTGATTTCTAATTTCTTTAATCTGGACTGACCTAGTGACTTGCTTGACTAATATATGTGGCAGAAGTGACAATTTAGGGCATCTGAGGCTAGGTCAAAGGAACCTTCTTGAACCTTTCACCAAGGGTTCTGAAATACTCTGGGAGCCCTGAGCTGTTAAGTAAGTCCAACTACCCTTAGACTGCCATGCTAAGGCCACATACAGGTGCTTCAGTTAACAGTCTCAGCTGAGCTCAGCTTTCCAGCCATCCTCATGAGGGCACCAGACATGTGAACAAAGCTGTCTTGGGCCCTCTGGACTATCCTATCTACCAGTTGAATACAACCAAGTAATTTTCATCAATGAACATGGAACAGAAGAATCATCTAGCTGAACCCTGCCTAAATTTAAGTGAAAGCAACGACACATAATATTATGAGAAATATAGTAAAATGGTTGTTGTTTTATGTCACTAAGTTTTAGGGCAGTTTGTTATGCAGCATTAGATAACTGGAACATTAGACCTGCAATGTGTAAGGCTAGATTTCATTATTGTCATCCTACTTTCCTTAAATATTTTAAAATACCTAATTCTTAACACATTGGAGCTATGCAATAGTTCCACGTAGTCAAATTGCTCATCTTGGGAGGTGGGTTAGCTGAGATAGATGTTGACCTCTGTGGCAAATATATCTTCCAGGACAAGGAGACTCAAATCCATGGGATTGGTTACAGTCTCTCATCATTCATTCAACAAATATTTATTAATTGGTATTATCAGATTAATCAACATCCAAGCCAGCCTCTGGGGTGTACGCAGTAAAGTCACATTTCCCTAAAAGTTGTATAGCCCCAGGTTAGGGTCAAGAAATACAAAGAAATACTGTGGTAACCTATAAGTTTTAGTACTTTCTCTCACCCTTGTGCTCTAGTATCTAGTCTTTGTAATCAGAGAAATGGCCCTGTTTCTCAGCCTGCAGAGGTCTTGACGCAAGACAATTAATAGATTTAATATATTGTTCCCATATGTTCTTCTATCCTTTTGCATAGAAATTTAATATCAACTTCCATTCCTTCTCAGAACATTTGTTAAAGAGTGTTGGCACTCAATAACCCCTGCTATCTAAAACTCAGTCAACTTTAGCACTTGCTCATTAGCAAATAGGTGTTTGAACAAAGTGATCAGAGGCCAACATTGGGTGGCAACATTCTAGACTTGTAGCCACAATAGAAATTTACCTGAATTAGTTACCCATATTAGTTACCATGGCCAGGCAACCTAGCCAACCTTACTGACAGAGCCCTAGCCTTTGAGCTCCCTTTCTTAGGCATATTCTGGAGGCTACTGTGAGACCTACTGGACCTGTGCAGCCTGGTAGGTGATGAAGGGCTAGCATTGTTACTTTAGCTTTTAGCAAATCCATAAGAAAAAGCAGACCCATCCAGTGTATAAGGGAGAGACTAAAACATATATTACAATCAGATAAAAAAATACAATGCTGTGGACTAGTGATCCTAGAGGCTCTAAACAGAGCCTGAATAACCTTACCTGTAGTTTGCTAGCCACATTTTCATAGTTAGAGACAAACAGCTGTTATCACTTTTGTAATTGCTCATTCATTTCTCACTGGACAGTTAGTCCAAAGGGTTCAAATGACTTGCCCAGATTGAAGAGCCAGTGAGAGACAGAGCTAGGACTAGAACACAAGTCTCTTGATTCCCAGTACAGTTCTTGGCCAAAGTAACACTTGTTCCCTTAGACATTATTTTTAGCATTATTGCCTACAGAAAGCTACCTGTTAAAATGAACTGTTGCCCTGGAGGACTTTTTCATGAAGACATTAAAAAAGTATGTCAGCAGTTCACAAGTGTTGAAAGATAGGCCCTATCTGAGGAATACATACTCATGTCAAAAAATAATCATATTAAAAACATGATCAGGATACCTAATTTCATATAGGATTTGAGTGCTACCTCTAAGTGGTTAGGGCATTTCGAAGTAAAATTTGCATGTCAAAATAGTGGACTTGGGAAAACATTTTAATGGCTCGTAGTAATAACAAAACAAAATATGGGGATTAGGATAGTCCCAGGAGGACTGGAATACTTGGCCATCATGTTAATCTAAGATGGGGGTGGAGGTGGTATAATATAGCATAGTAATTAAACATGCACTCTGGAGTCCAACAGATGTGTGTTTAAATCCTGCTCTGTTATGAAGGAGCTGTAAACCTAAACTGCAGAAGAAAATAAGGTAAATAATCTCATAAACCCTGAATGGAGCAAGAGACTGGTTCCTGAGTCTGCAGTAAGATCCAAAGATGCTATTATGGTAAAAGGGCCAGTAGAGGTCTTTTATTTCAGTTTTCACCACATGTATCATACTCATAACATTCCCTGGCTCGACACATCCTAATAAATGAAACAAACTGTTGGAAGGAAGAATCTCTTGCTCTGGCTGAGTATCTTTGCAATTCGTAGCTGGTATGTTATAGCAGTTGGGTATTAGATTCCTCAAGACCATGTCTCTAAGTCTCCAATGCCATTTATACCCTTTAATTGCTCTCACTTGTATGAGTTTCCAAGTATAAGTTTCACAAATAAAGCCTGCCATTCATGGAAGTATATCTACACTAGAGACATGGCATAGTAAAGAAAGCAAGCTCCAAAGTCTAAATATTGCTCAACATTTATAAACTGTGTGACCTTAGGTGAGTAAATTCACTCCTCTAAGCTTCAGTTTTCTTATCTGTAAAATGAGGATAATAATAGCATCTACTTTTTTATGTTGTATTGGCATTTAAATGAAATAATGTATATAAAGTAATTAGCATACTGCCTGGCACATAGCAAGCACTCAAACAATGTTAGCTATTATCTAAAACAAGCAGTTCCAACTCTTATGAGAGAGTAGGCTTTTTCAATTTGCTTGAAAAGTCTTCATTGGTCCTCAAATTGCCTATGGTGATGAGTCCCCTAAATGCCTTGCCACAGCTGGAGTCCGGATAAACCCACGTTCCTTTCGCAGAAGCAATATGATGCTGGAGTAGCTAGAGATAAACCTTGTAACACTATGCGTGGCCCTTGTGGTTTTAGGGGCCTGTCGCTACATCACACTGGTCACCTTGTTCAGCATCATCTAGCTCACTGATCTAAAGGATATGGCCTGTGAACTTGACTTACAAACTACTGGGGCACACTTCCACATGTGTCTAGAGATGCTTAAGATTATCCCAAGCTCTGGGGCTCATGACTATTTATAGTAGAGTAGAGTAGAGTAGAGTAGAGTAGAGTAGAGTAGAGTAGAGTAGAGTAGAGTAGAGTAGACTGTTTATTATCCTTGTTTTTTTGATTAGGATACTAGCATTCAAAGTGATTAATGGACTTACTTGTCGTTATCAAAACAGCAGTTGTTTGGGGGCTTGAACCCAAGTTAATGATTCTAATTCAGCACATTTTCAAGCTACACATACTTTTTAAAAATTATTCTAATTAGAAATATAGATTATTCTATCTTCAATCATCGGTTATAATATACCATGAACATCTTTTTTTCTCTCAGAGAAAAAAAGACTATAATTTCACTACTAATGACATATACATATATTCATGTGTATCTATCTATATATAGATGATATAGATATAGATATAGATATAGATAGAGATAGAGATAGAGATAGAGATAGAGATAGAGATAGAGATAGAGATAGAGATAGAGAGATAGAGATATAGATAGATATAGTTGTATTACTATACAGGAGTTGTGATAAATTCACATGTTTCTACCTATGACCCCTTGATTTCAAGGGTTAGCCAGGATTTGGAATGTAGTCTGTGGCCCTGAAAGAGTAATTATGACAGTCCTGCCTATAGCCCTAAACTGCAATGTTTGTCCCAGTCAGCCTCTCGGTCCTTATGCACAAATATGTCACCCAGCGACTGCTCTCATGAAAAGCCTTCTTTTGCATTATCAGACTGTGCCACATGCCTTGGCGTCCTATACTGTATAAAAAAGGGTTTGAATTACATGATCTCTAAAATCTCTTTATTCCATGATTCTATTATACAATTTGTGTAGTTTTTTACTCTTTTGGTTGGACATTGTTGCTTCTACAGCCCAGACTGTTTGGGTAAAAATGGTTTTGTAGCTAGTAGGATTTTCATGTGACTACTTTTTACCCTTCTTTTAAAAATTATTTTTAAGCCTTTCTTACTATCAATTTTTCAGGTGTCCAGGGCATAATATATATAATGAATTTGACAGAAAAATATTGGGAGAAGAAATCAATTAGTTTTCTATTTCAGTAGTTCAGAATTACACGATGAGTCAAGAGAAGAAAAAAGATAAGGAGAAAAAAAGCTCGAGGTAATTGCAAAGATTTATGTCTAGGAAACAAGAAAAATGATGATGCCAACAAAGCATGATGAATATGAACTGATTTATTATTTTTTTATGGTGACATTGGTTAACAAAATCCAGTAAATTTCAGCTGTACCCTTTAACAAAAAGGTGCATATCTATTTACACTGTGTGTTCAACTCCCATAGTTAGATTTCTTTCTGTCATCACATATTTAATCCCCTTTACCCATTCTACCTCCCCCTACCTCTACCCCTACATGCTGGTAACCACTAGTCCATTGTCCATGTCCATGAGTCTCTGTTTGTTTGTACAGTTTATTTGTTGCATTTAGGTTTATATATCACATATAAGTGATATCATGTGATTTTCAGCTTTTTCTGTTTGGCTTATTTCGCTTAGCATGATTATCTCGAGGTCCATCCATGTTGTCGCAGATAGCAGTATTTCATCTCTTCTTATGGCTGAGTAATAGTCCATTATACATATCTACCACTGCTTCTTTAGCCAATTATCTATCATAGGACACTTCAGTTGCTTCTATGTCCTGGCCACTGTGAATAATGCTGCTATGAATATGAGCGCACCAATATCTTTTTGGATATGGGTTTTCAAGTCTTTGGGGTAAATACCTAGCAGAGAAATTGCTGGATCAAATGGTAGATCAATTCTTAGATCTTTGAGAAACCTCCATACTGTTTTCCATAGTGGTTGTACCAATTTGTAGTCCCACCAGCAGTGTATGAGGGTTCCTTTTTCTCTGCATCCTTTCCAGCATTTGTTATTATCTGTCCTGTTGATTATAGCTATTCTAACAGGTGTGAGATGGTATCTCATTGTGGTTTTGATTTGCATTTCCCCAATAGCTAGCGATGTTGAGCATCTTTTCAATTATTTGTTGGCCATTTGTATGTCCTCTAGGGAGAAGTGTCTGTTCAGGTCCTCTGCCCATTTTTTTTATTGGATCATTTGTGTTTTTGTTGTTATTGAGTTTATGAGTTCTTTGTATATTTTGAATATTAGGCCCTTATCAGAGGTATTGATTGCAAACATATTTTCTCATTTGGATGGTTGTCTCTTTATCTTATTGACAATTTCTTTTGCTGAAAAGAAGCTTTTTAGTTTGATGTAGTCCCATTCTTTATTTTAGCTTTTACTTCCCTTGCTTTTGAGTTCAAATTTATAAAATCCTCTTTATGTCCAAGATCCTTAAGTTTAGTTCCTACATTTTCTTCTATGCATTTTATTGTTTCAGGTCTTATATTCAGGTCCTTAATCCATTTTGAGTAAATTTTGGTGTGTGGTGATAGACAACAGTCTAGTGTCATTCTTTTGCAGGTGGCTTTCCAGTTTTCCCAGCACTATTTATTAAAGAGGATTTTTTTCTCCACTGTATGATTTTGGCTTCTTTATCAAAAATTATTTGTCCATATAAATATGAGTTTACTTCTGGACTCTCAATTCTGTTCCACTGGTCTGTGTATCTGTTTTTCTGTCAATACCATGCCATTTTGAATACTGTGGCTTTGAAGTATAATTGAAGTCAGGCAGAGTGATGCCTCCAGCCTCGTTCTTTTTTCTCGGGATGGCTTTGGCAATTCAGAGTTTTTTGTGCTTCCATATAAATCTGATGATTTTTTGTTTTATTTTTTTTTAAAAATGCCGATGGGATTTTGATGGGGATTGCATTATATCTATATAATGCTTTAGGTGATATGGTTATTTTAACTATATAAAGTCTTCCAATTCAAGAACACGGAATATCTTTTCATTTCTTTGTATTTTCTTCGATTTCTTTTAATAGAGTCTTGAAGTTTTCATTATATAGGTCCTTCACATGTTTCGTTAGATTTATTCCTAGGTATTTTATTCTTTTGTTACAATTGTAAAAGGAATTATTTTTTCCACTTCTTTTTCTGATACTTCATTATTAGAGTATAGGAATGCTATGGATTTTTGAACGTTGATTTTGTATCCAGAAACATTATTGTATTTGCTTATTGTTTCTAGTAGTTTTCTTGTTTCTCAGGGTTTTCTATATAGAGAATCATGTCAAATAGTGACAATTTAACTTCTTTGTTTCCTATTTGGATGCCTTTTATATCTTTCTCTTGCCTGACTGCACTCACTAGGACCTCCAATGTTATATTGAATAACAGTGATGATAGTGGACAGCCTTGCCTTGTTCCTGACCTTAGAGGGAAGGTTTTTAGTTTTTCACCATTAAGTATAATGTGGACTGAGGGTTTGTCATATATGGCCTTTATTATGTTAAGGTACTTTCCTTCTATACTCATTTTGTGAAGTGTTTTGATCATAAATGGATGCTGTATCTTGTTGAAGGCTTTTTCTGCATCTATTGATATGATCATATGATTCTTATTTTTTAATTTGTTTATGTGGTGTATCACATTAATCAGTTAGCATATGTTGAACCATCCCTGTGCCTCTGGGATGAAGCCCACTTGATCGTGGTGTATAACCTTTTTAATATATTGCTATATTTGATTCGCTAGTGTCTTATTTAGGATTTTTGCATATGTGGTCAAGAGATATATCGGTCTACAGTTTTTTTGATAATTGTTTCTATTTCCATACTGCTGATCACTCTGATTGGTTTTCCAGTTCTTCTTGATTCAGTCCAGAAAGGCTGTATTTTTCTAAGTTCTGGTCCATTTCTTCTAGGTTATTAAATTTGGTGTTATATACTTTTTCATAGTATTCTTGTATGATCCTTTGTATTTCCACAGTGTCTGTTATACTTTCCCCTTTCATCTCTGATTTTATTTGTATCCTTTCCCTTTTTTCTTTAGTGAGTCCAGCCATGAGCTTGTCTATTTTATTACCCTTCTATAAGAACTAGCTCTTTGTTGCATTTGTTTTTTTATGAGTCTGAACTTATGATAGTTGTACATCCAAGTGGAGGTGAGGGCTGCTGAAAAAATCAGATTTGAAACCTAGGTGAGTCATTAAGGCTTGAGATAGAGGAGAAATGAGCATTCAGAAGAACGTAAAGCAAGTTAAAAGAACATGGACAATGTAGAATTAGGCACAGGAGACAAAGGACCCATATAGTCCAACACACTTATTGGTACTAAACAAAAACCTGCATGCCCCATCTATCTGGTTCCTTAAGTCAATCTTGGAAAGACAGGAGTAAAAACAGAAATTCTACCCTCATCGACAAAGGAGTTTAAAGGAGGGGTGTAGGGGAGCCAGTAGGGGAGTATCTAAAACACCTTGGTTCATTATGTGATTTATCAAAGATAAGAATCCTGGGCCTCTACACATTCACCAAACTGGAGCCTAATCTCTAAGTTGCCATGATTTCACAGTCTGTATTATTGTTCTGTCCCAATTCCTGATTCTTGCTGCACTTGCCTTCTGGGGTTGAAATACTACCCTGAATCTCAGTCCACTTGACGAGGGCCCCAACTGTTACCTGGCCTACATCAGGTCCCTCTCACCGAAGAGTGGACTGTTGACCAGGGTTTTGTTTCAAATAAAAGCCCTCCTACTCTCTTCTCACTCTAACCTCAATTTAAAAATTAATAATGAAAGCTAGAAACTTCAGCATCTAACTACTCCCCTCTGCACACTTTGGAACCCTTGGGTGCCAGCTCCACCTGGCCCTCTTGGTCACTATAATTTGACTTTCTATCACCTCTTTAGATTGGAGAAATAAGAAAAGGCTCAGGAGAGTGTGCTATCTTTGGAGCCAGGAGAGTAAAAATTTTTAGTGTAAGAGCCAGTTTTCAAGGCAGTCAACTCCTGCAGAAAGATGGAAGGAGATTGTTTGATTTGGTGAGAAGTAGCTCATGGTGACAATGAAGAAGGGTGATGGTTTCAGTAGTGTGATGGAGATAGAAGGTAAATTACAGGGAATTTTGAATGCTTTTCATAATAAAGAAACTCAGAA
The DNA here is from genome assembly GCA_028627145.1 of Eidolon dupreanum. Classification (NCBI taxonomy): domain Eukaryota; kingdom Metazoa; phylum Chordata; class Mammalia; order Chiroptera; family Pteropodidae; genus Eidolon; species Eidolon dupreanum. Next base: position 61,874,602 of record CM053509.1, read on the forward strand.
AAGAATGATTCAATCATGAGAAAGCTTTATTTGAGCCTGTCTTTGCATACAAATCATAAAGAATGTGTTCACAGACGTTCACCCTAAAGACTCAATTCTTGTAATTTCTCAATACTTCCAATTTCCTTCTTCCCTGTCTTCTTCAATCTTTCTTTTCTTTTCTCTTATGCATCTTACTTACCCCTCCCTCGTTTTAACTATGTTCCTAAACAGAGATATAGGAAAAAACTTTAATGAAATAATGAAATTAAAAAACCCTGCAGAAACATGTCCAGTACCTCTGGGGTGAGGATGAAAAAAGATGCAAGGGAGGCTCCTTCATCTCACCCTTAGGAGCATGAGAATCTTAAACAATGGTAATAGAAAATTTATCTATGCAAAGAACTGGCCCTTCTTTGCCCCAAGCTGCTCAAGGGTCAGAAATGAAAATACCAGAGAGGAAAGATTTAGGGGAGTCATGGAAGGAGAAAAAATACAATCATTAAATGAAAGCCATTATCTTCAGAAAGGCTCTAGAGAAGAGAATAGGCTGGCCACAGCAGCAGCATTCTCTGAAGAACCAGTGGAATTCTGACTTCCCCTTTGCTATGGAGACACAGGGCACTACATGCCCCATTTGCTTCCTTTCTCTGTCTAGTGAGTCAGGCAGCCTTCAAGATCCAGCTCAAACTGCAATCATCTGACGATGATGCCTTCCCTAACAGAAGCCCCCCTGGGCAGATTTCACTCCTCCATACTCTGGGCTCTCATACCTGTAAGTATCAGGTATGAAATGTATGATGTCAGTGGCCAGTACTCTAAGTCCACTGCAAAACTTGTATTTATTTACAAGTCTGTCTGCTGGCCAGGAGTTCTCTGACCTTTGTATCCTTAGTGTCTTATATAGTGCCTGGCACATAGTTGGTAACTTAATAACTGAGGGAAAAAGGAGAAAAGAAAGAAAAGGAGGGGGAGCAGAGGGGAAGAGTGAGGAGAGAGGGAGGAAGGGAGGGAGGGAGGAAGGGAGGGAGGGAGGGAGGGAGGGAGGGAGGGAAGGAAGGAAGGAAGGAAGGAAGGAAGGAAGGAAGGAAGGAAGGAAGGAAGGAAGGAAGGAAGGAAGGAAGGAAGGAAGGAAAGAAAAAAGGAAGAGCAGGGTGGAGGAAGGGAGAGAGAAAGCACCTGACTCAAGTTTCTCCAGCTACAAAAAAGGGAAATAGACTAAAAAAACTCTAGAGGAAAGGGACAGAAAAGGGGAAAACCAATTTTCCAGGTCTTCGCTGCCTCTCACTCTTCTACCACTTCCTCTCATAACCTTACACCACAACTGTCCTCTTTTCACTCATGATCCCTCAATTCACCCCAAAGAGAAGGAAAGCAGCCAGTCAGGCTTCTGACTTATTCCATCTCATTCCTTCAAACCTTGTGCAATCTCTTTGCCTCTGCCCTCCTCATCTTCTGCACATGCAGCACTCCCACCTTATTGTCCTGGCTTCTCAGGCCCCTGTACTGTGCCAAGTCTGGACAGGAACTTCTACCTCAGACTGAAAACCAAGAGGCTCTTAGGGGTAGCCTTCAGTGTCTAAGCTGAGGAAATGCTAAACTGAGTCTGCAAGTTACCTGAGAAAGACTATTGTTGAGAGGGTTCACATGCCCCAGGGATTGAAGAGTAGAAAGGAGCAAGTCTTAGAAAAGGGAAGGGCTCAACAACTACAGTCCTCTTCCCATCCTCCACTCCTCCAACCAGCCTTTTCACAGTTTTCTCCTTGATCCATAGGCCAGAATCATCAGTTTCTCAACTGTTCTCTTATAGCCCCTACACCTTGGCTACTGGAGATTCTCAACTGTCTTCCCAGCTAGAGGTACTTTCCCCACCAAGAATTGTACCAGGGTCCCTAAGCCTTGTATATTTGCTCCTAGGTCTCGTCTCCTTACCTAGATATTCAGCTGTCTTCCCTTCCCCAATGCCCTTTCCCTAGGAATTTTGGAACCCCCTTTTCCTCAATGAAGATCATTTATTCAAAAGCAGTTTATGAGTTGTAAGCACTGTACGAGAATAAAATGCTCTCATGAATAAAGCCTTCTCTTTCTCCCCACAGAATTTCTGTTCTTCTCTTATGACATGCCTTATCCCTTCCTCTCCCCATTCACTGCTGCTCCCTCCCTCACCCAGCAGGTTTGGTTTGATGCCGTGTGGGACCCAAAGCTGTGTGCTGCACAGTAGGCAGTGTCAGGACACAGGCAGGCATCTCAGCCCGAGGCCTTGGCAGAGTTCCTAGGCAGAGCCATCGGCCCAGGCCAGGACAGTAAGCATGGATAAGGTGGGAGATGGCATAAGTACGGTGGCTGTAGCCCCCCAGTACCAGGAGCTCCCCCTCCAGCACAGCACCTGCAGCCCCCACATGGGGGGAAGGCAGGGGTGCCAGGTGAGTCCAGCTATTAGTCCTTGGTTCATAGGCCTCAAAGCTCAGCAGGTCCCCAGTGTCACCTAGCCCACCTGCTACATACAACCGCCCACCCAGAGCAGCCATGACATGGCCAGCTCTAGGTTCCCTCATAGGACTCAGAAGTGTCCCTGGCTTCTCAAGTTTGGGATCATAGTGCAGCAATGAGGCCAGGCATTGGCCAGTCCCGTTGCAGCCACCACTCATGTACAATTGACCTTCCAAAATAGCAGCTGCATGGGCAAAGCGTGGTGCTGGCAGTGCAGGTGCTGGCCTAAGGGAGAACAGGGCACATGATCAGGCAACAATCATCCTCAACTTTCCTTCTCCTCCAAGTCCCCTAGTCTCTCCTTGATGCCTAGAAACCCCCCTTCCCTGCTCACCTCCAAACATTAAGCTCGGGGTTATAAGTCTCCACAGACTCGAGGGCAACACCATTGGCGCGTCCGCCCAGGGCGTAAAGTAGTCCATCCAGTACCACCAGGGGAAAAAAACTCCGAGCCTGGCACAAAGGTGCCATCTCCTCCCAGTCCTCTTGACTGGGGTCCCACCTAGACACAGTGTGACAAGAGATTGGAAGAGTGACCCTGGGAGTGTGTGGTTGGCTGGGCTAGCAATGTCCCTCAGCTGCCCACCTTGGAGCCTCCCACTCTTGGGGCAGGGGGCAGGAGAGGGGTGCCATACCTGAGAGTTGAAGCCAGGGTGTTGGAATGGCTGTAGAAATCCTGACCCCCACACACATAGAGTTCACTTCCTGCTAGGCTCGCAGCTCCATGCCGGAAGCGCGCTGGGGCAGGCAGGGCAGGTAGCCGCCCCCACTCCACAGTTCTCACCAGTCCCACGCCGCAGCAGAAGGCTCGGGCCCACCACACTCTTCGAGATGGTTGTCTTACAGCCATGTCTGATCTGAGCCCATCCCCACCAATCACTACCAGAGCCTGATCAGGCTCCCTCCGCCTCACTTTACCTGGAACCTCAGCCTCCACCAACAGCTGATGCAGCAAGTCCTGAGGCAGGGGTGGAGGTAGCCCTTCTGCCCGTACTCTCCGCAGCTCCCTGGTGGACATACGGCCAAAACGGACACAGCGAAGCAGGGCCTTGGCCTCTGACTCCTGGGTCTCAGGGTTGGCAGCTAGCCAACACCGTGCAGCCACAAAGGCCTCTAACTCCTCCTGCATATGCAGCTCGTCGCTATCCAGGAGCTCAGCCAGGCAGGCAGCTGGTAAAGAAGGGAAAGTGGGGCATGAAGCCACCACAGGCAGGTGGGTGAGGAGGTAGTGACGGGCTTTTCTCCAGAGCCTCTCCAACCCAGGGGCTTCAGACATGGAGAACAGGGCCAGGCAGCGGGAAGGGCTGAGGCCCCGTGCCAAGGCCCTCTGACACAGAGCCAGGCAGGAGGAGCTCTGGTACTGCAGAGCAGCCTGGGCAGCTCTCAGCAGTCCTGGCCACTTTGCCCGTACAACCCCGGAGTAGGCAAAAGAGACAAGGAGTCGCAGGTCCTGGGCAGAGATGGTATGCAGAGACACCTTTGCACCCTGGGATTCTCTCATCCCACTCAGGAGCATGGCCCCAAAGAATTCGCTGCCACAGGCTAGGGCTGCTCGGTGCACTGCAAGAGAGAGAAGCAGAGGGGGATTCAGAGTATTGCAAACTGCTAGGCAATATCCCAACTTCACAACCCCAGTTTTGGGCCACAGGCCAAACTGTGGAGATGGTATTAAACAATGGAACACCATTGTTAAAATGCAGGTTTCAGAACCCACCTCCCAAGATTCTGATTCCACGGGTCTGGATGGAGATCCTAGGATTTTGTATTTTAACATTTTCAAGTACCCTGCATGATTCTCATGTTAGTGGTTGAAGATACTTTCATAAACATTGCTTTAGTGTTTTTGATCCACATCAATTAGAAAGAGTATTGATGGATCAAGTTGAGAAGATGCTATAGGCAGCATTTTCTAAAAGAAGGCACAAAATAAACTGCAAAGACTGATATGCAAATTAAATAGGTCTCTCTATATTGTGCACAGAATAAAGTTCTTTCCTTTACAATTTTGTGAGCCACTAATATCAGCCATTCTGTCAGATTTTTATCATGCTCAGGAATGACTGTGACCCAACCTACTCCAACTACTGTCTCCTCTTGCCCAAGATCTTGCTTAAGATTTTGCATATATTCTAGCTTTCTTCTGCACATAGCCCTCCTCATCTTGGCATAATTCATGGACTTAAGAGATTTTAAACTGTCAACTTTCAAAATCATCAAGTTCAATTGTTCCTTTAAGATAATTGAATCTGTCCTATTAACAAATTCTGTTAAACAACTATATATTTCATATGCTTCTTAATGTAACTCATGTGCATGCTTGGCATTACCTATGGAATATTCTGATAGAAATAGTTAACCTAAATCTAATCAAGCCTTTATATCTAAATTCAAGTTTATAGGAAATTAAGAGGCTAAAAGAACAAGTTAAAACCATGAGGGAAAACACATAAAAATGGAGCATTTTATAAGACAACTTATCTTGTTTCTTCAGTAAGTCAAGTCATAAAATATGGAAAGAGGATTGTACCAGAGTAAAGGAACCTTAAGAGACGTACATCTGTCTATGGGCATACCCTCCTAACGTGCCTGATTCCAGCTGATCTCGGAAGCTAAGCAGGGTTGGGCCTGGTTAGTACTTGGGTGGGAGACCACCTAGGAATACCAGGTGCTGTAGGCATTTAAAGAGAGAGAGAGATGTATATCTGAGTATATAGCACAGTCCTTGATTGGCTTTTGGGTTGAACAAACCAGCTGTAAAAGACATTTTTTGAACAAGAGAGAAAACTTTAACACGGACTAGGTGATATTAAGGAATTATTGTTAATTTTGTTAGAAATGAAAAAGGTATAATGATTAAATGAGAAAATGTCCTCTTTTAAAGAGACACATATCCAAGTATTTATGAGTAAAATGTCACAGATTTACTTTAAACTTCAGCAAAAGATAAAGAGATGAAACAAATATATTAAAATGTTAATTGTTAAGTGTGAACAATGGGTGTTTGAGTGTTCATCTTAATATTCTGTTTACTTTGCTGTGTGTTAAAAATGCTTCATAATAAAGGGGAGAATGCTGCTAGAAGTCCTCTCAGGCAGGTGACACAGGACCAAGCTCCCAGTGAGGCTTATGAATCTCAAGCTGCTTTGACCATTTGTGGCACGTTTACCCTCAAAGGGCAGGTGATGTTGATATGGCTTTCCATTGCCTTCGTAAGCTGTAGGTAGTGGCTCGGTGCTTCCCAAGTGGTAAACCTCGGTGACAGCTTTTAAATATATATTGACTGAGAAAATCTGCATTCCTCAAAGCAGGCAAGCCATTTCATCTTCCATACCACCTATCAACCTATAGCTCACCTGTGAGCTCACAACCACCTGTATCCCCCTCTTATTCATCAGTGGTCCCTAGAATCTTAAGTAAAAGTTTTCCACCATTAAGATGGAATGTTTCTTAGGGAAATAAAAACAGTAAATATGTTTAAGTTCCAAACCCTAGTGAGAATTTTATAACTATGAAATTTTAAATTCTCCCTCCATCCAGTGCTATCAGAAATGATAACAAACACTTTAGAGATCTGCTATAAACTGAATGTTTGTGTCCCCCCAAATTCATATGTTGAATCCCCAGTGTGATGATGTTTGTAAATTTGTAGATGGTACCTTTGGGAGGTAATTAGGTATAAGAATGGAACCTTCATGAATGGGATTACTGCACTTATAGAGACACGAAAGAGATTTTCTCTCTTTCTCTTTCTCTCTCTGTCTCTCTGCCATGTGAAAATACAATGACAAAGTGGCCCTCTGCAAACCAGGAAGAGGGCCCTAACCAGACACTGACCAGGCTGGCACCCTAATCTTGGACTTCTAGGTCCAGAACTGTAGAAGATAAATGTCTGTTGTTAAACTACCCAGTCTATGGTATTTTTGTTATAGCAGCTCAAGCTGACTAAGACAGGATGCTTTTCCTTCTGGGAGTCCCAGAAGCACTTTGGGTCCCAGTCATTCCTTTAATGAGCCATAACTATGTGACTGTGGACCTTTCTTGAAATTCATTTTTTTTTAATCAATAAAGTATAAGAGCTTAACCAGATAATCTCTAAACTAATCCTTTTTAATTTTAAATGTTATATGTCTACATCCCAACTCCATTTGCCAGTTCCTATGTGCCTTTGATTTGGCTGCACAGAATGTAGTGCATGGCCTAGTGAAAGCAGACTAGGCTAGTGGATATGGGCTTATAACCTGATTTTCACAAGTTAACATCTTTGAGTTTAATGTTCTTTAATCGCACCTAGGGATAACAGTACCTACCTCACTAGTTTTCAGTGAGAATTAAAAAAGATGTCATATGCAACAATTTGTAGAACCTAGTACCTCACTATATGTTAGCAGAATCTGAATAATATTCAATTTATTCAGCCCTCCTTAACTTTCTTGGTGATGAGCACAGTTAACTTCAAACTGCCATGGCTGAGTAGCCTCCAGTATCTAGTAAAACTGTACCAGACCTTGCTCATCAGCTGTAGGGCACATCTGCCATGGTGTCAAGCACACTTAGGTGAAAAGACACACTGAGTTTTAACACCATATTCCTCTGGCTTTCCCTGTGTCCTAAATAGAAGACTCTAAGAACGGCCTTTGGTTTTATCTCTGTTTGAGTCAATAACTTTCTGCTTGTTCTACTGGCATGGGCTGCACCCTTCACTTCAGCCAACTGGCTAAAAATTCCTTGTTACTGGGCACAGGAAGAGCCACAGCATGGCAAGTCAGTTTAAATCTGTCACAACTCCTAGGAAAACAACTCAACTGCGCATGCCCCACTCCCAGTGGGCCAGGTGACGCACCAAAGGCCACCCCAGGGAAATTCTGCAGTAGGGATCAAAACCACCACTATGGTAGGGATCAAACCATCTGCTGCTTGCACACACCAACTATTCCGGTAGCTTTTACACCTGCAGTAATTTAATGCCCAATAGGCCCTCACCCCGCAGCCGGCAGCCGCCTGCCTCCAGCTCCAGGTCACACCCGATGCCCTCTTGGTATAGGAGCTCGATGCTGTGCAGATTCTCCCTCAGCTCCTCTGCCTGGCTGGGCCGTTTTTCATCATCCTGGGCGCTTCCAGACCTCTCACCTTTCCCCTGGGCCACAGCCTTCACCCGTGGCGCTCCCAGGGCCTCAGCAGCAACCAGCACATCCCCAGGCGGGGCGGGACCCAGCACCCCCTCATAGGCAAAAGTCAGCACAGCCTCCCAGGCCCCAGGGGCCACGTCAAGGCTGAAAGGAGGTTGCGGACCTCTGACGCCCTGCAGCCTGCCTCGAAAGAGGCTGCTAACTGCGGCCAAGATCACCCGATGCACTCCGTATACTTGCCCCGCAACTAACACCTCTTCATCCAGCAACGACCTCTGCTCCCGCAGCCGCTGTGCCTCTGCGAAAAACTGGCTGGGATGCTCCTCGCTGCGCAGTTCCTCCGTAGAGTCTTCTTCATCTTCATCCTCTTCCCCCTCTAGGGACAAGGCTGGAGAGGGAAGGTTTCCTGGTGCCATAGACCTGAGGCCAGGCTCTTGCAGAGGAAAGGGGGGCAAACCAGAATCTTCGTCCGGAGTCCGAGGCCAAGAGGGGGTTCTCAGGCCGGGCAACGGGAAGCTGAGGCCATCCTTTTGGACAGGAAGGGAGACGCGCCCTGGACGATGCTGGGAGTCCGAGACGCTCATAGTTCAAGTTCGCTGGGTTGCTGCAGGTGCGCAGAGGAAAGAGAAGAGGTGGCCAGAACTGGACCCGAAGAGGCTGGTGGAACCCCTGCTTCCAGGCCGGCACGTTTCAGTCCCTCTCTCTACTTCAAACACTTCAAACCACTGTTCCCTGTCCCCCCTGGCACTCCACTCCAAGGCTCGAACGGTCAGGCTATACCATGCAACTATGGGATTCATGAGGTACTGCACAGCGTGCAAGAGGCATAGGTAAAGATCCACTACCGGGGTCCATACTCCGCCCGTCTTGCCCCCATCTGGGTGTAGTCATTCTCCCGAGACACCAGAGTTCTGTTTGCCCTCTCACTTGAGCCTGCTCTGCTTTGGCCCGTGGCAGAGGGAACTCGCCCAGCAATCCCTTCAGCGGCTGCACCCGGCTAATTATAGCCGGTGCTGGCAGGCTTGGGCCTCAGCTCAGGGTGCCCGAACTCTGACACCCAATCCCCTGGGCCCTGTCCCGAGATGACCTCCTCCCCCTTCCACCTGTAGGTCATGTCCTGGTGCTGAGCGAGGCATATTCGGATGCCAAGGATGCGAAGATCCAGTGGAGTGAGTCAGGCCTCCAACGCTGCGTTCATCGGACAGGGTGGAGGGTGTGGGCAGGAGTCTGGGCTGCGCAGACCCGCAGGAATGTGGGGCAAGCGGAGTGGAGCATACATTGGGTTGGTTTGGGGCTTTGACTGTTGATTTTTCCATGCATGATAAAGCTGGGACTCTTGGAGCACAGTAATAACTAGAAACACAAACGCACAGGACTGGGTCCATGAGGGCGGAGGGCTGAGGGAGGTGAAGCTGCAGGGGTCAGAACAGCCCATCTTAGGTGACCCATCCCCAGCGCATGGGGTTTCCTCCATGTCCAGTCATGAGGTAGGTGGTGAGATAGCAAAACCCAACCCCGTGTCTTCAGAATATTCTGCTGGAGTCTAACCCTCACCTTGGTCGCTGGGATGACACCAGAAAATGGAATGCAGGGTTGATCTTTGCTGCTGCAGGGACTGGAGTCCTGGACTTCAGTGGAGTAGGGGTGTGTAAGCATTCTGTTTGAGGCAAGACAATGACAGCCACGCCCTCTGCCTGGGACAACACCCTTCTCATCCTGAGACCTCTAAATCCAGGCAACTACTTTCCCCTGCAGTTCCAGGTATCCTCAGGAAGAAATTTAGAGAAAGGGGCAGCAATCACCATTCCTTCCCCTCTACCAGAGAGGTAGGACAGGCCAAAGGCTGCTGGGGCTGGATTCCCTGTCCTATATAAAGGCTGGTCCAGGATGGATAGATTAACCTGACAACCTGACTTAACTAGGGAACCAAACAAGATTGTTCTTTAAGACTCGGGTAAGAGGGGTGGCATTAATGTGAAAGAGGGTGGGAAGGTGAGTAGCTCAACACAGAACCCTCTCCGTGCAGTGGAAGTCTTAGGCAGGCAAGGGGAAATAGAGATGGGTGTGAGAAGGCCAAGGGGATGATTGTGAGAGCTAGACAGATCAGAGAGGGGCCAAAATGTGGAGAGCTATGGGATTTTGTGTATGTGTGTGTAGCTGGCAGAGCAAATTTCCAGGGACTCAGACCTGAAATTAGATGGTTTTGCCTGGAAAGACTGCACATGCCAATTCTTTAAGGTGAAAGTAAGAAGGACTCATTCTGAGGACCTATTGGGATGAGCACCAGTCAAGACTACTAGATGAGAAATACTGTTTTCTGCTCCCAGATATTTACAATCTTGAGGTTCATCTCTCTGGCATAGGAAAGGACATTTTGCAGTTTGGGGCAAGAAGGAAATATAGCCACACTCTTTTACAGAAAGAAGCTGGCGGGAAAGGAAATTAGAGGATTGAAGAGGAGAGTGAAGATGATACAATGAGAGGAAGTAGAGTAGTATTAATTCCTCCCCTTTGATTAACATTTCTCCTCTTTTGAGGTGGGATAACTTATGGTATTCCAGTACCAAATTCTTCTTCTTCCTGATCCTCCTCTCTTTTATCAACTACCTCCTTAAGGCATTCCTACCCACAAACCCCAGCCAAAACCCACTGGCTTCTTTGGGTACCTAGTGAGACAGTGGGAAGCTGGCTGAGAAATGTGTTAAAGGGCATGAATGCCTCAGAATGTCACATTAGCCCAAACCTCCTCAGAAAAGACCCCTTGACCTCTGATTCTGTATGTCATTTACAAACTGACCATCAGACCACTCAGTCCTATAAATGCCTGGGCATTCTCTTATTCTTTCCAGCCTCACAAACTGAGTAGAGGAGTAATGATCTTGGCTGAATGGAGGGAAGCCAGGAGGTCCTCCTAAAGACCCTATCTTTTCTCTCTATTCTTTTGTGTCAGGAGAATTTTCTTAGAAAATGTGGTCCCACCATGGTGTGGGCCAGAGGGCAGTTTCTTTGGTATGTTTTCCATCTTCTCTTCAGCCACTGGGGTATGCACTGGGACCACTATCTCTGGAGAACCTCAAGGTGAGGATGTCCAGGCACAGAGCACACTCTCTAACCCCTCTTCTCTCTCCACTAATGGTACAACTTTTGTTTCCATCACCCTGCTATAGCTATCCCCAAAGGAACCCTCTTTGCCATCACAAGAACCACACTTTCCTACCTGGGCATCTCTGCCATATTGGTAAGGCCCTGCACTCCTGCCTTCTGTGCAGAATGACCCAGAGCCTTGGTTTCTACCTCTCCGAGGTGGCAGGGTATAGGCTCCTGTATGACTAGAGATATTTCAGGAAATAGGACTGGCATGGTTTGTACAATGAGAGCTGCCTGGGGCCAGAGTGCCAGTATGGCTGGGATTTCAGCAGTTGTTGAGGGCAAGGGTCCTGCCTCTATGTGCTCTCTAATCACTACCAGGTGAGTGAACCAGAGGGGAGATTCAATAGATAAATCCTACCTTGTCTACTGCTGAGCATAGAGCAGATGCTCTAAAACCAGGATATGCTTAAGTGGATGCATGTGGATGGGGTAAAATCTTCAAAGATGGGATAAAATTTAATATTCCCTTCAACTTCTGGGAAAGTTAGGAGGTGAAAATATGGGTGGAATACATTGCTTCCAGAATACATTGATGTCTGCCTCTGCCTACTCTTCTCCTTAGGCCATGAGCATGGTGTCTGCTTTCAGTTTCATAATGTCTGCAGGAATTTTCAGTGCCACCCTGTTCTCTGCCTTTCCTGCTTTGTTTCAGCCCCCAAAGTCTTCTAGGTTAGTTAGTACTTTAACAAGAGGATTATGAGAGAAAGGAGAGAATATAAGTAGACCAGGACAGCCCAAGAGTCTAATCTTTTGAAGAGGAGTAAAAGAGGGTTCAGTCTCAGCAACCAAGAGTTAGATGGTGATGACTGTGGTTGCCTGATGTTTAAAAGACAATCCAAGCTCATATAACAAAATTAAAAGTCTGCCCATAAATAAAGGCAAAATTTGGGGAGGGCATCCCTCTTCTGTCATTCTTCTCTCTGTTTTTCCCATTGCACATTCCCAGAGATCTTACCACACTCTACTCCTTCAATCCTTTCTTCCTGTTAAGATCCCTAAGCTCCCTCAACTCTTTCCTCTGTGTTCCCCATTCTTTCCTGCCTCTTTAGAGGAGGAGGAAGCTATCATTCTCCCTCTTCCTGGGACCCTCCCCTGATAATCATCATGCTTTCTTAGAGTAGCTGTGCCAGGACAAACTGTACCCAGTCATTGGCTTTTAAGGGAAAGGCTAAGGCAAGAACAATGAACCTGTGTGAGGCTATCTGTTCACCTTCCTCACTGCTGTTGATTTCATCCTTTCTGGTGAGTATTCCTCTAACTCTCACACCGGCTTCATTAATCACCTTTCTCCTCATGCCCTGTCCCATTGCCCTACCTCTAGCCTTTAGGGCCTGACCCCATAGCCTCTTTTCTATCTCTCTAGTCCTGAAAGTAGATGAGAAGTCTGCTACACTGGTGGTAGTGAGGGTGGAGTGTGTAGAAGATGAAGAGAGGAGTAGAGAATAGAGAGTATGGGGAAAGGTAAGCCAGAAGATAATAATGCTCTTGACACTCCAGACCCAGATCCCAAGACTCCAGTTTGCAGACTGATTCCCTTACCTTTCATCTCTCCCAAAGCTGGTCTGAACACCGTTACTCCCATTTTCTCTTACTTTTTCCTCTGCTCCTATGCCCTCATCAACTTGGGCTGTTTCTACACCTCCCTTAGCCAGTTGCCTGGCCAGTATGGGCAGGTATTGAGGTCAGGCCAAGCGCTTGGAGGACCTAAGAGAGTTGAAGGAGCATCCTTGGGGTACAAGAGGGGGTGATACTGAGGCTTGGACAAGGGATGGACTGCATTCACCCGCCCCTGCAAGCTGGCACCCTTCCTTCCGATGGTGCAGTTCCTGGCTCTCCCCGCAGGGCTGTCTGCTTTCCCTGCTCACGTTCATCTTCACTTGGTAGACAGTGCTTATTGCTGTGTTATCCTTCTGCTGCTGCTCTCTCCATTCTGTAAGAAACCTGATGAGTAAGGGCAGGTGGGTAAAGGAGTGAGGGAGTGAGAAACAGCAAGAGGCTGATCCCCATAAAAAAAAAAAAACCCAGAACTACCAACAGTAAATCTCCATTTCCTCTTCTTCTTGACAAGTGAGGCCTCACCTCTGATCACTCTACACCACCTCTTCCACTGCACAGATGTGAACTGGGCTCCTCGGTCTATCTAGGCACTTACCACAAGGCACCATCCTCCTCAGGAAGCCTGTCCAATGTGCAGGATTGTGTCAAGAAATTCTGGTGAGGGAGTCTCTAGACCAGAAGTTGAAAACTGGTGGCCTCTGAATTGGATCTTACCTGCAAATAAGTTTTGTTCAGATTGCAGAGCATTTACAATAAAAAAAAAAAAAAAATTAATCGCCAACATTTAACATGCATCTAGTGCTGGGCCTCCATCCTACATGGCACACTAGCTGGAGCCAAGTTGCTGCTGTCCCATGAGAAAAGGCAGGTACTCTCCACTTTGCCACAGTTCCCACTTGGTCCACTTTATTTTTTGATTATTATATGACTGGTTCTTGCAGGCTTGAGTTTTCAATCTCTGCCCTAGACATAAAAGGAAACTAGTTTCCTAAAATCTGGGAGGGGAAGTAGGAGGAAAAAGAAAAAGGAACAGAATTCTAGGGGGGTAGAAAAAACAGGGTTCCCTGAAGAGGGGGTGTTCCATGGCAGGACAAAGACCACAGGAACCAGTTTCCCTCATTGTGCTCTGATATGGAGAAGCCTCTCTAACACTCTTGGTTTCTCCCTAAAATCTTCTCTAAAATCCTCTAGTGGGAAGAGCTGACCACTTTTCTGAACACTACCTCTGCCTTCCTCCCCACAGGCCACAGTGCCTGGTACTAACTGGCCCCTGTAGCCAGCAGCCAGCCCTGGTGGATTTCATGGGGTCCTTCACCAAAAATATGAGTCCAATGATCTGTGCAAATGTAGTCTTAGTAAGAGATATGGGAATGGACTCTCAGTAGGAGGGAACTGAGGCTGGAGGCTGTAGACTAGAGGGAAGAAAAAGGGGTGGGGAGATCAACGGGTCAGTGAGCGAGCTTGAAAAATGTGGAGAGTAGTGAGAGTCAGATAGAAGGCTGCTTTAAGGGAGGGACAGTCCTAGCCTACATTTCTGCCTCCCCCTGAAGAGCCCCAAGCCATTTAAGAGTCTGAGAATCATGTCAACTGTTTAACCTCTGGAAGATTCATTCATTCTATAGTCATATTTGCCCCCAGGCTATGCTCTGGGGCCCAGAGCCTCATGCAGTTCAACCTACCAAACTGCATCCCTTCTTGTCACCTTCTTGCCCAATGTACTATATTCCCTTCTTTCCTCATTGCCCTTCCTTTCTGGTTATAGATTTGGGCCAGCTGAAGCACAAATGTGCTGGTCTTGAGATATAAGCAAAATTGGAAGGAGGTGCTGATATCCAATATGGAGGTATGTGGGCATTCTACAATAAGTGGTGGGTAGAGGGGTTAGGGAGGTGAAGATGGGCTTAGAAATAGTCAGGAACCAGGGGAAGAGGAAATATAATCGTGGTGAAGCCGCGTTCCCTCCAGCTGCCTAGCAGTACCTGTGTCCCCAGGAACAGGAGCTTCCTTATCTTCAGCTCTTGATCTTAATCTCCTCTTTGTCCTCCATAAAGCAATGCCTTTGACTACAAGATATAGTGTCTGCCTCTTAAGGATGCCACTGGGGTTAAACCTGGCTACCTAACTAGCATCAAGCTTAAAGTGAGCCAAAATGGGGTAGGCCTAAGAGAAGGATAAGATGTGGGAAGTATAGAAATTGGCTGTCAAAGACAGTCACAGTGTACTAATTTAGAGTTACTAAATAAGTGTACTTATTTAGTTACCAAAGGTTGAGATTGAATAGAATCAGGTATCGAGATAAGAGAAAACTGAATTTTGCTTTGAGGATCCTCCCTGTATGTTAAGTTCTCCTGACGCCTCAGGGAGTAAGGGAAAGCTTTAAAGTTATCTTCTCAATTCAGGTGATAGAAATGTGGACAAAGAGATACAAAATAGCAGGTTGAAGGTGAGCTGGAGTGTGGTCAGGAGCGGGTATGGCCCAACTCCAGAGCAGGGTTTCTGGAACTACTCCAATTCCAATAATAGCACACAGCTAACTAACACTTGGGTGTCATTAACTGCGTGGGATCGAAGAAAGATGCAAAAGACAACATTCTTTTGTGTTATATTCCTACCTTTCCTCGTAAATCTAAGGTTTTTGGACACCACAGGTATGGACATTCAGAAAGGAGAGATCAATCCTAAAACAGATCCTGCTTTAGGGGAAGTAGATTTGGGGAGTGGGAAAGAGGAGCAGAAAACACAAAAGGGAGTGGGGTTAGTCAATGGAGAGAGAAGCCACATGACATGTCTCTGGAATAGCACAAATTTTCTTTTGGGAGAGGGAAGGTATGATATTGAGTTGGAGGCAATTACTTAGCTGGACAAGGAATTTGTCTCTCATTCTTTTCTGCTCTTTTTGGGGGCCGTTTCTTGGCAGCCGCAAACCCTGTTCCAAAGCAAGCAGGGCTGGTGGACAGTGGATGTGAACTAGCTCAGCGACAATGGAGGAAGGGACTCTATGGCTCCCTAAAAAGCTCCAGCTCCTCTCCAAGTTCCAGAGGAGAACAGGGAAGGGAGAATAGGGAAATATCAGGGAGGACCTGAGAACAAACTCTCTATTTACAAAGCACCCACTGCCCTCCTCCCACCTCAGAGGCATTCACAATGTGCTCTTTTGCCCCCAAGAGAAGGCAGGCAGGGAAGCTGCTCATCTGCTCTCCTCTTATCCTCAGAGGCCTATGCTCATCCCTTATCTACTGACATGCAAGATAAAAATGGGCTCGATGTGCTGTAAGTTTTGTGAGCAGTCCCCTTGGGAAGCTGGAGGAGGAACACAAAGAATAATAAGCAGAACATGAAAACTCAAGGTTATGGCCTAACATGCAGAGGACAGGAAAGGGAGGGGAGGATACTGAGCCACTTGTTGCAGATGGAGGGAGAGGAAAAGGTGCTGGGAAATGTAGGCAAAATGTCCATTTTCTCTCTTGTCTTGCCTTAGGATACGTTCTCCCCTCAGAAGGTTCAGGCTTGGGTTCAAACATGTGACTACTACCTGAGATCACAGACAAATCTCAAGAGATGAGGTCAGAACCAACCTCCCTAACCCATACACTTCTTCCCTGTATGTCTCCCTTCCTTCTTCACAGCTAAGAACCTCACAGAGCAAGTGTCTGACAAGCTATAACTTAACTAAATATTCTGGTAAGCAAGAGGAAAGAGGGAGCTGAAATCTGATGAAAGAGGACTGTAGTGGGAAGTACTAGCTGTGGGGAAACAGTAGCTGTCGTCTCTACCTACATCTGAATGGGTTTATGGTTTCCGATTTGGAAGAAATGCAAGTTTAGGCAGCAAAACTGAAGAGTAAAGAAGCCCTATTACCCCTAAAACCCCAAGAACAGAAATTTCATCAGACAACATATACTCTCCACTCTTTGCTAAATCTGGGGTTTCTTTTCTCTGTAGCCAAAAGGCTTTTGAAGACTTGGTGGCTTTACACCAGTTGCAGAAGCCACCACCAAAGGGGGACCTGGAATCTACCTCTCTCAATACTCTTGCTCCTTCAGGAGACATCTCTGAGCAGGACCTGTAGGCAAACCAAAAGTATGTATATAGGAACAGGGTTGGCAAGTGGGGCAATTGTCCCAGAGTAGAAAGTGACAATGGCATTCACCTTATTCTCTGCTAATTCTTCCTAATCATGCAGTGGGAGTGGCATATGTGTCTTCATGAAGTCCTATGGCAATATTCTCAGGATACTGCCCTCATAGTCACGTGAGTCTGGGAAAATTCTAAACTTCAGAGCATAGTTGCCAGGTGTGGGGCTAGTCCAATGGCTAGATAAGCTGAAGAACAGGTTCCATTCCTCACAGGAGCCTACCTGTGATCCCTCAGTCAGTCTGCCCTGGGGTCCTATACATGTCCTGGCTGGAGATGCTATCTCCAGCTGTCTTCACATGTGGAAATCAGCAGGACATATCGATGCTGTGAGAGACTCAGGAGACTGAGAAAGGAGGAGGAGCCCACAATTTAAGACTCATGGAGCCATGATTTCAGTCTCTTGGCTCCACTGAGTCTATCCTTGGGAAGCCGCAGGGAAGAGTTCAAAGCTCACTCAGGAAGGGACTCCCCTACTCAGCAATACCAACAGGGGCTATATCACCAAGGAAGCTCCTCCCTTGAAATCCATTCCACCTGTAATGCTAATAAAAGCTTCAAATAAATGCCTGAGACTAATGTATAATAACATACTTGATTCTCATGTATAAAATTAACTGTCCAAGCCTAGAGGGGCAGGGATCATTCCTGTTCTCAAACATATCCAAGAGAAATTTATCTTTTATTCTACTTGCATCCCAAATACTCTATCTTCCTTTCCAAAGTTTCCAACTTTTTAAATTAAATTTATTGGGGCAACATTGGTTAATAAAATTTTATAGGTTTCAAGTATATAATTCAATAATATATCATATGTATGCTGCATTGTGTTCACCACTGAAAGTTAAATTTTCTTCTGTCACCATATATTTGATTCAAATTTTTGAGTTTGAACTTCCATGTCTTAGTGCATTTTCAACACATTTATGTGTCTATCCTTTGTAAATGAAAAAGTGTTTATCACTATTTTCTACTTAGTAAGTAATCAGAAACTTACTGTTTTCCCAAACTCAGATAATCCTAATTCTTTTCACCTTTTGGCCCAAGCCTTACTTTATAGTCCTTTGATTATCTCTTTGGTTTACTTCCCATCAACTTATTCATTCACTCAGCAAATACTGACTGAATGTCCGCTATGTGCCAGATCCTATTCTCAGTCCTGAGAGATACAGCAATGAATATAACAAGATAAAAATTCCCTCTTCTCTTGGATTTATATTTTTTTAAAATTTATTATTCAATTATAGTTGACATACCCTATTACATTAGTTTCAGGCGTACAACATAGTGATTAAACATTTACCTTATGAAGTGATCACCCTGAGAGTTCATATTTTAATGGGAGGAAACAGATAATGATCATAAATAAAACTATTAGATTAGAAGATAACTGCTATGAAGAGAAAAAAATAGGGAAGGAGCTAGGAAGTGCTGGAGGAATGCAATTCTAAGTAGGGTTGTCAGGAATATTTCACTAAAAAGAAAAAGAAAAAAAGTTGAGCAAAGACTTAAAGACTATAACAAAATGAGCTATACATGGAGAAAGGCTTTCCAGGCAGAGGGAGCAACAAATATAAAGACCTTGAAGGGGTCGGCACACCTTCAGTGTGTAAGGCCAATGTTGCTGGAGCAGAGTGAACAAGGAGGTAAGTAGCAAGAAATGAGGTCAAAGCAATAAGTGGGAAGGTTGGGACAGCTCATGGAGGGTCTCACAGGCCTTTAAAGGGCTCTGGTTTTTACTCAAATATAGGAAAACACAGAGGGTTTCGAGCAGAAGAGTGACATAATATGGCTTCCATGTAAACACTATGCTTTCTGGCTGCTGTGTTGAGAACTTGACTATAAGCGGGCAATGATAGAAGCAGATAGACCAGCTACTGCAATAATCTTGTAGAGAGATAATTCTGGCTCAGTCTAGGGTGGCAGCTGGTAAAGCAAGGAGAAATGGAATTTTGGATATATCTTCAAGGTGAAGTCAACAAAAATTGATAAATTGGAGCTGAAAGAGAGGTATCAAAGGTAATATCAAGTTGATATGACATGAACATCTAGAAGGATGGAGCTATCATTGAAATAGGAAGCACTGTAAAATAAGTTCAATTTTGTATATGGTAAATTTGAGATACCATCCAAGTCCAGATGCCAATGGGCAGCTAGATAGTAAGGACAGAAGTCCAGGTTGGAGCTAAACAACTGGGAGTCATCCATAGTAAAATGGTTTTAATGGATAAGATGAGATTACTGCAGGTAGGTGTGTAAATAGAGAAACAGTCCAAGGATTGAACTCTAAAGAGTTAACAGGTTGTAGAGGTGAGGAGAAATTAGCAAAGGAGACTAACAAAGAGCAGTGAGTTAGCTAAGAGACAAACCAGAGAAAATGTCCTAAAGCCAAGTAAAGAAAATGTTTCAAAGAGGGAGTATCAAATGCTGCTGACAGCCTATGTAGGATCAAGCAGAAAATGCCATTAAGATTCAGGTTTGTCCAAGTCATCCGTGACTGTGAACAGTCTTGGTGAAGTGGACTAAATTGGGAATTGGTAAAGAGGAACTGGAGACAACTCTTTTAAAAATGTTTTGCTATATGTGACAGCAAGAAGTCTATGGGCAGTGAACATACAATGCAATATCTATATCTCTATCGAGATATATATATATATTGATATATATATAGATAGATAGATATGCCTGTTGAATTGTACACCTGAAACTTATCAGATTTCATTAACCAATGTCACCATAATAAAATTAATAATAGTTTTGCTGTAAAATGGGACAGAAAAATGGGAATTGGAAGAAGTGGAGTCAAAGGGTTCATATTTGTAAGATGAGAAAAATGGTAGCCTATTTATATATGCATAGGAACATCCAGGAAAGGAGGGAAATACCAACGCTACAGAAAAAGAGGGAAAATTGTTGAGATGTCCTTAAAAGCTGGAAGATGAGCTCTAACACACAGTATTTGGATAGGAGCATGGATAGTTTGTTTGTAGCAGTTTCTCAACCTTGACAGCAATGACATTTTAGCTCATTCTTCGTCATAGGGTGTTGTTCTGTGCATTGTAGGATATTTTGTAGCATCCCTGGCAACTGGTGAGTAGCACTGCCTCTCAGTTGTGACAACCAAATGTCCTCTGGGGAGCAAAGTCAGTCCCAGTTGAGAGCCTCTGGCAAACAGTAACAGGAGGGAAAGCAGAGTATATAGCTATAAATGCTGGAAGATGGTTAGATATAGTGGTGGGAGCTTCTGACTGTTTCTATTTTCTCATTAAAATAGGAACCGAAGTAAGAGTAGCAATGGGGGGAGATGTTGGAGTTTTAAGGGGTCAGAAGGTATCAGAAAGTTATCAGAAAAGAAGCCAGTGAAAGGACTCAGGATTATTGCTAGGTAGCAGAAAGGATCCACTTAAGTTCCATGGTGACAAGTTTAAAGACAAGTCAGCCTGGCTGTTTTTTTTGCTAGCCCTTTCAGTGGCGTGGGTCTAGGCATAAAGTCGGTGAAGAGATGGGTATGACAAAACAGAGGCAAGGGAGATGAGTGTTTGCAACAAAGTGCTTGTGATTACAGTTAGAGGAGGAAAATGAAGGCGTTGGGGGAGGGAAATGAGGTCAATGGAAAGGAAGGAAGATCAAAGGAAGGTCCTGGTGAAGAAATGAGTTGTTGGATTCAGTGCACTCTAGAGAATGAACTAGAAAGATAGGAGGTAATGTGGGAGAGTGGGATGTCTGTGAATGAGATATGGAGTAGTTGTAGATCTAGACTATGACCAAAGGAATGAGTGACTGAGGTAGGGGTGGAGGACAAGATCACTGGAGGAGCAAAGAAACAAGAGTCCAGAGTATTAGAAAGTTAATCTACATGGATATTGAAATCATCAAGATTTATGACAGGAGTGGTATTGGCATGGTATAATCTAATGATATGTGTTTCAAAGCTGAAGTGTATTAGGGAAGAGAGAAAATAGTCTAAAAATAGTATACGGAAAACTCAGGAAATCTGCACTGCCTCTAGGCCCAGTGGTACCAAGGGTGTGACAGAAAACACCACCATTAGACGTGGTAGCAAAAGCAGAGTCCTCAAGAGAAACCAGGGCAGGAATGTAAAGAGAACTTTCAGAGAAGTGGGTAAATATCTAGAAAATTTTGCTAATGACTGGTCATTAGTCCCAAAGAGCACAAAAGAATTCCAGGAGTTGGAAGAGGGAAGTAGATGGGGACAAAAAGGGGTGAAGAGTAATAGTTATTAGTATGTAAAAGATGAGATGACTTGGTAGTTTGGGACTTCTTGAGGTGATTGACACAAACAAGATAAAAGGCATAATGAGATTAATCCTGGTGGATGTGGTAGGAGGAATGTGTATCTGGGGCACCTCTTCAAGTCTACCAACAGAAGTGCATGTCAAGTCTACCAATAGAAGTGCATGTAGGAGTAGGTGTATGGAGGAGGGACAATTTTATTCTTCAGTTATAAATTAGTATGAAATTAGACGTGGCTCCAGACTATTTTAAGACAAGTCCTTAGTACCTACTTCAAAGATTTTAAATGAGATGATGAAGGTAAAGCAGTTAGCACAAGGCTTGATACTAAAATAATGTGGGTTATATTATCATTGTTAAGGGATGTTTGAAGCATATCTGCGATATCCCCTCAGTCTTAGCTCCAAAGCAGTAACCCCCAAGGTTACTTGCATAGAAAGCCAGGGCCGTGCTCTGATCCCTGCCTCCTTTATCTGTCACCCTTCCAACAACAATTTATTCAATGCCATCTTTATATTGTTCCTGAACAACATAAACTGATTATCAATATACAAAACCAAAAATATTTTATTGCTGAGTCATCTTGAGGTTCAAATGATGGGAGGGGGAGTCCATAGCCTTGCCAGGACTCCCATGTTAGGACAGAGATTATGGGCTCCACTTAGGGCGCTATCTACTCTGATCCTGTTAACCTTGTCAGTCCCTCCAGGTCACTTCTACTTCATCTGTCCGATACCTGTGAAAAAATAGGAGAAACTGGGTGGTTGGCTGTCCCTTAGCATCTTCCATTAATCTCTGCCCTCATGATTCTGGACCCTCTTCCCTGCTTATTTTTGCCTACCTCCCATTCAGTCCTAGCTATCCCCTCCAAGGGGTACTCACCTCTGTCTGATTCCAGAATCACTGAGGGGGGTCCTGTGTCCAGTCCGAAACATCTCCCAGCCAGCATGGGCTATCATGGCTCCATTGTCAATGCAGAATCTGGGAAAGAAAAGAGATATGAAATTTGAGATCTAAGGGTGGAAAATCATAATAACTGGAAAAATGGGAGGAAAAGAAAATCAAGAAAGGAAAGAGGCCTTTACCTTTCATCTGTGGCAAAAAGCTTAGCTCCGCGTTCCTGGCACATTGTCTCCATCATTTCCTGCAGCCTCAAATTACCTACAATGAGGCGGGGGTAGGATTAGCTTAACCTGAGCCATTTCTCCATCATCTAGCTTTATACCTCATGTGCATTTACTTAGCAAAATGAAGTAGGGATTCAAGGGAGCAAGGACTGGGAAGCACAGAACAAGAAATGAAACAAATAATTTCCTCAAACCCTTAGAGATTTAGACTGTCAGGAGGAAGATGCATACGCCCAACAATAGCAAATTGGAGTATAGTCCAATGATACATACACCCCACACCGCCCACGATGAGGGCCTCCTCAGAGCCACAGTGTGCCATGGCCCGCTCTGTGATCTCCACCAGCATTGCAAACACAGTCTCCTGTGGGGGACGAACAAGGCGAAAACATTAGGGGGACCCAACCTTAGCTCTATCATATAAAAGCTCCTCTAGCCCAAACTTTCTGTCCCAGCTTTTTACTCCACTACCTGCAGGGAGAAACACAGATCCTCAGGAGTACACTCGCCTGAGATCAGCATCCGCTTGGCTACATCCTATGAAAGGGAAAACAAACAGATAAAACAATAAATAGTAGTCTGGGGATGCTATGAGAGCAAAAATTGGCTGATTGGCAATTTACCCTTCACTGGCACCAAGCTATAGAATGGGCAGCTTTAATTAAGATTCAATAATTATGAATGTCTGCCCTGGCACCCCCGACCCCTTACCCTACTAAATTTTTCTTCATAGCACTTATCACCATCTAAGCTTTAATATTAGATTATTTCCCCCTCTTTCTTCCCTTTTTTTTTGGGGGGGGGGTATAGGATGTTATTTATCTTTCTTCCCATTAGGATGCAAGCTCCAAGTAGGCAGGCATTTTTATTTTGTTCCATGCTATATCGCTATTGCCAGAACAGTGCCTGGCACACAGAAAGTATTCAAGAAATATTCACTAAATGAATATATTCAGCATCTACTATGGGCCAATACTGTGCTATATGCAGGAAATACAATGGTGAGCAAGATATATGCTTCATTAAAAAGCATGCAAGTGCCATCTCCTCACCTCTCCCACTCACCTCAATGAAAGACAGGATCCCAGAGAATGAGACGTCCATCCCCTTTACAGTGTATGGTAGCTCAACTAGCTTCTTGCCTCTATGTGGGAGTGAGTATATGAGGCACTAAGCTTGTAGTTAGCTGGCTGCTCACCCTCCAAAGCCCCTCCCAAACCACATTAATATATATACAGGGAAATCTCTGAAGCCCCACCAGTTAGCCTCCTTCTATCTAATGTCCCCTTACCGCTTTGCCATCTGTTCAATGTTGTAGCCTGGACTTGGGTCATTGGAAATCTGGCAGGAACGAAAAGAGGATGAAGTCAAATATTTAGGAAGCATAAGAAACTAATTTACTACTTCCTCCCTCCATTTCCATGGCTCCACAGAAATTAATCCACATATTATGTTTTCTGCAACCCAATGGCTTACCTTCAGCACTCTAGCAAAACGATCCAGACAATTACCCACAGCGATATCGATGGTTTCCCCAAAGATGCGGTAACGACGTTTGGAATATGCAATCACCTAAGGGTGATGAGAATGTCCATGAAACCTCTAGTCTTTAAAGAGGAGTACTTGGCTTTGGGGAAGAATACAGCAGAGGGTCAACATAGCCACTAGAACATCCCAAAAGGAAATGGGAAAAAAAGTACTCTGCCCAAACCTGAGTGGATATTTTCATAGGTCTTATCTGAGAAGAAGCTCACATATACCTTGAGGATTCCCAGAGCAGATTCCTAATCTACAAAAGGCAGCCTAGGTTAGGGCAGAAGCAACTGTCATTTTAAATACCTTTTTCTAGCTTGGAGATTCCTGAAATAGTCCCTTAAAGTCAGTCTTGACAGTGTTTGGAGGCAGGGAACCAGGGTCCTTTTGGAATATCTTACCAGGGCAGTAGTGTTTGTAAACAAGAGAAGACGTAGAGTTGAAAAACTAAAAAAAAATCCCATTTTGGGTCAGACTAATGGTCCACCCAACTCGGCACTGGCAATCAACCTGAAGTTCTAGCACAGAGACTATTTATCATCCACTGACACATATGTCCCATACTTCTGACAATGAGTGCTTCCTAGGGACCACAGAGGTCCCTTTCCCTTCCTGGTGCTGCTAGGGTTTTCTGATGTACCTCTTACACTGTTGTAAAAAGGCTGATGACAAAAATGGAAGGAAATACTCCAGTCTTTCTTCTATCATCTACTCCTCTCCACCCAATCATCTTCCCTGTTGTTTACACTAAAGCAGGCTTCAAAAGAGAAGACTCCATCACTGTTCCTCTTAACTCTTGTAAGCCTCCACTGCCACATTCCATACTCCAAATCTCTAACTTTGTATGCCATCTTTTAGGCTTCAACCAGCTACTTGCCCTCTACTGTTAAAAAGTTCCCACATTGTTTTCATGGGAATGTGTGCTTCATCTTTAATAACTATATCACACAATGAAGCTTTAGAACATAACCCTTTCATAGTCAAGGAACAATGACTATTTCTGGCAATAACTCCACCATGTGTTCTGTGGGAAAGGAAGGCTAACGTTCTCTAATCCCAACCTAAAAAGGTCTTATATGGTATCCCAAACAACTATGGCTTCACCTAGAAACTTAAAATACCTACTATCATTTACAGAGTGTTTTAAAAATTATTTACATTTTCACACTCTTAGAAAACTTCTATATATTTATCACAAGTAATGTAAAACAAACATGTAATTAATGTAAAGAAATAAATTGGGTAGTGCCACTTAGCTATAATTGCTAAGATTCATAGAAAAAATAAGCTTCAAAATAATTAAAGTGCAAATGCTTTCACTATTTTGAAGGCTTCAATCCTTACCATTCTTACATTTTCTAAATTGGAAACTCCTCATTTTTATAACTACATACATAAAAGATATTTAATGTTCTGATCAACATGCTCAAATCTGCAATGTTACAAACTTTGTTGTGGATTTTCTAGTGTATCACATTTTAGTTTGGATGAGCCCAGCACTGTTGTTGCAGTTTCTGCCACTCAAGTAGAACGTGAAAATTGCCAGTATGGTGCCTTAGAAATTAAGAAGGAATGGTGGAGTACTCTTAATACCTGTGTATTGCCTCCGCTCACATAGAGTACAGTTGGGCTGGTGGCTCCAGTGATGAGACGGCCCATCTCAATGTGGCCTATACAGTGGTTGACACCCACCAATGGCTTATCCCACAGTTGAGCCACAGTACGGGCCACAATAGCCACAGAAAGCAGTGGGGCACCCATGCCAGGGCCTAAGGAAATAGAAATGGGAGTTAGAATTCTATAGAGATTGGAAAAAACAGAGCTGGGGGAAATTGGGGATGTGAGAGGTGGGGTCAAGTTAGTGATGGCAGCAGAGGCAAGTTGCAGGCCATTTTGATATAGCCAAGCTCCAAGTATATTCAACCACTCACCAAGCCATACCTTTGGTGTAGGCAATGCAATCAATATCCTGGTAGGTTAATCCAGACTCGGTTAGTGCCTCCTGAAGTAGGTCCAAGATGACAGCTCGGTGGTGCCTGGCTGTATCACTTGGAAGAAATCCTAAACGATGAACACAGGGTTTCTCTGTAGCAAAAGTGGTAATTTTCTAGTAGTATAGGAAGAGTCCCTTTCATTCTTAAGCATTTTTGTCTTTCAGGTGCTCAGATATATTATTTCCAGCCTGTTCAGAAGACTGAAGAGCCCCTCAGAAATGCCCTTCTTTATACCCAACTTTTCAGCCTTCAGGACTCGTCAAGTGATACCTATCTTCTACATACCCTTTGGTGATATTCTCTGTGACCCCACAAACCCTGTGCATGATCACATCACCATATTTAACATGCTATATTTAACTATATCTAGTACTTTTGTCATAAGCCTCTTTGCTGTAAATTCTTTGCTGTAAGCATTTCCTCCACAAGCATTTTTCATAGCACAACTAATTGGCCATAAGGCAATTTCACAGTAAAAGATAAAATAATGGGAAATAAAACAGGGACGTTGAAATATAAAAAATTAACAAAACTTTAAAAAACTTGTGAAAAATGAAAATACATTGTCTCGAGGTCTTTCATTCATAGTATTTTTTTGTTGATTCATCTCCCTGATCAGCATCGCCTTTCCTCTTTTGCTATAATTTCTCTCTTTGGTAAAAAAGGCATCAATTTCAACTAAAAAATTGATAATTAACACTCTCAAAGACTGTTGTGAATTAGTAGCCACCTCTTTCGTATTTGCCGTAGCTTGGTAAGCTTTTGGTTTTGACAGATGAGAGGGAAGACTGTGCTCATGGAAGGATTTGCAAACTGGTATGTTATTATTTTCTAGTATAGCATGTAATCTGGCTTTACACATAGCTGTTATCATCCACTATTTCAGACCACCACATCTGCTCATCACTGTAGAAACCATTATGAGAGCTATTATTTATATAATATAAAAATGGGAGTAATTGCAAGAACTTCTTCAGTGTAGAAATGAAACCAAACTGTGAATTAGCTTATTAAATACATTAAGTCTGCCAAATGTAAAGCAAATTGTCAATCAGTTATTTTACCTTTTACAGTGAAACTGCCTTACAATTAGAAAATGTATGCGGCAAAAATACCTAGAACCGTATTTAATATGTAACAATTATAGCATAATTATCTGTAGTTTTCCCAGTTTAACCATGAGCATCTCAAGACACTGGCTATTTTATTCATCTTTGTATTCCTGGTGCCAAAATGCTAAACATACATATATTTCCAATGAGTAACTTGTCAAAATGTCACTTGTCCAAGGAGGCTTTTCGGGTACATGCAAATCAACTGTCCACTCACACAGGTGTTTTAGGGGAGAGTATATAACATCATAACTTACACATACATTTATTAAAAGTTGTAATGTGTCTACTAGTTTTATTTAATTATCAAGCTCAATTATGCAGGTATTATTATTCTCATTTTAAAAGTAAAGTCCAAAAACAAATACTGAATGAGTACGGCAAAGCCAGCCAATTCTAACACCTAAGCTGGGAGTCTTTATACTGCTCATTCTAGAATATTTTGACTGTATCTGTTATGTCATTTATCATGCTATAATGTAAAGTTGTTTACACGTCCAACTCCATAGCAGGCTCATAGTATCTATTTTTATATCCAGCTGACGATTAGCATATAAAAATTCAATAAAATTGAATTGAATTTTTCATATTTTCATTCAATAAAAGTTGAACGAACCCTGAAGATCCAAGTTCAAGTGTCTGTGCCTCTTCTATCCATCAGCCTTGTGACGTTAATACTGCCACTTAATTTCAGAGACTCGGATCAAAAAACTCTATGAAGGGACAATGCGCTCCTACTTCACTAGTGTTTAGGAAGATAGAAGGTGATGCTGCGTGAAGTGCACTTCAAACTATAAGTTTCCTACTCACCTGTGCCCGGAGGCGTGATGTAAGTCCGCCGCGGGTTCGCCAGCACAACACCATCCCGCACCACTCCCACGCCAACCTTGTTGGCGCTGCCTTCAAAACCCAGTACCGTCGGCATGGCCGAGGCTGGGAGTAAATACCGGCAGGGCTCCTAGCTACCACTGCAGCCGTGGAACCCTCACCAGTCTGTGCTGAGCCTAAGGCACCTGAGGCCAAAGGCTGAGGCCGAGCCTGTAATTTAGGGTAGCAGCGCGCAGCAAGACAATTTCTGGAATCCCGCGCTCGCTGCGCATGCGCCGGCCCCGCCCCCGTCGTCACGGCGACCGGTCAAGGCCCGGTCAAGGGCCTGTCCTCCTAACTGCCAGGGACGCTGAACCGACATCTGATCTTTACATTCCTTCTGTTCCTTTCCTATGTCCGATGGTCCAGCCCAGCCTTTTCCACTGACTTTTTTCTCTCTTGCACGCGTTGGGATCTTCGGTCAGGGTGGCAGCAGGAGACTTGTATCTGGCACACCGATAAACAGTCCGAGACTGGAGAGATGGGGCCTTTAGTCTCCTAGAGGCATTTGAGAAGGGAGGGACGGCCAAGGTTCTCCGTCACGTGGTGCCAGACAGACTAATCACCGGCATTCCTCCACCATGTGGTGACTATCTCAGGTCACGTGACAACGCCAGTTACCCACGTGGGGGCACAGCGTGGTCTGTTCTTTGTGCTCGGGTAAGGAGGAGGCAGGCTGTGACTCAAGTGGGTCAGGTACAGGGTTGCTTTTCTTTTGCCCATCAGAGAGGGCCTCTCTGGACATCCGATCGGCTAGCTTTAGCCGGGACCTTTAGTTAAGGCCCTCGATTGGCCTGAGGAGAGATCTCGCGAGGGGGGCACACGGCACTGTGAAATGATCTAGTGTTGTGGGTGAGGGGCTGAAGGGCCTATGGCGCTCGGAGGCGGGGAAAGGATTCAGAGATAATAACAGGCCGCGCGAGGGAGGAGTCTTTTGCACAGCATTAGCTGTTTTCACCGCTTATTTGCGTCTGTAGGCAACGCAGTCAAAATACTGCTTCGCTGGGCGACGTGGTGCAGGAGGGCGTTCGTTATAGTGATGCCGAAGCGTGGGAAAAAGGGAGCGGTGGCAGAAGACGGGGAAGAGCCCAAGACTGGTAAGAGAATAGATGAGCTCTTTTCCCTAGAGGCTGCGATGGGGGTCCTTCTAATTTCATGGATAAACGGGAAGTACGGACCGACGCACTGCACTTTTGCAGTTTGTGAAGAAGTAGCGGCAACTGTAGGCTCTCAGTGGGTTTATAGTTAACTGCGGATGAAAGCTGGATACCGTCAACTTTAATCACTGTGTATTACTTATTTTATAGAGCCAGAGGCCAAGAAGAGTAAAGTGGGAGTAGGAGCAAAGAAAAACGAAAAAGAGGCAGCAGGAGAGGGTCCAGCCCTGTATGAGGACCCCCCAGATCAGAAAACGTCACCCAGTGGCAAATCAGCCACACTCAAGATCTGCTCCTGGAATGTGGATGGACTTCGAGCCTGGATTAAGAAGAAAGGTTTAGATGTGAGTGGAATTCAAGGAGGGGAAGAGACATTCTTTAGTATTGAATGATCGTGAGGTTTAATCACCTTTTCACATTTTAGTCTCCAGCATGTGGGGGTTTTTTTCCTTTGTAGTTTTCTAGTGAGAGATGTATAAGGAGGGGCTTCACCAAGTTAGATCAGCTGTTTCCTGCGTAACTATTCCTTCAATTTTTTTGCCACTGTCTTAAATGTTTAATGTCCTCATCTCTTTCCCAGCAAGTTGAAAAAACCTTGTTACTGGACTTATTCCATTTTATCTCCAACATATTTTCTATTTAAATAACTGTTTACACAATGCAGTATAAAGTTTATAGAAACATATAATCCTATTAACCAATGTCACCTCAATACATTTAATAAAATTTTAGAAATATCTAATGCTCAAAAAGTCTTAGTCTATCCACTATCTATAGGGAAAAAAAATCTCAGTGTTGCATGTAAGTCTTATTGCCTTCCATTAGTTACCACTTATAACTGTTTAAATACCGTGTTGCTAGACTGTACACACAGTATGTGCAGGGCCTGTTTCACCTGTGTATATCTAGTACTTGGTACAGATGCTTCAATGTCTGCTGAATTGATAACTACTTTTTATACCTTTTATTTCACTCACAGTGGGTAAAGGAAGAAGCCCCAGATATTCTGTGCTTACAAGAGACCAAATGTTCAGAGAATAAACTACCAGCTGAACTTCAAGATCTGCCTGGTCTATCCCATCAGTACTGGTCAGCTCCTTCAGACAAGGAAGGGTACAGTGGTGTGGGCCTACTCTCCCGCCAGTGCCCACTCAAAGTCTCCTATGGCATTGGTGAGACCACCCTGGTTCCTTATGCCTGAGGTCTTCAAAACCAATTGCTTATACCCTACCTCTGCCTCAGTTCTTGATTCCTCTGTTCACTTTTTCTTATACTTAAAGCTGTTACTGTTTTACCATTTTTGTAGGTGAAGAGGAACATGACCAGGAAGGCCGAGTGATTGTGGCTGAATTTGATGCATTTGTGCTGGTAACAGCCTATGTACCTAATGCAGGTCGAGGTCTGGTGCGCCTTGAGTACCGGCAGCGCTGGGATGAAGCCTTTCGCAAGTTTCTGAAGGGCTTGGCTTCCCGCAAGCCTCTTGTGCTATGTGGGGATCTCAATGTGGCTCATGAAGAAATTGACCTTCGAAACCCCAAGGGAAACAAAAAAAATGCTGGCTTCACTCCACAAGAACGTCAAGGCTTCGGGGAACTGCTGCAGGCTGTGCCACTGGCTGACAGTTTTCGGCACCTCTACCCCAACACAGCCTTTGCCTACACCTTTTGGACCTACATGATGAATGCTCGATCCAAAAACGTTGGTTGGCGCCTTGATTACTTTTTGGTGTCTCACTCTCTGTTACCTGCATTGTGTGACAGCAAGATCCGTTCCAAGGCTCTGGGCAGTGACCACTGTCCCATCACCCTATACCTAGCACTGTGATACCTCTCCCAGATCACTTTGAGCCTACAAAGTAAGCCTCCAAAACTAGCTTTAAAACTTCTTGCCCCGCCCACCCACCTCCTTCTGCCAAACTTCTTTAAAAACTGCTCTAAAAAATTCTGCACTGCATTTCTCTTCTAAAAATATGAATCTTTCAACCAGGCTCCTAGTGACAAGTTTCCTTTAAGCCCAAGGTATTGGTTTGTGTGTGTGTGTGTTTTATACATTCAACAGAAACTACTGATGACTTCCTTTGAATTGTCCACGTGAAAATAAAAGAGCCATAATTTCAACCCTGCTGTCTTTGTATTCTACCCTTCTGTGGGGCTACACATTCCCCTCTTTTTGTACATACAGATTAACAACTGGAAAAGGGTAGTCACGACCTTATTTATTTACAAGCACAGGATGAATCCCTAACCTCCCCCACGACAGCAACCCTACCCAGCCCAGTTAAATACACTGGGGGGTAAGGTTGGAAGAGGAATTAAGGGAAACACAGGACTAGGGGGATATTCCCCATATTAAATAGTTATATACATATCAGTTCCTGTGGTTCTGTACAGAGCAGCGGCTGACCCCACCCCCATAGGACATGGAATGAGGGGAGGAGACCGAGGGTACTGAGGCCAGAGCCAGCCCCTGGTGAAGTGCAATAGCAGCAAGGTCCTAATGGTACACAAGAGGGAGGGAAACCCCCAGGGCTACCCACCCCCACCCTGCCCTGGAATGTGTAAGGGACAGGAATGGCTCTCAGGGAGCACATAGGAAAGACATGGCTAGAACCATCTTTTATGACCCAGGTTTAGGGGCAACATTTTACCTACTTCACCCTAAACATAGCAACTCTTGGAGGAAAACAGGTGGCCAGGCCAGCAGTGGCCTTTTCTACCCCTCCAAACCTAGGTGAGGGCCTGGTCCCTTCCTACCTCTCGCCAGGGAAAAGGAAGGCAGCTGCTTGGCTTCCCTTATAGAAGCCCAGGGAGCCTTTGATTATGGTTCCCTTTGTAGTGTTACTGTCCCTACCACGAAGGGGCCAGGCACAGTCTGTGGGTGATCATGGGGCTCAGGAGAAGTTCTGGACAGGGTGGCTGACCTTCATACAGGCCCAATAGAGGGCCCGCCCCAAACACAGCACAGCCAACAGGATCACAAATGCCCAAGCTGCATAGATGCCTCCATAGTGCTGTGCATGCTTCCATGTCCCAAACTGATGAAAAAAAAAAGAAAGATAGGGTTACTTTTGATCTCTCACCCTTCTAGGATCCCTAGTAACAGTAATAAAAAATCCAAACCTCAGTCCCTGTTGCCTATCCATGTGTAGCCACCTTCAAGGACCTACTTAAAGGCCCAGTTCAGTTCCCTTCGCCTTTACGCAGGAAAATATTCATACAATCCCAAACATCTGTCAGTTTTTCTTAATGTCTCACAATTGCACTAGGTTTTCTAAGAGCAACTCCTAATTTAAGCTATTTCTCCACTGTCCTATCCTCTGCATAAAGAAGATGGCTGTTTTTTACTCCTACAGAACAATGAAAACTGTTTATCAATTACCTTCAACTTCATCTATACATTAAAACGCAAAATAAATTCCCTTGATTTCTTTCACTTTTTTTAGGGTACTCATTCCCAAATCTTAGTCTACAGAGATGAGAATAGAGAATGAAAGGGGCTGGATCATAGTTACTCACGGCAAGGCCAGTGGCAGTGACTGCCAAGAGTAAGCCAAGCAAGAAGCAGCAGATACACCTCTTTCGTGGATATCTGCGCCCAATAGATGACCTGTGAGGAGCAAACAGAAATGGATGCTTGCAATGGCCCTATAATTTTTACTCTACACATTACCTGATTACCAGCTCAATGATGCCACTCTCTAATCACTTACACTTTCCTGCAGTGAGGGCAACGGGCCAAGGTTCGGTCTGTGAACTCTGTCCACTATGGAGAAAGAAAAAGGGAAAAACCAGTTAATAGCATAAGCAAAGTCATCTTCAATGAGAGTCTTGGGGTAGGGGAGAAATGAGAAATGGGTCCTCATAGAACAGACCTGTTCAGGGTTCATTATCATAAACTTAAAATATATTCACAATTCCTTTTTTTTTTTTTTTTTTTTTGCCAGGGCTTCCCAATACCCCTCCTCACCAGAAAAGTATTCTTGCAATGTCCACAGATGACCCTGACACCTACAGGTTGTTGTTCTGGACTGAGAGGTCCTGGGTGCACAGGCCCCAGGTTGATGATTCTTTTGCTGTACAAGGAAAAGACTATGTTTAAAAAGTTTTTAATCCTAAAGATCCCTACACTATCCCTCCATACCCCCCCACTCCCTGCCTAAGTTCCTCTACTTCCCTGTACATTTAAGATACTCTTCTTAAACTATAGGTCTCCAATTTCCCTTTTATCTCAGGATAATTGAGTGTCCAAAACTCTCCATTCTAAAGGACACCAGTCCATCCTAATCTTTTTATTGACAGATGAGAAAGATGGCTGTAACATTCTAGAGGCACAATAGTTCTTAGCTTTTTCTCCTTCTAAGTAAGCACTGGCTCTCTCACCTTAACATTCACTAAAATATTCATCTTTTTTTGGCTTTTCAATTTCCCCACTGATGACTTTCCCACCTATGCCTCTTACCAGTAGGGTCGAGGGCAGGCAATCCGCTGGGAAGTTACTTTGCAGATAAGGAGACAGTTACAAGGGCATCGAACATATTTTTTCCCTGGGGGTGCATTCTTGATTGGCTAGAGAATAATGAGGATATTGGTAAGCAAACGTCTATTCCCAATCCCTTTCATTTCCTCCAAAACACCTTCAGAGATCAGATAGACAAGGTCCTAGTCAGGAAACAGAAATGAAAGAAAGGCATACAGCATGTGACTGGAAAATGAAAACTAGGCTTAAGTATCTGATGTAGGTATGAAGGTAAGGGATGGTAAACATTGGCTTCTGGGGAAATGGCTGTGTGAGACTACTGGAACTGAAACCCGTGTTTCATGAAGAGTGCTTGGCTGACAGTCAAGGTCTAGAATCAAGGAATCAGAAAGAGGATCCAGGAAACAGGGTCCGTTTCATTGATATGTATAACTCACAGTGGCTTCATTGCAGACGCCACACTTGACTACATGCTGATGCATCTTGCCTTCCACGTTAATGAGAGACTGGCAGACTCGGCAGGTGATCATGGGAGCATTCCCACTGTCCGGGCTGGTCAAGGGTGAGTAGGGGGGTGGGTCCTCCCCAGGCAACACGGCTGGGTGTCCCTCAGGGAATGGGGGAAATGCTGAAGAAGAAGGTAAAAAGGTCTGTCATTACTAGCAGACACCCCCACTGATGCTCCACGGGGTCATGGAACTCTTTTCCTCAACCCTCCGACCAAACTCGGCGGGCTTCTTATAATCCGTGCTGCGATCAGTTTCCTCAGAACCCCTTCGGTCCCCAAGCTCCGGTCACAATTGCGGAGAGCAGGAAGCGTCACTCTGTCACAGGTGCAGAAGCTCTGCACCTGGAGCTTGGGCCCAGCCTCCGCCCGCGGCCCCGCCTCTCCCACCTCTCAGAGTACCCCCAGGGAACACCTCGGACCCGCCCCGGCTTACCCTGGGGCGGGGCATGTTTACCGGCTCCGTACGGTGGTGCGGAGGGGGTCAGGCCTCCCCCGGGCCCAGCCCCACTCCCGCCTGGTCCCACTAATCCATTGCCGCCAGCGCCACCGTCGATGGGCTCGGAGAGCAGCGGGGATCGCTCTCCATCAGCCGCCATGGCCGCCACCACCGCCTTCAGTTTCGGCCAAGGCTCCGGTCGCCGCAGCCACTGCCACCGCCGCTACCGGGTCCCCAAGGCGCCTGCGCGCCTCGCGCCCAGCTCGCCCGCAACCAGTGGCCTGCCCCGCCCCGGTCCATCCCGCAGCACGTGATAGGATATCCCTGCCCCCGCGGGGCTATTATTCGTGGAGAGAAACCAATTCCTGTCCTGTGAAGGCAGCTCTTCATTTCCATTGGAGAGCGTCACAATAACGTCAACTGTCACATGACCTTCCGGAAGGCCGCTGGGCTTGCAAAAACTGCACGTGACGGGAGGTTCCGCAAACCATTGGGAGCGTAGCCCATCGCGCTACCTACAGACCAGGCGGTGGGGCTGGGCTGCCAGGCTAACTGGTCACGTGTTGCAGGAAGCCGGGCATCCTCTGGTATGCGTCTATAGCGGGCGCATAATCATTGCTCCTTATTGGTCCAAAGACCGCTAAAAGGTTTTTCTCTCTCTTTGTAGTTAAAGTTGGCCTCCCAATGGCTGGAAGCTTCCTTTCCCTCATCCTATAATCCTTGGGGTGCAACTTTATTGGCCCGAATTTAGTGCCAGAACTCGGGGGCGTGGCTCAAGGAGCCGGCGTGAGAGAGTGCCCGAGCTTGGGCAGTTCTGAGTAGAGGAACAGTAGGCTACCCTTAGACACTCCAAAGAAATACACGTAAAAAGTCAGAGAACAACTGCACTAAGGGGAAATGGATTAAAATATTAAGATTATCACTCTACTCTTTCTTCCCGGAGTCTCTTCTGGAACTGGATACGAGACTGGCTTCCTCAGGAAGCAGCCCTGCAGTCTCCACCCTACCTCTATCCCTGATTAGATTGTGAAATTACCTTTTAAGGAGATCTCTTACTAAATTTTGTGACCCCCCACACCCCCAAACACATAAGCACAACAAATGGCTTTTGACTGAGTTAATCAGGACCAAAGATATATTTTTTTTCTCACCTTGTTTGGCAAATAAAACGGTCTTTAGACTTTCTAAAGACTCGACTTTACCCCTAGCCATGAGACTGCAATGGAGGTTGCAATGACAAGTATTGGAAAAGATCTTATTAAGTAGCTCAGGTATTTAAATGTACAGCCAATCCACCTACCCACTCTCCTGTTTATCCATATTCATCCATACTCATATTGTACAGCAGCCAAGACTACTTTTCAAACCTACTAAGGTGCTCTGCTAAATAGGTATCCAGACAGAAATGAAATGTGTAGGTCCCTCCATCCCCCAGTTGAAAGGAACTTTTTTCTTTGTTGTTTCAACTTTGTTGGGTGTTTCAGGGTAGAGAAGGAACAATCAGTCGAGGTGAATGGGTCTTTGTTGTGGAAAGAAGAATTTAGGAGGATTTCTCTAAGCGTAGAATGAGTAAGCTATTATTCTGGGATTAACGGTGGATGATAGAGTAAAAACGACTCAATTTAGAGAATCTTCGTTTTATAGTGTTAGTGAAGTAATTTCTTTTAGTTAAGCCAGTACAGTATGGATAGGGCCCCATTGTCATAGAAGAGAGTACCGGGAGGTCAAACGGAGATGGTTCCAGCTTTGGGGAAATATCTGATTGCTACGAATTAGAATATTATAGTTCAGGTCTGTTAAATGTAGGGGCTCCTTGACTGAGAATAATGCTGGGATGGCTGACTTTTTCTAAAGAACTCCTCAGATGAGGGTCCTCTCTTACCCTTACCAGAAACCAAAGCTAAATACTTGAACGTCTTTCAGTAACCATTGAACCCAAACCTTGGGGTTAATGTCCCACCACCCCTTTCTCCCAATCTCATGTGGCCTTTATGGGAATCTGAACTACATCTGGGTTTCCCCCCCATGTCATAGCCCAAATTGTGGGTCTTAGATTGTCTTACATCTGAGAGGCAACAAGGAATTGAAAAAACAACTTTTAAGGACCAGGCCCAGTTTAGCTAGGAGCCTCTCCACTGAATCTAATATTGAGGAAAGTGCAACCCACTCCAAATATTTAATAATAAAGTTACTGCAGCTATTCCAGCCATTATGGCTGCTACAGGGGCTAGATACTTCACCGTGATTCTGTGTTTAGACACACCTTTCCCAGGTCAGCTTCTCCATAGAAGCAAGGATCCTTCCACTAATTAGGTTCCACAGACATTTAAAGAACTAAGGAACCTCTGGATACAAAATGAGGAAGGAGTTGTATCTCTACAGGGGGACAGGCCAGTCTGCTGTTCTTTCTGCTCTTTTTTGTTGTATCTGGCACACAGATGCTCAAGTATTCACTCTGGGGGTAGAGTAGGTTCATTATTTGCACCTTGGTTACACATACATTCCAAAATCTGTCCTTTTGTAACTGTCCCCACACTTACAAAAGCCATATTGATGTTCATTTAAATCTAGTTTTATTTGTATAGAAATGTAGGAGAGAGGGAGAATTGAATACAGTCTGAAGGATCCTCTAGGGGCAGGTGAGTAGAATGGCTTACTTTTTTAGTAGTTTGGGCTCTTATAGGTGAAATATAGGGATGTGTGACTAGAGAAGTAAATGGAGAAGTAAACGTTAACCAATAGAATGAATGTTCTTTCTGACAGCTATGTGAGGCACTGAAGGAAAGATGTGGTGGAATAATTCCTGAATATGTCCTGTTAAAGATCTCTTTTAATGCCAAAGTAACCTCTGCCCATCCAAGTGTGGGACAGGGTTAAGGGAAGGACAATGGCTTTCTAAAGTGCTCTCATGATAAAACTGTCTTATAATAAATAATATATTTGTTTATGTAATTTAATAAATTCCTTTGGGACTTATGTTCCAAGACTCCTTTGGAAGAAGCCATCGCTTATTCATCGCCCACTACCTATAGTTCTGGACACAGTAATTTAGGAGAGAGTTAAGATCAATAAATTCTGTCTTACCCTCAGGGACATTATAATCTGGCAGTGGTCAGAAGATACATGCCCAGAAAGCAAGGTAATTTGTGAGAAGAGCCATAAAAGAAGTAGGGGGAAAAAAAACCCTATCGGCATGGAGGAGAGGAATACTTCTTCTGATCTTCAGTTGTCTGTTTCTGCAAAATGAACAACACCCACACAAAATTATGTGTTTTTTCCTCCTGATTCTGTGAGTTGGCTGAGTGGTTCTTTTACTGGTCTCCCTTCAGTTCATTTATGAGAGTGCAGTCAGAGGTAACAGGGAAAAACTCAGTGGAACAAGATGATCTCACTCACATATCTGGTAGTTGTATGTGCGGCATTGGCTAGGCTTCTTTATAGTATGGTGGTACTTAGAATGATGGTCCAAGAGAGTGAAAAGAAAAGCTGAAAGCCATCTTTAGACCATCATTCCTACCACATTCTAGAGTCATAGCAAGTCACAAGGCTTACACGGATTCAAGGTGTGGAGAACTGGACTTCAAATCTTGGTGGGAGGAGCTGCAAAATATTGTGGCCATGTTTTTTAACCTACTGTAAATGGTAGAATTTCATCAATAACTACTTCTGCAAATATTTGTTAAATATCTATTCTTTGTGAAAGACACTCCTTAAGAAACTTACACCCTGGGTAGGGAGACATAATAATGTAAAAATTCATAGTATAAAATATCAGCACTAGTAATCTTTTATTATATGAAAAAAACTACTAGAAATTCATGATTCAACACATGCTTCATAACAAATGAATTAAACAGTATCATATAAGTTCAGGGAAAGAAGAAATCCTTTCTAGCCAGAGCAGACAGAGAAAAGTTTCAAAATATAAAAAAGGATTATTATATTGTTGTGCGTGGATAACTTGAAGTTGAGCTCTGTCTTGAGGTCAATTGGCAGAAAAATGCAAAAAGTAATGCTAATATTTATAATTTTCTCACAGTTAATAAAACATTTTTATATCTATATTCATTTATTTCAAAAGCCACTATGAGATGGACAGAGAAGACAAGACTATCTTTATTTTATAGATATGAAAACTGAGGCTCTGTAAGCTAGAGTCACTTAAGCTAAGTGAGAGATTGAAATGAGACTAAAAGTCCAGGTCTTCTGACTATGGTTTAATACTATTACACTCATATCATCTGCTAGGCAGATTAAAAAGGGCAGAAGCACAGAGGTGGTAGAATGTACAGTATTTAGATAGAGTCTTTTTATGCTCAATGCCTGAGATGTAGAAGTTGCTTGATAAATGGCAATCAATTGCTTAATTAACTTAAGTCCCATCTTGAGGAAATTTGTATATTAAGCAATATTGTCAGCTGCAGTCTAAAGTAGGGTGGATATTCAGTTGGGGCACTCAGTGCAACCCGCATCAGTTGTTTATGGCTGGCATTGTTTTTGATTGGTTGGTACCTGTACTATATAAGTAAATCATTTCAATATTACCATTGGTACTAGGTATCTTATTTATTGGGTGGGGTCTTCTTACTTAGACTGAGAAAAATGAGGCTATTGAAATCTATTGGTTTGCTAGGTCTGCCATGACTGGGTGGCTTAAACAACAGAAATTTATTTTCTCACAGTTCTGGAGGCTTAAAGTCTAAGATCAAGGTGTCAGCATGCCTCTCTCCTTTACTTGGAGATAGCCACTTTCTCCTCTGTGTCCTCATACGGTCTTTTCTCTGTGGGCACACATCCCCGCTGTCTCTTCTATTTCTTATAAAGACATCAGTCATATTGAATTAGGGCCCTTTATGGCCTCATTTAACTTTAATTACCCTTCAAAAGGCCCTGTCTCCAAATACAGTCACATTGGGGTTAAGGTTTCATAATATGGATTTTGAGGGGACAGTTCATAATAATCCACAACATGAGGCTGTAAAAAAAAAAAAAAAAACTCTAAAGATTTGGAAGCATTTTTTCTTCAGGCTTCCAAACAAGTAGTAACTACCACATGTGTGAATGGGCAGAGAATGAGACAGAAAACATCTGCCTGGCTTTTGTGGCCAACAGTGTCTCAATTTTCTTTCTTTTTTTCCCCCACATACCCTATTTCTTCTTTTCCCTTTCCTGAAGTGGTAGTTTACTACCTGTGTGAAAACAACACAGTCCCTTACTCCACATCCAGGGCAAATAATATTTTGGTAATATACAAAGTGAGTTAACCATGATGAGGGGTAGTATGGTGGTTGCATGGGATGGGGTAGGGTATAGTCTAGTTTTAAAGGATTAATTTCTACTTATTACAATAAGCCTTTTCTCCCTTTTGTTCCATGCCCTTCCTGTACCCAGTTCTTTGCCTTTCCTTTTAATTATAGATTGAAGTAAAGGTCTTTGGAATTATGGGTGTTAAGTTAGTCTTTTAATGTCCACTCTGTTCCTACCACTGAGTGAGACAAGATAGGGATCTAACTCTTAGGAGAGAAGAAATAAAAGTGATCTGACTCTTAGGAGAGGAGAAATAAAAGTGATCCTTTTAACAGGAAAAAGAACTAAAATAAAATTATATTTTAATATCAGGAATTAGAGAAAATAGAGGGTCACAGATTCTTGGTGGTGGGGAGGGATAGGTGTTTATAGACAAGAACATCTATCTTGTGGTCTTGACAGAATGAGAAATCTCAGTCGAGAGAAGATAAACAAAATAGGTTTCTCTCCTGTTATCTTGAAAGCCTGAGTCTGTTTCTATAAGTGTTGATGTTGGGAGTCACTATCTGGAGACATCTCCCTGCTGCATAAGGCAATGCTGAGTGACTTAAAACCTGTTACATCTTTTCTTCAGTTTCCTCCACCTTGAGTGTGGGGGATAGGTGTGTCACTCGGTATGTGCCTGGATGGGAATCAATTAGAAGTTAGAAGAAGAGGGTGATAAGAAGATAGAAGAAAGGATAATAAGGAAGTAATGGGCTATAATCAGTGCAGAATTAGAATTGTTATTTATAGGCTCTAGTTTTTCTTCTGATCCAATTCATGGCTAGGTGGGTCTAGAGAAACAAAAAAGAAAAAGGGACGATGGAGAATAATAATATTAGCCAATATTTACTGTGTGCTTACTATAATTATAGGCATTTATCTAAGCACTTGCAACAACAGAAGGTACTATTATTATCACCATTTTACAGACAAGAAAGCAGGCACAGTGGGAATTTTACTTGCCTCGGATCACACAGCTGGTAAGTAAGGGATGGAGACAACTTGTAAGCAGGTAGTCTGATTGCAGAGTCCACTCATTTACACGACATAGATTCAAGATAATGAGGTGGCATAGGATGACTACGGCCATAGTTCCCAAACCCTGTGCCAAGGTACAAATTCATAGTGGCACCCACCAAGGGATATTTAAAAATTTTAAAGGGAATACAGCAATAGTCAACATTTCTTGTATACCATGCAAACTACTTAGTTTGAGGTAATTCACGATTTGAACATTAGATTGTGCTATTCCTTTTGATTTCAAAATATCTTTGTGAAGCTGGGTTTCAGGACATCCCTCTGATAAAAAATAGTAAGTACTGTGTGAAAATCAGCACAGAACAGGAAATGAGAATAGCAGTGTTGTATTCCAAGGTTTGAGAAGTTGTGCAGTGCCCAACAGGCATATACATTCCATTAGTAACTATTTATGGCCTTTTTAAGAAAAAAATAATTTGTCTTCCGACTTGTATTATTTTTTAAAAATGGTTACTAAGCCATTAGGAACCAAACACT
Source organism: Eidolon dupreanum (assembly GCA_028627145.1). Classification (NCBI taxonomy): domain Eukaryota; kingdom Metazoa; phylum Chordata; class Mammalia; order Chiroptera; family Pteropodidae; genus Eidolon; species Eidolon dupreanum. The sequence continues at coordinate 61,915,309 of CM053509.1, forward strand.
TAAAAAGCAAAACTGTTAGGTGTTCCTTTTGACCTAGGGGTGCTGTAAATAATTGCTGAGGTACTAAGTGCACTATAAACTAAGAAATTAAGAACGGCTAGATTGGGGTGCTAAAAACAGATCAAAATGGTCATAAAAGAATAGAGTATGGGAACTTGGCTTAAGATGGCTGTAAAAAATAATATAAACGAAGCCACTTTAAAATGCAGTTGGAGCTATGATCGCAGAGGAACTGCCTTGCATGTTTTATTCCTTAAACCCTTGAAATGTTAAAATTGAGCAAAATAACCTTTGGGCCTAAAGCAGCACTGTATTCCAAATGACTGTTTCTAAAGATAACAAGAAAGCAGATAGGACTGAAAATTAAAAACATTCTTTAAAATTAGCATTGCTGTATTAGCTTATCTACACCCATAGAAATTCCTTCTAATCAAGTAATTATTCCCCTTCCTTTTTTCATAAATACCCCTTCCCTCCACCTTCTGTCTGTGTTTCTGCCTGAATCAGTGAGCGCTTCCTGAATAGCTCTTCTTTTGGATCTCAAATAAATGCTTGTTTGCCTCTCACTTTGACCTTTTATTTTTAGGTTAACATGACCTAAACAGACATAATAAACATTTAACAGGCATTTTATATTTTCAACCATTAAGTATCTGCTATATACCAGTATTTATAGTGCAGCAGATGCACACACACACACACACACACACACACACACGCACACACACACACACACACACACACACGCACACACACACACACACACACACACACACACGCCACTTGAATCTGTATACTTTAAAGGTCAAAACCTGTGAGGAGCAAAAAGAGATGTAAACAAACCAAAGTTAGGGATAGGACAGGACCCAAGTAGGGTTTGATGCAACCGAGAGCCTGGGCCCTCTTGTAGACTAGACCACAAGATAAAGATGTGGTCTGAGGAGGCCTCAAAAAGTAGACTCCTCTCTGGGCCATTGGTGAATCTGAGATTAAAGAGTTTGGGTACTCAAGGGATTATGCAGAACTTTGGTTGCTGAACTTGAATTCAGAATAAAGTCTGTTGTGTAGTTCTGAAGGGTATGTCACCCTGGTCAAGGTAGGGTCAAGTAAACTGTCCTTGCCTGTCATAGTACAAAGAAACAGTATATTTCTTTGGTGACTGGAATATTTGTATATACTGCAGACTCTTCCCCATGTGATGTTGGAAAAACACGAAGAAGATTGAGCCTGTCCCCCAATTTTTCTTTTGTAGATATATTGCAGATCATCAATTTTGGGTTCACATACACTTATTTTAGACAGAGTCCATTGAAATCAATTGATTAAGTTTGTACTTTCTCAAATATAATATCTTTTGTGTAAGCTGGTTTGGATTTGGGATGTTGAAAAAAAAATACTTTTCAGCAATCGAATTGGATAGATATTTCCTTAGGCTGGTTTTTACCTGAGACAGCTCTTACCCATCATTTAAAATCATGCTTTCAATGTCTCAATACTTTATAGTCCCATTATTAAGATCACTAATATTTACTTTAGATTACCCTATTATCTTCATTAAAAGTATGGGTGAATAAGGATAGTAATAATAATAATACTTTATATATATAATTTTTTCTTTATATATATATTGTATTTACTCCTATGTCCTTAGCACTAGAACAGTTCTGGTACATAATTGATGTTCAATAAATATTTCTTACACGAATGAGAGAAAAACAGGGCTGAGAAACAGTGGCTTGGGCCATGGTGATGGGTAAAATGGCAAGCAGGAAAGATTAGAGTTTAGGAGAGTGGAAACATGTGAAGGATTCCAATAGATAAGTAAGGGCCATTGATTTGTGATTTTATGTGAAGCTAGTTAAACTTGTAAAAGTGGGGAGAGGAAATAGCTGAATTCTTACAAAGAGGTTATATTGTGTAGTTCTTTTACTGAAATTTTCCTCTTGAGGGTAGTTGTTCTCTAGTTTTCCATATTGCTTGGATCCAGTATTGTGTTAAATCAAGAGTTTGTCTGCGTTTTCCGGTCTTATCCCCACTCCTGGTCTGTGCAGAAGATCCAGGAATTCTTTTGCTTAGAACTTTTTTCTTCTACCGGTCTGGGCCTAGATTTAGACCCCTGATACGTTCTCCCCAATTCTATAACCTCCAGGTCAGAAATGTTGCTAGGGTCGACCCTGTTTCCTTTGTCCAGGAAACAACTCAAACATAAGCTTAATTTTATTCTGGGGTTGCACAGTCTAAGGTATAAATTTTTTCTTTTTAAATCTCTCACGGTTTGCTGCAGACACTACTTGGGATGGGGCTGCAGATAGATCGGGGAGGAGTGGTTAGGGCTTCTAGCCCTCTTCCTGCATAGGCTTCCTTGCCAGAAAAACCAAGCTTTACGGACCAGAATGGGTGCAGGGATGAAAAGCTGAATGCCCTTCTAATCCGCCACCCAGCCGGGGTCGGGGGGGTGGTAGTGGGGGGTGGGGGGATGGAGAGTGGGTGGGGCCGGCGTGAGAAAGGGTATAGCACTGAGAACTTGGAGTAGGTTAACAGCCCAGCCTCGGGAGATTAAATCAGGGTGTGTCACCATGGAGATGGGGCCGACCCGCGTGCTCCGCTGCCATTGGCTGGGGACTCCGGGGCAGGGGATATAAGCCAGCGCTCGGCAGACAGTGCACTATCTGCGCGGGAGGGACCGGTGACGGCAGTGTAGTTTAGCGGAGCAGAACCGAGCTGAGAAGGTCAGGCTCATCTAGAGGGCGTCGGCGGGAACATGGAAAAAAGGTGAGGCGGGCCCCAGGCCCGGGGAAACCCTGGGGGAAAGGGGGCGGAGGGAGAAATGGCTGTCACAGAGACTTGGAAACCGGGCACTCTGGGCCTGGAGGGGTCTGAGAGAGGGAGCGAGGCCCTGGAGATGCCACGAGGCCTGGCACGGAGCTGGGTGTCAGGGACAAGGCGGCAGAGCAGTGGGGCAGCCCGCGCCGATAGGGGCGCACGCGAGAATCGAGGTGGAGTGGCGCCACTGGAGCAGGAAGGGGACGGATTAGTACAGTGAAGTCTACTCGAAAAAGTAGCCGATGTGTGTATGTGCGCGCGTTTGGGGTGCAAGTGTGTGGGAGTAGGGAGAGGCATACCCTCTTCTCCCCTCCCACTCCCCAACCCCTTCACACACAAAAAAGGTCTTCTCACCCATGTGCTCTTCACAGATTCCCATTCCAGAGTCTAGGTAAAGCCGTGAGGAGCTTTGGTGCCCATATCTAGAGTCCTACCAGAGTAGAGCTTGCTCACATCCCTCGCCAACAACTCCCTTCCCTCCACATTGGCGGTCCAATTAAATTGGGGATGAACTCTCCAAGGAGACAAGAAAATCCTTCCTTATTCAGTGAGCTGAGCAGCAGACCCTGCCCACTCACCCAAACCTACACCTTTGAAAAGCCTTCTCTCTGCTTTGGTCTTGGAAATCCCAGTCCAAGTCTGCAGGGTTAGGGTTCACTAGTTTTTGGATGCCTAGGGATCCAGGGTGTTCTTGTGGGACTGATGGCCAATGAGAAGGTCCTGTAAACTGTGGCTAGATATGCTAGGTGTTCTCATTTCTTTCATTTCCTTTCCCACCTGTTGATGGTATTTGATTAACTTTTTACCATTTTATTGCTTCTCTTCTCCATCCTGTGGCCCAGCTCGATTGCCTCTAGCCTCCACCCTTGTCCTTTACCCAGCTGCTTTCCTGAGGGAAGCTTGCTGTATTGTAGTGTCACCTGGCTTCAAAGGCTATGCTTTTAAGGAAAGAATTTCCTCTAGAGGCTCAGTTACTTCCGTTCAGCTCAGTTTCACTTTTTTTCTCTTCAATCTTTGGTCTTTCCAGATGGATGTGAGAGAATTGGACTGGACTTCTGAGAAAAAATTTAGATTGATTTTTTTGGGATATATGAGTTCTGAGTAAGTGTATGTCCTTAAGTCTCTGAAGGGCAAAGAAGCTTGATGAAGAGAAGAAAAGATGGGAGAAGGCAAGGAGGAGAACAGAGCAGAGAGGAAAGTGAAGGAAAGATTCAAGAGCTATGAGCTGCACCTTGATCTATGGAGTCACAGATCTTTGGAGCTTATTAGTAACAAGTTTTAATTAATTTTTAAACTGAGCCTGTAAGATATGAGGAGCTCTTTACCCTTCATAAATTGATTATTTCAACTGTACTTCTGTAGACACTGTGACCCTTTCCTCTCTAAATCTTTGTCATAAGAAGAGCTATAAAACCTGACAGTGGTAGCAAAATTGGAGTTGGGGTTGGTGGTGGAAACATAGATGTCATTAACTTTTGTCAGTGTCTGAAATGAATTTCATATTAGACTTTCAGTGGGTCTGATTCAGAAAGAGGAGTGGGTGGGTGCGCTTAATGTGGCCTCTCCTGAGAGAGAGCAGCTCTTTAGTCAATGTCTCTGTCCCCCACCACCTCCGTATACCTGCCAGCCTTTCTGCACTAAAGGGCATTAGTCTATGATGCCTTTGAGAAGGGAGCAAAAGTCACCTTGATTTTTCTTTTTTCCTAGACTCACATATGAAGATTGTCAGAACACTGCAGAATGGCTTCTGTCCCACACCAAGCACCGACCTCAAGTGGCAGTGATCTGCGGTTCTGGATTAGGAGGCCTGACTGATAAATTAACTCAGACCCAGATCTTTGACTACAGTGAGATACCAAACTTCCCCCAAAGTACAGGTACTGGCTGGCAAGGAGAGAGGTATGGGACCAAGGGAGATTAATAGGATTCTGATGGTAGGGCAATGCTTCTGTAAGACCTGGTTATCCTCTATAGCATTGGACTAAAGACAACTGTTGTAAGAGAGGAAAAAAGGCCCACCATGAATCAGAATGACTTTAGAAGGAAATTCCCCTAGTAGAAATAGAAAGGACATGTGTATGTTAATGGTAATATATGATAACACATTTCCTATGACTCTGAGCTCCTTAAACCTCTATAACACCATCCCCGTACATACCATCGTCACCACATGTTCACACACTCAACTCATTTCTGTCATTTCAGCTTAACTGGAAAAAGCAGTCCTGTAACCTCCTGTGACAAAGTCGAGCCTGCCCTGTCCTATGTCCTCCTGCACAGCAACAAATGAACACACAGACTACCATGTTCTTGCAGACAAATACACAGATAATACATGAATACGTAAAACCTGACACACTGACCCTTTGGAGGGGGAAAAGGGCAGATGTCCCCTGTGGACAGTAGAGCTCGGGACCTGAGAATAATGTATCCAGCATCCTAATAGCAGCTGGAAAGCGTTATGGTTAAGGCTTAGAAAAGGGCCAGGTGAAATAAGGGTAATAAAGGACAAGGGTTGTTTATTTGGTTTACTTATTCATTTCTCAGTTAACAAACTTCCCTTGGTTAATTTAATACTTTTTTGGATTTCCACCTTCTTTTCCTTGGAAAGCTATGACTTTTAACAGATTTTTCACAGATACTTTACAAACCCTTTGGAGCAAGACTAGGAGGTCAGAGCAGGGAGGTGGGAATGGGGATTGGAGACTGAAACACTAAAGAGATAGGGATAGCAGAACTTTCTAAGGGAGATAACAGTGACATTGGATCTACCTGCCACTCCTACACATAGTGAGAACGGTGCTGCATTAAGTGATAAGTGAATTAATTTTTTAAAACTTTATCGACTTGTTATTTATATTCTACTTGGGTTTTCTAACTGTGTCACCTCTGCTCTATTACTGGTAATTTTTTATTTTAAATAAACTCCTCTAAGTATCTCTCAACTCTTCCTCTTGGTTTTGGTCCCTCTCATACCATTCATTCCTTAAAGGATAGGTTGACCACGTCCATTAAAGGAGAAATTTCAAATAAGGAAAATGGTAATAATGGATATTATATCTGTGTGGGAAGTTATCTTTGCATGCTGCATCATGGGTATATATTCCTACAGGAAATTGTGTGTCATGATGGAGACTCATGTGAGTTCTAACTCAGCCCCTTTCCCTGTTCAGTAGCCTCTTTTGGAAGCAGAATATACCATAAGCTCCCTTTCAAGAGTAAGGATACATATAGTTTAGTTAGAGTAATAAATAATAATATGCATTTTTGAGAATTTTGGAAATTTTGGAAAAGAGGTCTATAACTGTTAACTGCATTCATTATTACCCACTTATTCTTTTGTTGTTGTTGTTCACTTTTATTTTCTTGCAGTATGGCTTTCTCATTCTTTTGAAATTTCTTTAAAAAGCCTTTTCCTTGATATATGTTCATTTGAACATCTTCACCCTCATAGGTCTAATCTCAGGAAGTATTTATACACTTATTTGTAACTTATGATTACCCTCTGTCTATACCAGACTTCAACGTTCTGAAAGTAGAGATAATAATGTCTTCTTTTGCTTAATTATATCTTCACATGTTGAGCATAATGAGTTGGCTCACAGTAGGTGCTAAATGGGTATGTGTTATATGAAAACATCATCTCATTCATTTCCCTTTCTTTGTATTCAGTGCAAGGTCATGCTGGTCGACTGGTATTTGGGTTCCTGAATGGCAGAGCCTGTGTGATGATGCAGGGCAGGTTCCACCTGTATGAAGGCCACCCGCTCTGGAAGGTAAATCAGGGTCATAAGCCTGGTTAGATCTGGAAGGAGGAGAGAATTCTACTTTATTGCCTAACTAGCTGGGTAAGGTAGATTTTTAGTTTCCTCCTTTCATGCCTATCTGCATGGTGGATGGGTGAAATTTTAAAGAACACTTTCTGATCTTTTATATTTTGTTTCTAAGGTGACATTCCCAGTAAGAGTTTTCCAGCTTCTGGGTGTGGACACCCTAGTGGTCACCAATGCAGCTGGAGGGCTCAACCCCAAGTTTGAGGTTGGAGACATCATGCTAATCCGTGATCACATCAACCTACCTGGTTTTTGCGGTGAGAACCCTCTCATAGGACCCCATGATGAAAGGTATGTGTTTCACTCCTTTGTTTATAGATGGGAGAGTTTAAGGACCTATCTGAGGGTTAGGAGAGAGCTCTCTATATTCCATATATCTGAAATAATCCAACCTATGCCCTAGGTGCGGAGTTCGTTTTCCTGCCATGTCTGATGCCTATGACCGAGAGATGAGGCAGAAGGCTCATAGCACCTGGAAACAAATGGGAGAGCAGAGAGAGCTACAGGAAGGCACCTACGTTATGGTGACGGGCCCCAGTTTTGAGACTGTGGCAGAGTCTCGTCTGCTGCAGAATCTGGGTGCAGATGCTGTTGGTGAGAAGGGGAACTTGGCTGGACACTTGAAGAGGGAGGGATCTGATAAAATAGAGATGGGAAGGAGTAAAAGATTATAGACCTGATAGGATGGAGAGAGGATCTGACTTAAGGGAAGATTAAATTAAATTGATTTCCAGAAATATATTAAGGTGGTGAGATTTGATGTGTTGTAGCATCAAACCTCCCTATACAGCATCAAGGAGTTTAACAGCTGTAATGCTAAAGACCTATCCATGATTTGATAGCTACTTCTAAGGATTATTCTAACAAATGTCATAGCCACCTTCTGTACCTCTGACTGCAGGATGGACCTACATCATTAGAACTGACTTCAAAATTTCCACAGACAGTTATAGAAAAAAAGCATTGCAATGGTAACATTTGTAAGAAATGTGTAAGACCCTCTGAAGCCTTCCTCTTTTAAGCAACACAGAACAACCTAAGCTCAACACTAATTTAGCTGCTTCTTTGGTTTTTTGAGATGTTAAATTGTCAATGAGGTAATGAATAGAGGTTAATGAATAAAGGGTGAGGAAAAAGAGTCATTTGAGGACGCTGACACTTGGTTTTTCTCTTTCTCCTCATTAGGCATGAGCACAGTACCAGAAGTTATAGTTGCAAGGCACTGTGGACTTCGAGTCTTTGGCTTCTCCCTCATCACAAACAAGGTCATCATGGATTATGAAAGCCTTGAGAAAGCAAACCATGAGGAAGTACTGAAGACCGGGAAACAAGCTGCACAGAAGTTGGAACAGTTTGTCTCCATTCTTATGACTAGCATTCCACTGCCTGACCATGCTAGTTAACCAGCCCTGGGGTGGTCTGGCTTCTCCCTATGGTATCCAAGTAGTTGCTATCTACTTTGCTGGGGTCACATGCCTCTGTCCTTAAGCAGTAGCAGAAAAGAGAGGAAGATCTCTATACTTGCCTTCCCCACTTCTCCCACCAGATTCTTCTGATACTGGGTCCTCTTTTGCTCAATTATCTTCTCAAAACAGTGTCCACTTCTATTCTTTTGCAAGAGCTGGAGCTCAAGCCAAGCCCTACTACGCATTCATGGATATTCTCATGATTTGATGTTGGCTGTTGAACTTGACACAGTAGTAGTTGATGCTAGCTTTTTGAGATGATGTTCTCACATTCCTGGAGACTCAGTTCTGCCTCCCCCAAACTACTGGAAACCACATAGGGACCAGCCCAATACCTCTTATACTTTTAATACTATTATATTTTGAAAATAAAGAGAAGGATGAAATAATTTCTTCATTTTTGTACAATTGGGATTCAGCTGGGGCACAATCCAAGAATGACCTGAAAGCTGTGAGACCATATGTGTTATGACTATTTGTTTTCTAGACAAGTAGCTAAGAACTGAGATGAGGTGCTATGGGAATTCAGGAAGGATGAAGAAAAGGCAAGATGATGAAAGATAAAATATTAGAAGATGATAAGGGAGAAAAGGCTAACTTCTGGGATATGATGGCCACTTTCCTAAGACCAGTCTTGCCTCTGTCCCTTGCCTTCTTGTTTCACTTCCTTTCTACTCTCGTAAATATCTGAATTAGTTCACGATCTCCACTGTTCTCTCTCTTTCACTGTTGCCAGTTCCTTGTTAAGCCCTAATTATATTTCTTCCTTTTTTGCTTATTTTTATTTTTATTTTTTATTAAATTTATTGGGGGTGAGAATGGTCAATAAAAGTATATAGATTTCAAGTGTACAGTTTAGTAATATATTATCTGGATATTGTTTTGTTTTTGTTTTTAATTTTAAGAAAACATTTATTTCTTATAGTTCTGGAGGCTGGAAGCCTGCAATTAGCGTACTGGACTGTGAATAAGAGGGATTAACTTTTTGAAAAAGAAGTGCAAAAATGTGTGAAAAGTAGCATATACTAAGCGCCAGTAATGGCTTGTACTACAGGAATTCAGGAGAGAGAACCAATACTGGGGATAGGGAGTAGGAAAGGGATTGGTGAGATCTGAGTTAGATCTTGTGGGAGTGATAGATGAAGAGGAAGTGGCAGAAGGCACTACATGTAAACAAATTCAAGAATGTTTAATCATTTAACAGATTGAAATGGTTAAATTGAAATTATAAATGAGAGCAGTAGGAGATAAAGTGGAGGGGACTAGGTTGTTTAGGGCTCTGATTCCAGGCTGAGGTATAAGAATCATATTCTTGGGGCAAGATGGCCAGCCATTGAAAGCTTTTAAAGTAAGAACTGATAGGTGAAAATCACACTGTAGTATTTTGATGGATTGAAGCTTAACTAGAAGTAGGAAGGCTTGTTTTGGTGGTAGGATTACATTCACCCCAAAATAGCTGCATAGAATAGCATAATTGATGGCGTTAAGTATTTAATTTTTAATCAGATTGAGGTCTTTCGCAGTGTTTAAAAGAATATGCTGTAAATATATAAAGTAAAAATAAATATAAAGTAAAATGTAAGGGTGAAACAGAAGAATTTAGAAATGAAAATATACAATTAAGTCAAATTAGTAGTTTTCTTTTTTTTAGATAAAATTTTGAATAGATGATATAATCACATAGTTAAAAAATAAAGCAACATTAAATGTATACAGTGAAAAATTTTACCTTCATCCTGTCCCCCATCTGCCCTTTCTTCCCTATCTCACTGGTAACCACTTTTATTAGTTTCTTGTGTGTTCTTCCAGGATTTATAAAAATATAAAAAAATAAAAATACATATTCTTATTTTTTCTCCTTTTACTACTATACACAGAAGTAAGCATGCTATATGTACTGTTCTGCATCTTGCTATTTTATTTTATCTTAATATATCTTGGAGATCTGTTCACATCAATAAATTAGGTCAATGCTGTCAAAGATACAGGTTCATCACTTAAGATATTTTAGAAACAAAGAAAGAAAATGGTCTTAAAAATTTTTTTAGCCATTTCCCAGTTTGTTTGCTGATTATTAATAGGAATAGAGACAAAGAGATAATGTCACTTGCTGCCCCTTTAAAGCAAGATGGAGAGAATGGAACCATTCATTCTGTGCTGTGTCTTCTAAATGGATTAGATTTGCACTGACATTTTCCTTGTAAATAGGTCTCTGCTTTTCATAATTACTTTTTGTTTCTAAGCACATCTTTGAACAAATATTAACTATCTGCCTGGTTGTTCTGTCATTGTAAATTTGTACTGTAATAAAAATAAAATTTTTTCTATCTTTAATTTTCTTTTTCCCTTATTTAAAATTTCGGCCTAAATTAGATTTGATATTGTTTGGAATTAAATTGCCTTTGTTTTCTTGTTTTGGGGTCAAAACCCCCCCACTGTCCATCTGGTTTTCACTTTCACTTTCGTTCTGAGTTTGTTCGTTACAGAAAGCTTAGTCTATCTCACTTGCCAGTCTCTCTGTTTTTCTTGTCCTGTTTCTCTTCTGTTATTTACATTTTTTATGTCATTTTGCTTGTCAGCTATTTGATTTTAACCTTAGCCTTTCTTTTTTTATTTTATTTTGCACTGTTTTTACTTGTGCTCATGCTATAATTTTATAATAAAAGATTAGTAGGAATATACTACTACTTTATGTGTAGCCCAATCCATTCTAATTCTGTCAGGTATTCCTTTTACCCACCAAAATTTGTCTAAGGTCAATTCCAGCTCATAATAATCCTCACCGCTCCCCTCAGATAATAATATATAGCTACCACAATTGTTAGCATGCCTCCAAATTCATCAAACAAAGTACGAAAATAATTTAATTTCCATTTGGATATAAAGTTGATATTTGGCACAGTGGTTGTTTTTGATAGGCTTGTTTTGGAGGTAGGAAGGTTCTCACTCTGGACATTTATAGATAAGATGTTAGAGATCCTGTGAAGCTCTCGAATTGCAAGATTATATGTGCGCCTGAATTTAGAGGGGGAGGGAGAAAGTTATTAAGTTTCCTTGAATGCTAATTCCACCAATTTTCCTGCCTCCCTCATAAATAGATAGAAACCACGCACTGAAAAAAATAAAGATGGAATTTTATGGTAAGTAATTTTGGATATTTTCTGCCAATCTTTTTTTTTTTATGTAAATCTTCCATTCTTTGTGGCTGTACAGCTTCTAAAATGTTTTCTATCTACTGGCTCTTCACTTCTAGATAGTTCTATGGCTGGCCTGAGGGCTTGTTAGCCCATATCCCAAGGATCTAGGAAACTGATCTTTGTTGTGTTTCCACAATACTGATTTCAGGAATGTTCTCAGACCAGAATATACTAGCCTGGAGAGTCTGAAAGAGATGTCTTAGAGAACCTAACTGTACGTTGTATTGTGCATTGTGTAACCCTTACACACTAGAGGGGTCTGGGCATGTTTATACCTGCTTATGAGTACTACTAGGGTAGACTGAGAGACACTTTTATTTCCATGGAGTCTAACATGACTCTCATTTACTTAGAGTTTTCAGTAATAATGCACCCTTCTGGTGAAGGTGTTGGAGTCAAGATATTTGTACTTCTGTCTGTGGAAAATTTGTTTATCCCTCTGAGTTAACTGAGTTAATTCTGATAAATAACCCTGTTTGATTTATTCAAGTGATGTGTCCAATCTTGCCATCAACCTAATAATGATGTTTTCGAATATAGTGGCCACTCGGATTACCATAACAGTTACTTGATAACCTCGTATTGCATTTATGTTTATCCATTTTTTCTCCATTTACTTTGAATTTTGTCCTTTTGATAATCAGATGTATTGAGCCATACATAGAAATGCTGGTGTGTGTGTGTGTGTGTGTGTGGGAGTGTGCGCGCATGCGCGCATATATATATATATATATATACAATGCAAAATTTTAAAAAATTAGCTTATAAACTCTTGTCTGCCTATGAAACCTGGAGGAAGCTTGAATCTTTTCAATATCTCAAATAAGGCACCTGTCAAGTTTATCTTTCTTGGCTGTTGAGCAGAGAGACATGAGCATATGAAGGGAGTATTTACTTAAGTGTTCTAGGGATTGGGGATACAGAAAAGAACAGGACAATATCCCTGCCTTCATGAAGTTTACATTAAATTGGGGGAGTCAGACTATAAATAAATATAAATGTAAAAAAATCTAAGATAATAGTGTTAAGAAAAGTATAATCAAAGTAAAGGGAGGGAAGATAACAGGAAGGAAAGGCAAGTTAGGTAAAACTACAATGAGGTACTATTTCACACTCAGTGGAATGTCTGTAATAGATGAGACATATTAACAAATGTTGACAAGGATGCAGAAGAACAAGAACCCTCATATATTGCTAATGGGAATGTAAAATGGTGTAGCCACTTTGGAAAACTGGTGGTTTCTCAAAAAGTTAAACGCTATACTACCATATGACCCAGCAATTTCATTTCTAAGTACCTACCGAGAAATAAAAACATACCCGCACAAAGACACACACAAATGTTTACAGCAACATTAATCATAGTAGTTCAAAACTGGAAACAACTGGTAAATGGGTAGATGAATGTATATCTACACAAGGGAACACTATTCAGCAACACGAGGGAACAAACTCCTGACACAGGCTATGTCCTGGATTAACCTCAAACTTCAAAAATATTCTGTAAGTAAAATAATCCAGGCACAAAAGAATTTGTATCCTATGATTCTATTTACATGAAATGTTCAGAAAAGGAAAACTTATAGAAAGTAGATGAACAGTTTCTTAATGCTCAGAGCACAAATGGAAAATAATGTAAATGGGCATAAGGGATCTTAATTGGGGGTGAAAATGTTCCCAAACTGATTTATGGTGATGGTTGTGACACTGACTAAAAGCTACTAAAAATTATTTAATTCTACACTTGAAATGGGTAAATTTTCTGATATGTAAAATATACCTCAGTAAGGCTATTAAAAAGAAAGCGATAAAAGAGTGAGTGATTTCAAATAGGCTGTCAGGGAGCTGAGGAGCTGACATTTGAACAGAGGCCTAAAGAAATGAGGGAATGAGCAATGCATTGTTTAGGGAAGAGTGTTCAAGCAGAAGGCACCGCTAGGGTAAAGGTGCTGAGGAAACTTAGCAATTCAGCTGCAGCGAGAAGACCAATGTTGTTAGAGTAGAGTGAACACCAGGAACAGTGGTGGGAGATAAGGCTGGAGATGTAGGCAGGTGTTGTAGGTCATGGTAAGAAGTTCGGGTTTTATTTTGAGCACAAAAGGAGGATACTGAAAGAATCTTTAAATGATTTACCTTTAAAAAAAATCTCACTGGCTGCTTTGTAGTAAAGCAAAGGTATTAGGCAGAAAATGGAAATAGGGCATCAGATAAGAGACCACTGTGGTAGATCAGATGGAAAGTTGATTTTGGCTTGGACTAGTGGTGGTGATGGAGGTGGTAAGAAGAGGTCAGATTCTGAAGATAATTTGAAGGAAGAGCAGACATGACTTAGAAATAAGGTATGAGAAAAAGAGAGGAATCAAGAATATTTCCTAAGTTTTGAGCCTGATATATCGGGTGAATGGAGTTGCCATTTCTTGAGATGAGACCCTTAAGAGAGGAGCAATTTGGGCAGATGATCAAGAGTTTGCTTTTATAGCGGTTAAGTTTGGAAAGTCTAGACTTCCAGGTGGACATGTGGAGTATGCAGTTGGATAAATGAATCTCAAGTCAAAGAAAAGAGATTTAAGCTAGATATATAAATTTGGAAGTAATTAGCATATAGATGGCATCCAAACAATGGATCTGGATGATATCATCTAGGAACAGAAATCAGGATGAGAACGATCCAGCAAAAAGTTGTAAGAATGAACCGTTAGTGAGGTAGAAGGAAAATCAGGAAGTAGAATGTCTTTGAGGGCAAGTGAAGAGAGTGGTCAAAGTCACTGCTGACCTTGACGGGTAGTCTTAGTGGAGCAACAAGGATGCACCTTGATTGAAGTGGACACCAGAGAAATGAGAAAAGAGAAAGTAGAGAGAAGATGTATAAACAACACCTTTGAGAAATTTTGCTATATAGGGAGTGGTGGCTGGAGGAAGAATGTAAGGTTAAGGGAAGGGACTTTTATTTTTACTTTTTGATGGAAAATATTTTGAAATAGAAAGAAACCAACTAGGACTTGGCTATGATATAAAGGAGGAGAGAAGATTAAAGTTAAATGGGACAAGTTTAACTGATATTGATACAGTACTCCATGACTTGCTTATAGTATAGTTACAACTGTGCTGTGCAGTAGGGACCCTTGATAATGAAATGATATGAGTCCACTATGGGAGCTTAGCTTTGACTTGATAGTGGTCCAAAAGAGGGCAGCAGAGCTAGCTAGGAAATAGCGAAATTGCTCTGCAAGTTGGTCTCTGCAGGGTAATGACTCTGCTATATACTCTTCAAAGAAAATAGAGGGAATGTGGTCCTTCTTTCCCAGAACTTGAAAGCTAAAATCTAGCTTAGAGACCCTAGAGGCTACATGCTTTGTGACATACTTGGATAATGTGGCCAGACTTTGAGATCTTAAGGGAAGGAAGCAATTACAAAGCTGATTGAATATGGAGAGATGGCTAGTACAGAGGGAAGTTGTAGCTACTTTGTTGAAGCATTTAAAGAACAATGAGGTTGGACCATTGATGTTATAATTAGACTGATTTCTCTGAAGTTATCACCATCACTATAATTTCAAAGAGCCATTAATGTGGAATCCCAAAGTCTGTGGAGAATTTTACCAAAAAAGTCAAGTAGAGAAGGACTTAATCTGTGATGGAAGGGAGGAAGACACTCCGGCTGTGATTGGAACTTTCATGCAAATAACCACAGATGTAACAGGTATACAGTGCATTACAGTTTACAAAAGATTTTACATTCTTTGTCCTTTTCAGCTTTGATATTCATAGAGATCATTGAGTAAGTATTATCAACAGCTAACCAGGACTCAGATTTGGGACTTTTGTCTTTGTATCATTGAATCTACAGAAAGTGATTTGATGGATAATGTGTGGAGACACTTCACATGTTTAAGCTGAATATGAAGGGGTGTTAAGCTTGGTGGAACTTTGGAGATGAAATGGAGTAGTGAAGAACTGTTTTCTATTATTTTAAAAGGATTATTGACATAAAACAAAAGCAAATTTATTCTATTCAACTTTGAAGAGTTGGAACTTAAATGGGGAGACAGAGTCCACTCAAAATTAGGAAGAGCTCCACAAAAAATAGTTGAGTTACTTTCTTGAAGTGTTGAAGCAGGGACTAGATGAATTTTTGGCACAATTATAGAGGAAAATCTTTGACTCAGTAATCGCTAAAATTCTGTTCAAATCAAGCTGCCTGAAACATTAGGGCTTGTTTGCAAAAGTCTGGATAACAATAGTACAGTTCTCCAACACTAAGTTATAAGGACGGAAGGGGGAAAGGAAGGAAGGGTATTACACTGTACTTCATATTGCACTAATTGCATATCCAAATATAGACCAATACAGAGGTGGAGTTGAGAATGGGGGCAGGGGGAGGATGGGGTAGTTAGATTAGAAGAGTAGGGAACTATGACTGATCCCAGACAAAAGTGGGAACAATTAACTGTTTCATCAGGCAAGAAAAGGCAACCTTTTTTCATCAATTGAGAAATCTGTAGCAGCATACCAGGTGGAATTCACCAGGAGACTGAGATAGTGTCTCAGAGAAGATGGGAGGGGGAAGAATTACACAGGAACTTTGGGGAAGGACTGGTTTATGGGTGGAAGCCTTGCACAGAGGTTTAGTCAGTGGTGAAAGAAGTTATTTGTTCAGAGAGAGTAGTTTATAGGGAATATGTTTTGTGTGGGCAGTAGGTTATGAGGAAAGTGTTTGTCAGGGAGAGGGTTATGTGGCTAGTGACATGCATCAGAGCACTTGTTGAGAACTTTGGTCTGTAGGTGGCTTGTTTTGCTGAGGCAGTGTGGAGCGAGGGGGTGGTGGTGTTTGGTATAATGAGAGAGACCACAGGAGCAGAAGGAAGAGTCCTTGCTTGGCCTTTAAATAAGAAATATATATATTTAAAACTTTAAATGAAAATCTTATATGATTATAAAACCATAGATATTAATATAGAACGATTGGACAACATAAAGAACAAAAGATAAAAAAAGAACAACAAAAAAAGACCCCCTTTGTTCCCTCACTGTTACCAGTTTGGTGTACTCACTATGGATCTGATATATTTTTTCAAAATTTTTAATGTCTTCTTTGTCCCCAACTTTTTTGAAAAATTTCAAGCCTATAGAAAAGTTGAGAAAATAGTGCGATGAACACTAGTATACATACCTTCTACCTAAGTCATCAACTATTAACATTTTGCCACATACACACTTCCTTTTTTTTTTCCTGAGCCGTTTGAAAGTAAGTTGTTGCAGACATCACAACAGTTCATTTTTAAACGCATTGGCATGTGCCTCTAAGAATAAGGACCTTCTATATAATAGCAATACCATTATCTCACTTAAGGAGATTAATATTAATTCAGTAAGATCTGCATATGTCTTACTTGTCAATATGTCTTACTACAGATTCTAAGTGCTTTCCCTTTTCTTATTTCTCCAGCTCTCATCTTTGAAAGCAGACTAGCAATCATTTGTCTGGCCAGCTAGACCAAAACAACTGTATACTGGAGGAGATAAAAAAAGAGACTGGCCAAGAACATGGGGACCTGGAAGTCTGTCAGAAGGGCATCTCTTAGAATCCAGGACTCTTCCTTTCCCCTGAGCTCATCTCAACTGCTCTCCTCCAGGCAATGGGCTAGAGCTTTGTTTTTGGATCCCTCCCTACCTCCCTTTTTCTTGCTCACCTTCCCTCAGTTCCTCTCTCCTTCACCAAATCTTATTTGCACTTCACAGAATGCTAACTTCTGTACCAGGGTTTACTGACCCAAGTGAACTTGGCCTCTGATCTCAAAAAAGTACAGTAAGGGCAGAGTTTCTCCTTTGTGAGCGGGTTCTTTTCTTGGCTCTGTAACCTGCCTTTAGGAGAATCATGCCCATATGACTGGCTTATCCATCTGGTGAACTTACCAGGGTATATGGGCTTTCTCACAGAAAAAAAACCACTGCTCCTTAGATAGCTAGTTGCTCTGTCATCTTTACCCGACCAGAGCACCAGACACAGTTTCATAAAGAGAAAACAATCCCCTTTGTCTTGAAATTTTAGCTTAATTGCTCTCCTATGTGATGACTTTTGTGCAGGAAAATATCTGATTTGCAAACTAAGGGGCACCTGTGTCTACTTTCTTGCCATAAGCTTGCTTGCTTGCCTGTTTCCCTGTTTGCTTGATTTTTGTTTGAGGCAGTTGGCTATTCTTTCAAGATTGTGCCTAATGTAAAAACGGGAACTTGGAGATCTGTGAGCTAATTTTAACATTTCAGAAATCTTAACGAAAACCACAAA
The DNA here is from genome assembly GCA_028627145.1 of Eidolon dupreanum. Classification (NCBI taxonomy): domain Eukaryota; kingdom Metazoa; phylum Chordata; class Mammalia; order Chiroptera; family Pteropodidae; genus Eidolon; species Eidolon dupreanum. The sequence continues at coordinate 61,932,914 of CM053509.1, forward strand.
TTTACTCTGAATAAGACTACAACATGCTAACTAAAACTAAGTTTATTTGAATTTTATCAACCCATTGTGGTAACCCTGGTTATCTCAGTCTTATAAGTTTATTATTATTATTATTATTATAAATAATAATAATAATACAAATGTGAAAATTAAATTGTGGTGATTCACAAGTATGATAGCAAAATTTTCTCAAAGCTTGAAATTTTTGGTACTGAGGATTAAATCAGGTCAGATCAGCATTTGGAAAATAGTAGCCACCATTTGTAAAATCAAACCATTCAAACTCCTATCTATCACCACAGTGTGGCATAAGGAAGGGGTCACTTAGAATCTATAGATTCCAGTTTTGGGGACCAAAATACAGGCTTAAGGAAGTATAGTGGTTTTAGTATCCTCAAACTAAAATGCAATCAATCAAACTGTAACTTGACTCTTTTCTCTTAACCTTAATTTGATTTCTGTCATCATTTGTTATAGATAGTTTTGCAAGCTCTCTTTAATCCTATCTTGGAACAAGGTGGGGTATGAAAGAATACAAACCAAAAAGCATGCTAATATATTTTAAGAAGGAGATTGGGGAGCTTGGAGATTAAAATGGGAAATTCTAAATTTTGGAAAAATTGCTTCCTTGTAAATCACAACTGTTCTGGGGTAAAATGCTGGCTCAGTCCCTAATTCTGAGTAAGAAATGTCTCCCCACCCTCATCCTGTCCTGAATTAATAGTACTAACCAGCCCTGCTCACAAAGCAAACATCTTTATGGTTTGGTCACCCACATGATTCAGGGAGAGAATATGTGGGACTGATTGTACACATTTTTCAATGTAGCTCTTTATTGAACATTTATAGTTTTATGCTGAGATTGATTGATGTGAGTCAATTCTGTGAGTCAGGATGCATGGACAAAACTAAGTGTGGACCTGTGGTTTGAGAACAAGACCCAGTGTGTCTTGGGTAATTGTGCTGCTTCTACTTCCTGAAGCCCCTCCTAGGTGGCCATCTGGCCTTTTTGGATGCCTTTGTTATCTCATCTTAGTTTAAGCAAGAGAAATAGTTGTAATTTAACAAATGTAGCTTATAGAGACCCATGAGGGCTGTGAGTAATAAAGTGTCCTTGGAGATTAAAAGATTAGGAGCCACCAGTTTAGCTGATTCATCTTTTGACTTCAGAGGTTTTTGATAGTTAAGTGTGGTTTCACTAAAAGTTGTTTGACAACTACCTCAAATTGAAGTATAACATAGTGACAATTGTTTAAGTTTGGTTCTTTCTCTGCGAAGTTTATTGAGTATTTTGTGGCCATTCTCCAAGAGTTGTGTTACTATTACCTGTCAGCCATTTCACAAATGATCATCTTCCTTCTAACAGGCTGACAGACAGACAGACAGACACACACACACACACACACACACACACACACTTCTTTACTAGTGTTCTTTCCATCTCACTCTAGTGTCTAGTATCATCCTGCACATCAAGGATTGACAAGAATCTCCACTGTGGGGCTCCCCTGACACTCTATGTCCATTATGCCATACCTTTTCCTGTTTACGCTGTAACTTCCAAGACCATAGTTTTTAGTCAGACAGATCTGAATTCAAATGCTGCCTCTGTCATTTACTAGCTATATGATCTTGGGTATTTTACTGAACGTTCCTAATGCTTGTTTCCACGTTTATGAAATGGGGATATAGTATCAGTTACCTCACAGTGTGAGATGGGATAATGTAAATAAATGCTTAACACAATTCCCTGGCACTTAATCAGCACTTTATAAATGCTAGTTTTTATTTCTTTTTATCTCCCAGAGGCAATGCATTCCATTATAGGAAATCTCACTAAGTTAATATTTAATGTGTCAGTGCTTTTGGGAGTAATTTTATTAAAAAGAAAGTCAAGGGAAGAAGATTAATGTTAAAGGAATATGATTCAGATAGTGGAATCTTACATAGTGTGAATAGCTAGTAGAAGAGAATTTTTTTTTTTAACATAATGGAAAGAATTCTCAAGAATCATAATAAATCATAATATTAAGTAATTTTTATCCTGTGTTTACCAATAAGGATGGCCCCATGTGCAGCCTTGGAGACCTGAAGATGACCTGAAGTAACATTTGTAGTCTAATGCAAATGAGCGACTCCAATTCTCTCTCCTTCCTCTTTCCCAGAGTCAGGTTGACTCCATTAGTTCCTGATTCCCTCCAGAGTCACTATTGGCAGTTGGGAATGACAAATAAAGGGACAGTACTTATCATCTTCCATAAACAGAATCAGTCTGTCCCCTGGTCTCCAGTATTGATTCTCCCCACATACATACACTCCTCTCCTGCCTCTTCCTCAGCTCTTAGAGAATTCCATTCCTATTCTACTCATGACAATAAGGAAAAGAATGAATAGAATGAGTTACTGTAGTCAAGCTACTAAATTACTAAAATCAAAAAATCAATCAATCAATCAATTACTAAAATCAAGTAGGCCGAGGCATGAAGAAAGATTCTACTCTTGCTCTAACCAGCTTGGGAACTTAACCTTTTGAACTCTCCAGTTATGTCTGGAGATTATACATATATATCTCCTGTAGATAGCTGTCTGATTACCCCCTGAAGAACTTAGAAGAAAATATTCACGTGTCCAAACCCGCTGACATTCATTATCCAGATCACCGGACATTTGGAAGATTATTGTCTCAGATCAATTTAGAGGCTAAGAATGCAGGACTGATTCTTCTCAAGAATGAACTTCTTACTTTAAGAACTATCAGCTGTTCTTTCTTCTTCAGAACACTCTGGGTGTTGCTTAGTTGTGTTTCTTGTTTGCGAGACACTTGAACAAATCTTTATCATTTACATTTGGTTGAAGCCTCCTGATTCATATATGCTTGGTGGACAGCAATAGCTGACTGCTATCAGTCTCAGACTTGCTGTGGCTCAGCATCAGGACCAGTGTGTGGGATGAGGCTGGCCACCACTCAGGGCTGAGACAGAGCCATTTGAACACTACTCTCCCTGGGCTCATGCTTCCTTGAAACGTCAACTGCTTTGCAAATTCTCTCCCAGAACTGGGCTGTGGCAAGAGGAAAGCAGAGGTGGGTCAAGAAGTGGTCTGAATGACTAGATATAAAACCTGAAAAATAAAACAAAAAAACTGCCAGAACTCACTCATACTTTAATTCTATTCTCGCAAAGTCCTCAGACTTCCTTTTTGTAATTTTCTTCTTTTCTAAGGTGAATTTTAAAAACTTTTTATTATGAAAATTTTTAAACATGCACTGAAGCAGAGAGGAGTATAATTAATCCCCAAGTGCCCACCAACTTCAACAATAATCAACATTTTGCCCATCTTATTTCATCTCTCTTCCCTATTTTATTATTTTCATTTATGTGTTCATTTACTACTAGAGTATTTTGAAAATGATTTTTGAGTTTATTATTAATGAATTCTGCCTCTCCCCCAAGTTTAAAGCTGAGAGTTGGGCAGAGGAAACCAAGCTTGGTGAGTTTAGCCCCTAGCTACCCATCATTGTCTCACAAATGGAATTGGGCACAAATACAATTTCATAGCCTGACATTTATTCTTCTGATAAATAATGTTGACTACCTTCTTTATGCCAGAAACTGTGCTAAGCACTGAGGATAAGAAGAGAGCTAGGATAAGAAACTCTCAGTTTAGTGGGGTAGAAAAACAGCAAAAGAGCAATACTGTTCGTGTGGCCTAATTATTTATACAAGTACATTGAGAGTGTTAATTTACTATATAAGCCTCCTTATGTCTGCTTTAAATACAGAGTCCTATATTATTGGCTAGGCCACAGAATTAACTTCTTTCTGGAAGTTTCTTTTTAAGGAATCTCAGGTTGACCTTTTAAAAGCCTTTATTATTTGCTATTTTGAATTTAGAAAAACCAAGCCAAACAAACTTTTTCCACCTGATTTCACCCATAATACCTATAACTTTGAGTGAATTCCTTTCTTCTCAAAGTCTCCAGAATTTCCTAAAATTCCTGGCATGCCAGAAAGTGATCTTCCTCACTGCCTGCAGGGCTGAGACCCTGTAAGCCAGGTGTGAGGCAAGTTTTTTTAAGAGGACTTCGTACGCATTTGTTCTCATACAGGATTAAATGAGTAGCATTCTCAAAAATGACATGCTAGGGAAGGCCTTATTTGTATAACTAATTTTTTATATTATATTCTGGTATAAGGTAGAACATTCTTACTGAACCTATGCAAATAATTACTACAATGAAAAATAAGGAGACTTGGTAAGTTTCTGAATTTTTGGCTCAAGTATGTGGGTCAATGGGAATCAGATATCATGTAAAAATGTTTATTTCAGCTACCAAAATAAAAAGTAGAGCCTAGTAATTTGTTACAGATTACAGAGAGTTGAAAGAGAAAGAAAGAAAAGTGTTCTTTATATTTTCACAATAGAATGTTAAAGCATTAAATTAGAACATGGAAACAATATTTCGAACAAATAGCTACAAGTTTTCCTCATCAGTTTATGTAGTCCTATATAACTAATTCTTGTCAGACTGGATCTTGAGTTAGCAATTTCATGAAGCTGTCTGCTTTCTGATTAAAAAGAGTTTTGGAGGTCTTGACTAAGTGCACTGGTTTGGTATGAAAGTTGTCTAAGTAATATTAACTCAGAGCCTGTACTGAGGAATCTATGCTGGCAATCATTAGTCATTTGAAGTATGTAATGCAGTCTTTTTTTCATGAGGCTGTGAAATTGCTCTTCTTTGTCCAAGACATAAATTCTGGCCTGTAGTTTATAGCAGAGACTTTAAGCAAACATTAGAGCAAAACAAAAACTGTGTAGGTGATAGAGTCTTAATTTATATCTGGTAAGTGTCAAATTTAAAAGACTGTGAAGATTCATAATAAGACTAATGCAACTAACAGGGAAATTTGGTTGTTTCTTTGGCATGTAAAATCAGCCGAGTAAGTCATTTCATAAGTATTTTGCAACAAAACATCTCTAAAGATAGTTATTAAGCCTGTTTCAAAGAAGTCAGTGAATGTTACTTATGCTGATTCATAGAAATGGATGAACATAACTTTTACAGAGGATACAATCCAGAATGTCAGTGAGCTGGCACCTTTCCTAGCAGAGGTGTAGGCTGTGAGAAGACAGAGAACTTGGCAAAAGTGTTTAAAGGTTAGATGTGATTTGGGGGAGCTGCTTCTGCAGACTTGGTTGGTTTTGGAAGTTCCTGTTGCACCAGTGTGGGATGGTTGTGGTCTCTTTTATCGCTCACATCTTATGAACAAAACTCCTCCGACTTTGTAGAAGCTGCCAAAATCTCTGTTAGAAACAACAAAATGTAGTGCAGTAACTCCCCCAGGTGGTCGTCTACCAGGTGGACCCGGGCTATGTAGGGCCTGAACTGGTAAAAGGGGATAAAAGAATTATAACAGTGAAAGATCTGGCAGAGGTGAGAACTGTTGGATTCTGTGGATTGCAAGCATGTTTGTGTGAGTTCCTTGTACAAATGTGAATTGTTGTGATTCTTAATAATAATTTAAAATATCCATCTTAGATATGCAAGATTGTTTTTGGCATCACTGGTAACCATTGTTCTCTAGATCCATGAGGAAATTACCTCAACTGAACAAACTATCAGGGACAAAGCAGAGAGTGTAAGAGAAGGAATGATGGCTGAGAGTCAGTAAGTCAGGGTCCCATTCATGTTCTGGCCTTAATCAAGTCATTTAACTCTCAATTTTATGGTAAAGTAAGAGAAATAATTCTAATTCTTCTTACATGGTGGAGCAGTTGTAAGAGTAATATTAGGTCATTTATGTGAAAATGTAAAGCCATCTATTTAGATCCCTAGCAAGCCTAAATAACACCTTTGTATGGATTGGAAGAAAAGCCCCTTTCTGAGGGTGGGGTCAACTCTGTGCTAGTTCGTATAATTTGGGGAGCAGAGCATGGGTTACCCGCCATGCTCTCTACTTATCCCCTTGGCTGATCATACTTGAGCAGAGTGCATAACCCTCAGAACTCTCTCTGCAAGCAGAGTTGCAGAGTTGCACTATGTAATACCATAAGGAAGCATTCACTATCAAGATGTTTGTTGAATGTCTTTAATAGACTAGATTCCTTTGTGTTTGGTGGGTCAGGGTTATCTGGTGCTATGTTCTGCATACAACTGAGCACTCTGGTATCCTAATGGGAGTCAGTTTACACATTAGGTCATCTGAAATAACATGCCCATATCTGAAAAAAAAATGTCTCCCCACTGCCCACAGCTGCCCCTGTACTGGACTTTTGTGTATCTGGTGGACATGTGAATGACAAAAACCCTGGAAAAAAGGCTAATGGCTTATTTGGAACCCACGGTAGAGTTGGATTCCTTATTAAAAAAACATTGTTCAGCATCTTTACCTTTTTTTTTGTTTCCATGTCTCCCATGCTAAGGAACTCTTCATAGCTGGAGAGCCTCAGCCCAAGGCTGAGCTGGATGCTTATAGCCAGTCAACAGTCACTGTGCAGAAGCAATTGCAACTACTTTCCCATGTGCACAGTGTAGCAAGACCCCTGGCCATTATTAATTTTTTTAAACCAGTTGTTCTCACCCATGTCATGAGAGTCAACCTTTCACAGCAAACTTGTTATATGTCCTTTTTATTATCTTGAGTGTAATTCATAGATAAAATAACACATTTACACATACAAACCCAGGCAATCCATTTTCAGAGTCTGAATGCTTAAAATCGTTGCTCCAACAATCCTCTTCTGCATTATCAGTTTTTCCTCTCTATTTGATCTTTACGATCAGTAAACAAGCGGTTACTTTTCCCATCTTAAAAAAAAAAAAAGGTAAAAAAATAACCTTCTTTTGACACTCACTCTCATTCCTTCTCTTGACTTTAGGTACGTAGTCATATGCTGATGTTTCCCAAATTTGTATCTCTGCCCAAACTCGTCTGAACTCCAGACTCTTATATTCACTTTATTCAATTGCCATTTGACATCTCAACTTGAAGTTTTAGTAGACATGTTGAACTTAACATCAACACAGGGTGAGATGGGGTGGGAGAAGACTGAAAAGATATACACCAAAATGTAAATGACAATCTTAATGAGGACATTGTGTATGTATATTTGTGTTTCTCTATACTATTAAGTAAAACTTTTAACACTTAAAAATCTTTTTTATTTTGAAATAATTATTGATTCAGAGGAAGTTGCAAAGATAATGCACAGAAGTCCCATGTGTCTTTCACCTAGTTTCCCTAGTGATTGTATCTTACCTACATACAGTATAATATCAAAACCAGGAAATTGACATCAGCATCATGTGTTTGTATGTGTGTGATGTGCGTGTGTAGTACTGTGCCATTTTATTTCATGTGTAGATTCATGTCACCACCACTGCAATCAAGACACAGAATTATTTCATCACCACAAAGATGTCCCTTGTGGTGCCTCTTTATGGTTACACCTGTATCCCTAGCCCCACCATCCTAACCCCTGGCAACCACTACTGTGTTCTCTATGTCATATAAATGGAATCATACAATACATGACCGTTTGTTATTACTATCTTTTTATTCAGCATAATGCCCTTGGGATCCATCCATGTTGTTGTGTGTATCAGTAGGTCACTCTTCTTTGTTGCTGAGTGATATTCTATGGTATACAGGCACCACTGTTTGTTTAGCTTTTCACCTATTGAAGGATATTTGGGCTATTTCCAGTTTGGGGATAATATGAATAAAACTGCTATTAACATTCATGTATAGGCTTTTGTGTATACATACATTTTTGTTTCTCTTGGATAAATGAACAGGGGTATAATTGCTGGATTGTACGATAAGTGTATATTTAGTATTTTAAGAATCTGCCAACCTATTTTCTAAGATGACTGTATCATTTTAAATTCCCACCTATAATGCTTGAGAGATTCAGTTTCTCTGCATCTTTGCTAGTGTTTGGTATTGTTGCTTTTTTTTTTTTTTTAATATTAGCCTTTCTGATGAATGTTTAGTGATATCTCTCTACTACAGATATCCAAAGTTCTTCCTCTGCAGTCTTGTCCCCTCTTGTGCTCTGCCCTGTAAACTCCCTCTAGTTGTGTTTGCCTCCTTGAACTCCCAATCTACTTCCTTAACTGAGGGAGACTGATAGACTCTGCCTGGATTTCCTCTCTCTGTGTCACATGGCCTAGAAACTGTAGGGCATAAGCCCAGCCTGTTTGTTTCCCATCCTTCAGCGATCGCCATCCTTCATTGCGTGTTGTTCAATGTCTTAAAAACCTGTTGTTTCATATAATTTGTGCATTTTTGCAGGAGTTCTAGGCAAAATCCAGTTGCTATTATTCCATCTTGACCACAGTGGAAGTCTACATTTTAGAGTAATTTACACTGAGAAATAGTGCTTATGCTTAGAGTCTAAGTCTTAAATGGCTTCATTGTCAGTCTTCTAATCAGAGTATCTGTTCTGTTTCTACCTCCATATCTATCTATCTATCTATCTATCTATCTATCTATCATCTATCTATATCTTCATAAATTTTGCTTAACTAGAAGTCAGAAGTTCTACTATCAGAACTGCCATTATTTATCTATAGCATCTGAGACATTAAACTCTTTGAGTCACTTTCTTTATTTGTAAAATAAGCATCAGTGTACATGAGCCTTAATGCCTACTCTGAGATTCTAGGATATTGTTTGACTTCTAGAGGCAATGAGTAATGCTGATAGCTGCAGTCCTTACTGTGTGTTATTTCTACATAGGAAAATGGCATTGCTAAAGTAATGAGCATGTGTTGGTAATTGCTATGTAATAGCAATAATGATGACAACAACAATAGCTAATACGTTTATCCTTTTACGTGCAGTGTCTTATATCATATTCACAATATCCCTATGAGGTAAGAGCTATTATTATTCAAATTTAAAAGATGAGAAAACTGTAGCCTAGAAAAGGAAAAAACAAAAACAAAAATAGAAACCTGTCCAGTCTAAAGTTTATACTGAGACCACACATATAGGTCTTTTCTTCATATTTAGTCAAGGGTTAATGTCAAACAATCCCTAATAGTAACAAAAACACCCCGATTATAAATAAGTAGGTAATGTGTCTTATCACTACAGCTACTGGGTTCAGCAGAGGAGTCTTTATTTCCTCTTCACGTTGCAAACAGACCTCATCAGAGTGAATGGGCAAAATGGAAACCAAAGAGGGACGGCACAAGCAAATTGTAAGGGTGAAATGCAGTAAGTACCTAACATGAAGTAAGCACTCAATATCGATTAGTTGTTGTTGTTATTATTGTTGTTGTAATTATCAACATCAGCACTGCAAATGGTCAGCCTGATAGCCTTACGCATGAGCGGCTCCCCAGACCACCATCTGAAAACTAATGCCCGAATGACAAAGTAACATATCTTCTTATAAGAGACAGTCTTATGTTTACAGAGAGTTTTTAGAATGCTTCAGTGATTTCTAAAGTGCCTTTAAAAATATTATCTCAAGATGTCACTTTTAGCTAAAGTGACTAGAATCAACACTGTAACCCATCCAGTTTTACCCACACGGGCTATAGGAACTGATGGTGACGCTGCTGCTTTGGATGTTTGCAGAATCTGGATATTCTCTTGGGAATGTGGCTATTGGCTGAGGGTTGGAAAGAGGTAGCAGAGAGTGGAAAGGTGGGATAGGCTTCACAGGAAAGATGTCAATTCATAATTGATTCAAATACTCTAAATCTTCAAGTGAAGTCATGATACAGTTCTAAAATGTGAAAAGCAAAATAACCATGTTGCAAATAAAAGCCAAAAATCTTGACATTTTAGAAGCAACAGGAAAGGGTTAAAGAAAGTACATATGAAGAATGTAAGGAATTGATTTGGTTTGAAATCATGAGCAAGATCAGGCTGCTGTGTACCTCAGGAGAGTGGGTGTAACTCAGGAGTGGAAAAATTTACTGGCAAAATCAAACTGTCTGCAGTTTTGCAGGTTGAGACATTTCCTGCCTTAGATGTCTGGGTCTGTCTCAATGCCCAAATAGCCTTACTTCAAAGTGTTTGTGGGAGAAGAAAGGAGAATTGGATGAGTGTGTTTATTCAGTGCTAGGTTGGAGAAGTGGGAGGGGAGTGGGCTTAGGAACAAGCCTGGGTTTAAGAGCACATAGACCACAAGGAGATAACCATTTTTCTGAAGACTAGCATCCAGGGCACTTCCCATAAGGAAGAAAACCCTGGGAGGGAAAAACTTGTTAAACAAGAGGAAACAAGAATCTTTGAAGCTACTTAGGTGTGTAGGTAAGTCACAGCGGTGTTGGGTGCCCTGGAAAACAACATGAGCTATTCTCTCTTTTTAAAAAATTAAAAAATTTTGAAGTAATTTCGACTTTAAAGAAATGTTATAAAAATAATACAAGGAATACCCTTCATCTGGATACATTATTTCAAAAAAAAGGAAAATTTTTTCCATTTTTTAAAAATTATTTTCTATCTTCCTCTCTAAACACACATGTACACACATACATATGATCTAATTTTGAACCATTTGGGATTTGAGAATAGTTTGCATACACTATGCCCCTTTGCTCCTTAAAAATTCAGGGTTTGTTTTCTAAGAACAAAGACATTCTCATAAATAATCATAGTACAATTTTCAAATTCAGTATATTGAGCTTTGATATAATACTCCTACCTACTCAACAGACTATAGCAATTTTTTTTCTGATAAGGAAGTTCTCTCTTTGATAGGGGGCTGAGACTAGACTAGCAGGACAAAGATGTGTACCCCTTCTCTCAGCTCTCATTACCATCTTTATTGGTAGAGGAGCTCAAGCAGGTCAGTTGTTAGGTTTTCTTTGTTTTCATTCTTATTCCAGCCTTCCCTAAGAGTACAAAAAGAATCAGCAGGAAATACCTAAGTGCTAAGAAACCATTAGTAGGAGGAATCTGGTGTGCCAAGGTGTAGTTTTAGCAGGATCCTGAGATGTGAAACTGAACACACACACACACACACACACACACACATCTCCCTGTCTCATCTTAGGATCAACAATGCGTTGTAGTACTTTTTCTATTTCTTTTGATCTTTGGGGGCATGGTGGGTAGCAAAGAGAGTAATAAATACTTGACTGAGCAAAAATAAATTTGGGGTAAAAATAGAGATGATATCCTATAGTAATTCCAGTCCTTTACTGAGAATAAGGCTTTCTCCAAGAATTTCTCTCAAGGTAAGCATGATACTGTATTTGCTTGTCTTCTCAACCATCCTATTGGGTTACATGGAATTAATTTCTGTTTAAGAGACAGTTGATGTCAGCTTTCCCCCTCTGCTGCCCACATATGAACCAATTTGAGAACTGTTTCGCCTGTTTTTCTTCAATTTTGCAGAATCCACACGTCATTATACAGGAATAGGGAATGTGGTAGGAAGGGACAGGAGGGACAGGAGAAATGAGAAAAGAACAAGAAGGTATCTCTGCCCTGAAGGAGATGGGGTAATGTAGAGAAAGAAGAGGGGACCCCAGAGACTATGCTGTCAAGGTTTAGGGCATAGGGTCTCTACTGGAGCCAAGTGTCATCTCAAAGTCCTTTCCTTCCTCCCCTCCAGGCAAAATGAAGCTGACTCTGGTGCAGATCTTTTTCATGATGTTGCTGCTGTTGCTAGGCCTGGGGATGGGCCTAGGATTGGGACTTCAGATGGCCGCAGCACTCTTGGAGGATAGTGATCAGTCACTAAATGAGTTTTGGTACAGCGACTCAAAGGACACGGCGGAGGCCACAAAGGAGGGAGAGGGCTCCCGAACAACAGACACCCTGCTGCTTAGCAACAAAGGGCTGGTGCAACCTGGCTGGCCAGAAGAGACCATTCTCAGTGAAGATGAAGTTGGAGGAAACAAGATGCTCAGAGCTGAGGCTCTCTTTCAGAGCAACAAAGACTATACTAGGTTTGATCTGACGGACCGGGAGTGCAATGCCATGATGGCACACAAGATAAAGGAGCACAACCGCACATGCATAACCCAGTACACATTTATTCATGAGGAGCTAGAGACAGTCAAAGCTGTCTGTAATGGACCTGTTGTTAACTGTGAGCTCAAGGGACGCAAATGTCACAAAAGTTCCCGTCCTTTCGATTTGACATTCTGCAAGTTATCCAAACCAGGCCAAGTCACTCCTCACTGCAATTACCTAACTTTCATTTTTGAAAAGTTCGTTATTTTATCCTGTAGTGACATGAAAGTCCAGGTCACGTCTGAATGATGAAGCAACTTGTCCTCTCCATCTTCTCCTCTTCCTCTTTCTCAAGATGTTTTCCTCCTCTTAGGTATTCTGCAAAAAGCTTTTGAGAAGAGAACCTTTATCATTCTCCCCTGAAAATATAATTCTTTGCCTGCAAGTTCGCCTAACTTGCATTTTGTTCCTGGGATTAGAAGAGGCAGAATAGTTAATAATATCTAGAATCTCTAGGTTTTTCTCTCTCTCAATCCTATCTCCTCCCCTAGAAAGAGATAAATGAAGAACTGCTCTAGGCTTTCCTGTGGTCCTGGTCGTCAGTTTGTTCCCTGGTCTGTTTGCCTTTGGGTGTAGACTACAAGAGTTTAATGCATCCTTTACCCATGTCCTTTCCTGCTATGCATTATGAGCCTCTAGGACAATTACATAAGCCTCCTAGACTTTCCACACAGCACTTATCTGCTGCAAATGCCAATTAAAGTGATTGTATCCATAACTACATCTGGAGAACATTGAAAAACAGGTTTCTTTTTCTAAGTCCCCAAAAATATGGGACCTAGATATAGGGATCTGCTAGTCAGGTGCTGTGGTGGTGCGTATCAAAATAGAACTTGTGCTGGGACAAGGACAGCCCTCTTTTTCATGATCTTTCCTCCTATCTTTTACTTCTCTTCTTTGCTTTGCTTCTTCTTACCCTGTCTTCCCTCTGTTCTCCTTTTCCTCTTCTTTTGGGGCCTTCCCTGTTCTTTCTTCAGATTCTTTTAGAAATTTATTCAGCTGACACTGATCACTTTTGCAATGACAGGTAAGAAGATGTTGGTCCTATAGTCAAAGAATGAGTCTGGCATGAGAGTCAGAGGATGGCGGGTCGAGACTGATGAGAAGAAAGAGACAAGAAAGAGCACCATTTTTCCAAATTAGGTCCAGAAAGTAGCGCTCACATTAGTTGCTTAACAGATGTAGAATAAATGAGATCAGAGGGACTCTCATTCTCACTCAGCACCTCTTCCCCTTTTTTTGCTCTGAAGGATAAGAAAGTTGGTGAAAGAATAATTTCAGCAAAGAGAGTTTGCATCTATTCAAGGAGAGAAAAAGCTATGGGGCTGAGTAAATAGAGGATATAAGTAGATGCCCTCAGCCTATTTCCTCTGAATTCAAATTGATCAAGAAATAGTGTAGTAAGACATGCATGGTTGCAGGAAGGAGTCCAAGAAAATGGCTATAAGGATCTGCTATATTGATTTTGAGATCCTCCTCCTAGGGTTTTTCTCTGTTTCACCCTCCCAGACTGTAACATACACAAGAGTCAAGGACATACATAAGTGGGAAACTGAAGAGAAAAAAATTTTAGCTTACTTTAACCTACCTTTTATTTTCCTGTTCTTTCCTCATTTATTTCTCATTTTCCTTTATCATTCTCACAGGCAGGCAACAACTTAAATGTATTGGTTCTAGTAGCCTCTCAGACTCTTTTAATTTAATATTTCCCTTTACACTTCTGACTCATCTCTCCTGGCAATGACTTCTTAGAAACAGCATTGTTGGGCGGGAAGTGTGTCTGCATCTGTGGGCTGCCCTGACATTTTAGAGGTCAGTGAGGGAGTGGTGGGAAGTGAGGACTTGGCCAAGGAAGATTCCTACTCTTCCTGATGGTGAACCCCTTCCAGGAGGAACAGACAAAAGATTATCTAAGGCAAGGGAGAAAATGAGAAGTGAGGTGAACCAAAGGCATTTAGGACTGGGAATGTGAAAGTCCGACTTCTTAATCAAAAACCAAAGGGTCCTTTCTTTGTATGGGGTAAACTATTAAGAAACTAGAATTGGTAAGGATTCGAAGCATATATTCTCTCATTCACAGATGAGATGACATCCTCTTAGAGGTTCCCACCAATTTTTCTTTTTAAGGGTTTCTACATTGTCACCCTAGCTCTACCTTCTAGTCTTCACTTTGGACAAATCTCAGTAGTCAGGCTTTTATTAGGCTGTGGAGACAATCTCAGGAAAGCAACCTGCAAAACACTCTGAGGGTACTTAGTGGCTCCCAGCAGGAAAACACAATATGGTGACAAGACCTGGACTCCTTACTCGCCAGGAATAGAAAATTAACTCATTGTAACCCAAAATGCTGCCTCGTTTACAAAACTTTCACTGACTCTTGCAGCTTTAATGCAGCTTTCTCTTTGCACTTCCAGTATACATGCTTTAGGCCATATAACAGGTTTTCAATTCCTTATCCACTTTTCCTAAATCCCCAAAGCTCTGAAAACAGGTTTCTTTCAAAGGCTCTAAAACTTATTTAGATGCAAAATCTGACTTGAAGATGCAAGACTATTTATTATCTTTATTTATGCTATATGGCCATTATTTCACTGAAGAAATATCAATGTGTTTGATTATGAATACTGCCTCAGAAAGACTCTTCTAGGGATGTTTAAGTAATTTCTCTCTCTCTCTCTCTCTCTCTCTCTCACACACACACACACACACACACACACACACGCAGGCACACGCACACACACACACGAGTCACATAATATTGAAATCTGAAATTTCTAAATTTGAAATCTGAAAAATTCTAAATTTCAAAATGCATTGGCTGCAAAAGTTTCAGGTAAGGGATCAAGGACCTATATATGCTATTTAATTAGCCCTTAATTAATTTGCATATACGACATATGACTCTAGTTAGGCCATAAACATTTTTGTAGAAGTAACTATGTTTCTTCTTATTCTTCAACACATTTGATCAATGATTACCTGTTTATTGATTATCCAGTACCTCCTCAGAAGTTAAAAATGGTATGAAACAGTCACTTAAGAGGAGCAAGTTTTTTGACTCCTGTCAAATACTGCACAGTCTAACAAAAAGAGTAGCCTAATCTTCATTTCAGAGGTCTTTTCAAGACAAACAGAAAGGAAGTTATAATTGAATGTTGGGTACTTTACTAGAGGCTGTCACATATTTGGTTTTATATAATCCCAGTAAAGAAGCGATATATTAGTGTGTATTACAGATGATAAGTAACAAGCTCAGAAAGGTCAAGTTTACCTCAACCAAGATCACTCAACTCATAAACGCCTGATCTGTTATTTAAATGGAGGGTTCCTGACCTTCCTTCTATTTGCTGCTTCCCAATTTAAGGTACCATTCGATTTGCTCATCTGCATCGGCAAGGATGAGATTCAACTCTAAGTTTTAGATCTGGATCTGGATTCTTTGTCTTCACATCAGTCAAAAAACATTTATAGTCCTGAGCACATATGCACCAGGTACTATAGGAAAATTAGTGAGAGCTCGAGCAAGAGCAGGAGCGGATGCAGGAGAGAATCTCTAGGTTCTGAGACCTCTCAGGATGTGAACACAGCGCCAGAGGATGACTTTGGAGGCCCAACATCTGGATGATTTTGGATGCTTTCTAATATAATATTTAAAAAAAAATCCGTAGTATGTGTAAGAAAGTTCAACAAAGTTTGGATTTTTATTAGGATGTATACTTTAATTTTTTTTAAAATATGGAACAACTTTTCCTACCCCCAAATCAGTCTCCTTGCTTTCATTATTATTCTCACTCTCTTTTTGGCTGTTGCTTTGCTAACATTGGGTAATGTAGCACAGAAACGTGACTGGGAGGCGGGAATCAAGGCCAGAAAATGACTCCTTTACTATTTATTTGTAAGACACTCAAATATTGTCTTCAGAATACTCTACATAAGTCTTTCTTAACCTTGACTGCTCATAAAAATTAACTTGGGAAGCTTAAAAAATACAATAAGTACAATCCCAGGATTCTTCCTCCTGAGATATTGATTTAATTAGTCTGGATTGGGACCTGGGCATCAGGTGGAGTCTAGGCATTTTGGGGCTTTCATTACTATTTTTCCTATGACAATTTTTGTAAACTGATATTTTAAAGACTATTGACAGGGATGTTAAAATGATTTGGGAGATGCTGGGTTAAAAAGAATTAAGTAGGTTTTTTGTTTTGTTTTGTTTTGTTTTGTTTTGTTTTTTAAATACAGATCTCAGAACCTTTAATATTAACAGGCGTTGTGAGTCTCTAAGAGGCAGAGAGCATATTCAGCATTTCTGAATTTATTTCACAGTGAAATTCCTCCCCTTCTCCTTAGTCACTTAATAATTAATTTCTAGAACTAGTGGTTCTAGTTGGAAAAAGTTATTATAGACTTTTTTAAGCCCTTCATCTGGGTTTTTTCACCTAATACAGTTATCATGGGGCCCACCCTAAAGCCTGACATCTAGGTGAGATTATAAAATAATCTATACTCAGATTACCAAGTAATCTCATGTGGTATGCTATGGGAGAAAAGAACCACTTCTTGGGAATCAGATAGACCTGGGATAAAATTGAAGCTTTCCACTTAAAAACAGTGTGACCATGGGTAATAACTCTTGGTTCTCAGAACCTCAAGTTCCTTATTTGTTAAATGAGATAACACTAGTACCTACTGTATAGGGTTGTTATGAGGATTATAGGAGACTAAATGGCCCATAATAAGGTTGAGTGAATGGCAGCTGCATTTGGCGGTGATGTCACCAGACTTGCTGATCATAAAGAGCAATAAGCATTTTGACAACATCCTTCTAGAAGCAGTACTATGATACCAGCGCAATACCATTAACATGGGTTTCAGTTTTAGGCACGTTGGCTAGTATGTGGATATGTGGGGTCTTGTAAAATTCATCAAATTCCATTCCTTGGATGGCCACGACATTTATATACTTGAAGCCAATAGAGTCTTTAGACCTGAGTAAACCGGGCCCCAGCTCTGTACCTACTATCCCTTCAGGGGTCCCTACACTTTGAACTGCCTTTCATACAAGAAGTTGCCCTCTGGTTTTTGGGACTGATTGGGACCAGCAGTGCCATCTGGATCAGGTACCCTGAACTTGAACTGGGGCCTGTGGGCCTAAGTCTCATTACTCCCCTTCAGGACACTGTTACCCTATTCCATGTGTGGGGTCAACCAGCTGTCCTTGAAGAGTTCTGAGACTTGTACCTATGGGGTCATCTTAGGGCTCTGAAGCCAGCCCTGATTCCAGGAAGGTGGCCCAGTAAGTGGATGGCCCCTCCTGACTGGTGTGGTATTTCTTTTGTGGGATCACATGACAGTGAGCCACCAGAATGGTACTGGTATATTGATTTTGGGTGACTTAAATACATCCTAGACACAATATAAATGTAGGAGCCTAGGTCACCAGTGGTCCCTACTAATCCTTGGACTTGAGCACACATGTGGCTGGTTTTCATCCATCCATGTTCCTACTGCTACTTCTGATCTATAGCACTTGAAGGTGGCAGGGGTAGCAGCACATGTTCCTTATCTAGTGAGCCTCTTACTGCTGGTACCCAGGGTGGTTACTCCATCACTTTTCAGGCTCTGTGGAGATATAGGGTGGCTGCTTCTGTCTTTCAAAGGACTTTTGAGACAATTGCTGTGCAGTGCCAATAGAGCACTTTTGATCAGTGTTGTCTTGCCTCTGGTTGACAAGTGACGACATACTCTCTTGGGCTGGTTTTAATCTGTGCAAAATGAAAGAGTGTCATTCCTTGTGTAGACAGGACTTCTTTTTTCACTCCGCAAGTGGGCCCTTTGCCTATCTTCCTGGCTGGTGGCAATGTGTGAAAGGCAAGAGTGTGGTATGGTCAGTTACTAAAGTGGTCACATTGTAGAAATACAATGATTATGGCCTAAAGAATTGAAGAGAACATATGGTTGGAAGATGTGTTGTTCTATGTTTACACTATAAAATTATAAATGGCAAATATCCCATGGCAAGGAAATGAATTATTTTTCTCATTTTTCTGCCTACTCTGGGTGCTAAGGTCTAAATGTGTGTCGCCCTGGCCCCTGGCAAATTCACATGTTGGAATCCTAACGCCCAATGTGAGGGTGTTAGAAGGTAGGGTCTTTGGGAGGGGATTAGGTCATGGACCCCTCATGAATTAGATTAAGGCTTTTATAAAAGAGATCCTGCAGAGCTCCCTAACCTCTTCTGCCATCTGAGGAAATTATAAGAAGTCTACAATCCAGGAGAAGGCTCTACCAGACCTGACACCTTGATCTTGGACTTTCAGCTTCCAAAACTGTGAGATTTCTGTTGTTTATAAGAAGACTGATCTGCTATAGTTTGTTCTAGCAGCCAAAACAGACTATGGCACTAGGTAGCACTTGCATCTGTGGTCATTATCAACCATGTAAAGTAACAAAGTAATCTTTGGGAGAGTCGTTGGAAGCTGGTATTCACAGGCAGACAGTGGATGATTCAGTGTCATGAGCCACGATATAGCCAGTATTATATAAATAGCATTAGGAAACTGCAGAGGCAAGAAGATCTATGTTGTTTCAATTCGGACAGATTTTGAAGAGCTGTGACATTGTGCTACCTTTTTCTTGTGGTGGGAGATATGAAATTATCCAAGAATGATACATTTAACTATAAAGAACACGAAGAAATGGTTCCTAGATCTAATTGGAAGAGATAGAGCCTGGACCCTACAAAGAATCTGCATGTGCACTGATTGGACATAAACAAATGTGTATCTTTTCTCTACCCTTAATTCTACATATCCATTGTTAATTCACTATACTCCACTTGAGCCCATGAATTTTATAATATATTTAAAAATCAAATTGTTTATGTAGATAAGGACCCTATACTCTCTCCCCACTGCCCATTTGGCCAGGGCCACATACACTTAAGAGGCACATCTGCTTGTAGCCAAATCCAAGATAATGTCTTATGTATCATGTCCTCGTTGGGCTCCTGACATACTCTCTCCTCAGATTCTTCAAGTGCTCACTCTTGGCAGGCAGTATAGACTGAGGTGGCCCTTTTAATTCCTTATCCTTCCCGAGGTTGTAAATCTACATCCTTGGGCAGAGAGATTCACTCCTGGTGGAATGGAAAAAGACTCCAAGAGACAGAGTTGTCGCTATTTTTAGCAATACTTTGATTTACTGGGTAATTTGCTGCTGTTCCTGTCTTTCCCCATAGGCCTGCTCTCTCCTCTTCACATGTGCAAACTGGGCTTTAGTTCATTCCCAGAAAGTGATTCAAATCACAGCAGTGTCAACTCTAGAAGCAGTTGGGCTGGGGCTTTATTAGAATTACGATTTAGAAACCAAGTAAAAGTTGGATTTAGGGGAAGAATAAAAGAGAAGAGGAAAATGGTGCTATTAAGTCGAAGCAGAAGAGACTACGAGGGAAATGCGAGTGCTCACATCGAGGCATAATAACCTTACCTATTTATATAAGATTTCAGGAGACACTGAGATGCACCACTGTTGGAAATGTCAGCTCTCTAGCATTAGCATGAGGCTAGTGTGGGGAATTATATCTTTATAAGCTTATCATGTATCCACATACAATAGGATATAAAATTTTTAACTTCAAAGAATGAATGGGATTTTCAGCACCTTTATAGGTGACAACAAGAAAAGCAAAATGCAAAACAGCACTTATTCTATGAATGCTTTTGCATGAAGTTGGCAGTGTGCTAATTACTACTGGGTATCCATCCATTAAAAACAACAACACATTGACCACAACAAAAAAAAACTAAAACTGGTTGTATCTGCACTTGTAGTACATCCACAAAGGAGACCCATGGGGTATGATTATGATAGGAGTAAGGAAGGTGATGTGATTAGGTCCAGCACTCGGCACTGCTCTGGAAAGGTGGTCTGGCAAAGGGCCAGCATACAGCAAGCAACTGTGTTAGGAGACTGTGAGTTAGGAGAATGTATTTCCAAAGTGAAGGAAAGGGTATCCAAAGGATTAACTGATAAAGACAGATATCCTTTACCAGAGAGGAGAGGTGCAGCCGTCCCCCAGCTGCTGTGAGCATGCTGAGAATTTACAGTGCACTCTTCTCAGGAGAATCACCTCCAGCCTGAGGGGGCCTCCTCCTTGGCAATGCCTGAGAAGTTATGTTCTTTCCCAAAGGGTGGCCCACAGCCAATGACTGACTGATACAGATACATATACAAGAACTTGGACTTCTTGCCTTAATTTTATGTCAATCATGTTCTAAAGCTCCCAGTGTGGTCAGGTTTGAGGGTAGACCTGAAGTGAAAATCACATTTTTGTTTAGCTTTTTCTTCTGCCTTATCCTGTTTCCTATACATCCTTACAGGTTTCTCCTGAAAGTACTCCCTCAGTGAATCACTAGCTCAAGAATGGCCATCTTAGGCTTTACTTTTAAGTCACCTGACCTAATACCTTTGCTAAGGGCAAGCCCTGACAGAAGCTGGTTCTTTAGGATATACATATTCTAAGGAAGAGATGAATAACTTATTTGACTTGAGAGTCTTCAAGGAGCTGAAGGTCAAGTGCCCAGGTTGAAGGTCATTGCAGGCAGGCAGGCAGGATAGACTGTAAAATGTCAGTGTGGCATAATAGTTAAGCACATGAAATCTAGAACTTCACAGTTTATGTTTAGATGCTAGTTTTAACATTTGCTAGCTGATCTTAGATAAGTAAACTCTCTGATTCTTGTTATCAGTAAATGAGGAATATCCTGAGCAGAACTAATAGAATGCTTTGTCCATTTTAGTTGTTCAATGTATATATATTAAATTAAATTCATTTTTTGCGTGGCCCCTTCTCAAACATTGGCTAACATGTTCTGATCCTCCTTTTATATATATAGCCAATACCACTCAAGAGAAAGATGAACTAGATCTCCTGAACTTTAAAACAATAATGTTACCATTATACCGTATTTCCAACTTTCTTGATCTGGAGACAGTCAGCTATCTCTCACCAATATCAAAGACTTACAGAGGTTACTCGATAAAAGTTTTATGATCTTCAGTTATTACAGTGGCTTTAACACCCACGTATTCATTGATATTCTTCCTTTCAAAAGGCGAGCTTAATTCACCTATCCTTGAGTGTGGGCTGAACTTGGTGATTCATTTCTAATGAATAAAATGTGATCAAAGTGATGGAATGCTGCTTCTGAGATAACAGTAGCATGGTTTGTAACAGTAAAAAGTGGATAATTCTAAATGTCCAACAGCAGGGATTATTTAAATAAATAACAGTAGTCTAACAATGAAATAGTATTCTGCTCCTTAAAGTGATAATAAAAATCTACATTTATTAACATAGAATAATGTAGATATGTTCAGTGAAAATAAGGTTATAGTGGGTTTGTTATGATCAGTTTTATGAAAATATGCATGTGTTTATTAAAAAAAAACCCTTTATGTTTATATTTGTATTTAAGAAATCCTGGAAAGATATATATCAAAATATCATCAGTGGTTAACTTTTAATGATGAGATTTAGGGCAATTATAGTTAATTTTATTTTTGTTTAAGTATTTTATAGTTTTTTCTTCTAGTGACTTAATGAATAAAAAAAAAAGAGCAACAAAATTCATTGTAGAAAATTAGAAAAATACAGAAGAGTCATGCTCAAATTACACTACTCAAAGTTATTCACTTAATATTTTGGTACTTGTACTTTTAGCTTTTTATGTGCAAATATAAATACAAACATGAAGATCTTTGAAAGCAAAATTAGAGTCAAATATTGTATGCAGTTTTGTATTACACTTTTAAAATATATTTTAAAATATCTGAAATAATATTAAACTCATAGAAAAGATGCATGTACCATACAAAGAACTTTTTTCCCTGAACTATTTGAAAGTAACTTGCTGAGTGCTTTACCCGAACACTTCGGTGTGTCTTTCTTACAAACAAGTATATTCACATACATAATCGCAATACAATAATCAAAACCAGGACATTAATGTTCTCATTATGGTGCCATCTAACCCAGACCTTATTCAAATTTTATTGTTTGTCCCAATAATGCCCTTTATAACAAAAAGACCCAGTTTAGAGTCGTATGCTTCTTTTAGTGGTCATATTTCTTTGTTCTCCTTGAGCCTAATATAGTTCTAATAATACAGGCTTTCTTTGATTCATGACTTTGACTCTTTTGAAGATTATAGGCCAAGTACTTTGCAGAATGTCCCTCAGTGTGGGTTTGTCCTAATTCGATTCAGATTCTGCATCTTTGGCAGAGATGTCACAGAAATGGTACACATCCTTCCCAGTGCATTCTAGCACTTCCCATTCAATTCTAATTTGATCCATTACCAATGGTATTTACATCATTCACTTGGTTAAGGTGGAATTTCTCAGGTTTCTCTGCTGAAGCTACCATCATTTTTCTTTTGTAACTAATAAATATTATATTCCCACCATTGTTATTGTTAAGTCTTGTGCCATTATATGGGTCTTTGTAAACAGTCTTTTTAATTGTGTTAACAAGCTTTTTGGACCTTTTTATGCCTGTTTTCTCAATTTTCACGTTGATATGTGTGTGTATAGGTCATACTGTATCCTGCGCTGGGGAGGAGTGGTCTTGGTGATGGTAGGGTTTCATCTAGACTCTCAAATTTGGGGGTCTGGGAAATTGACTTCATTAAATTTTCAGTTTTCCTTTTTCTCTCTCTTCCCTTTCTGGAGCTCTAATAGTCAAAGATTGAATCTCTTTCATTGCCCTTCTATATTTCTTATCCTTTCTTCTATGCTTTTGTCATGTTTTTGGAACTAATTTCTTGGAAGTTTCATTGACTTTATCTTTTGACCTTAATATTTACTCTTTTGTAATCCCTGACATTTATATATCTATTTTCCCAGTGTTTATTGTTTATTGTAACTCTTTCAGAGCATCCTGGTTTTTGTTTTATGAAAGCAATACTTAGAATATCTTAGAATATATTATGAGGTCTTTAATAACCTTTAATTATTAAATATTAAGACTTTATCCTCTAGTATCTGCTTTTTGGTTTTGCCTTAGCTTCATGTTTTGTAAGTGCTGTCTTCAAAGAGATGTGGAGGCAATTCAGTGTGTGAAGGGAATGGACTTTGCAAACAAAACAGATTTTGTAGCCTTAGGCAAATAAATTTCTCTTTAAAATAAAGAATTCAATGTTGTTAAAAGGATACATGCATGTGTATATACACGTGTACGTGTAGTGCGCATGCTTGTTTGTATAATACTAGGCAAATGGTAGGTGCTGAATTTATGATGGTTCTAATTTTTCCTCTTTTATGGTATTTACTTCTCAAAAATAACAAAACCCCCAGTGTCTACAATGTGTGTGAGGTATGCCACCAGATGGCACCAGTGCACTAGTCTCATTATTAGAACTGTAAAGTGAGTTCTTGACTTTTCATATGTTTCAAACTTTCATAATAAATTCGAATATTCCAGCTCCTATTTTATTAAAAATCTGGGGTGTTATATACCAATAAGTTAATCATAATTTCTCTGGATGTTGAAATACAGTTAATTTTTGAATAACGCTCTCAGTGTTCAACAATTAATATGCATTATTCTAGTGATAAAAATCAAAATGATGTATCTCTGTAAAACAGTTGATTTTCAACATCATGTTACCATATATAGCTCTTAAATTTGGGAGGGAAAGAACTTAACATATAGATACAAATTGGGGACTCTCTGATTATTTTCCTGTCAGTGTTTTAAATTATTCCAAAGTTAATCTCATAAACAGACTTATCAGAATGTTCCTTCTCATCTAATCCCCTTAAAAAAAATTAGACACTCTCCTCTCCTCTGTCTTGCACCTCCACATGTTAGAACACTGTAATTAAGTCTCTTTGATTTCTGTTTTAAAATAATAATATAAGTCAAACATACAGAAAAAGAATAAAAGTAAAAATAAAACACACCCAGACACTTCCGTCAATATTTTAAAATATTAATGTTTGATCATATTTGATTCGAATCTTTTTATTATTTTTTAAAGAAGATTTAAGAGAGGGTAGATGTAGCTAGTATTACTCCCCCATGTCTTTCTCCTCATTCCCCAGAAGTAACCAGTAAACAAATGTTGGTGACTATACTCCCTGTAGATGTTTTTATGCTTTTATTATTTCTGTGTATACCATAAACAATATATATATACATATAGTACAGTATCTTTTTAAAATATACATAAATTACCTCATGCTGTGCATAGCCTTGTGTTACTTGAACTTAATAAGGAACATTGTTATTAAGATTATCAACATCTTGTTTATTGATTTTTACTATTGTATTCCATATTTTAACTATAGTGGGATATTTTTTCCTTTGTAAGTAGACATTTAAGTTGCCAAATATTTATTATACAAATAACATTTTAATGAGCTTTCTTGTGCATCTTCCTTCACTTATATGTGTGTTTCTTTAGGGTAGACACTTGATAGAATTCCAAATTATGATGCATATGCAATTATATCTCATTGTCATACTAATTTACATTTTTCCTATTACCAGTGAGATTGAGCATCTTTTCAAATGCTTAATTACCATTTATATTACTACTAGTTTATATCAGACTTAGAGAAAATTTGTAAAAATAGTAAAATAAACTTCTATATACCTTTAATCTAGTTTCCCCAATTGGTAAATTTACTACATTTGTTTTTACATCAATCATTTTGGGGGAACTATTTGAAATTAAGTTTCAGACATGATGCCTTTCTATCACTATATTATTTCCATGAACTTCTAGGACCAGGACATTCAATTAAATATCCATAATTACCAAAATCAGAAAATTAACATGCTATAATAATATTATCTAAAGACTTTATTCATAATTCATGTCTTAATAATGTTATTTCTTTTTAATTTTCTAAATGTCCTTGCTGGCAATTACCAATGCATTTGATTTTTTTATTAAAGTAAAGTTCAGATACTATTAACACTTAAAAGGTACAATTTAGTGTCATTTAGTACATTCACAATGTTATGAAACCACCACCTCTATATAGATCCCAAACATCCCACATCCTAAAAGAAAACCTCACATTCATTAAGCAGTCACTCCTGATTCTTCCTTCTCTTCACCCCCTGGCGAACACCAGCTTGCTTTCTGTCTCTATGGATTTATCTCTTCTGGATATTTCACATAAATGGAATCATACAATATTGACATTTTATGTGTGGCTTCTTTCACTTAGCGTAATGTTTTCCAGGTTTGTCCAAATCGTGGAATGTATTAGTAGTTCTTTCTTTTTTATGGTTGAATAATATTCCATTATATGCACATACCACAATTTGTTTAGCCACCATCAAAAAACTATGAAAATAGCAAGCGTTGAGGATGTGAAAAAATTGGAACCCACCTACAAAGCAGGGCCCACTTGTGTCTACCTACTTTTAAACCCATGCATTCGGTTTTTATTTCAATAGTAGTTTTTAGTTCTGGTATTCTATTTATTTCTTTGGCATTATTTATTGTTGCCTCCCAAAAATCTCAATCTTATTGTACTACTTATTTTATTGCTATATAACAAATTACCACAAACTTAGTGACTTAAAACAATGCCTATTTCTAATCCTGTAGTTCTGTAGGCCTGAATTTTGGCTCAGCTGGGTTCTCCACCCACGTATTACACTCCAGGAGTCAGCCAGGCTTCACTCTTGGAGGCTTTGGGGAAGAATTCACTTCCAAACTCATCCATGTGATCAGCTGAATCCAGTTCCTTTTGGTTGTAGGACTGAGGTCCTTGTCTTTTAGCTGGCTGTTGACTGAGAGTCACTTTCAGCATCTAGGAGCCACCTACTATTCCCTGTCATGTTGCCCCTCCATTTTAAACCAGCAGTGGAAAATTCCCCTCATATAGACTCCTTCCAAAACTTCAAATCTCTTTTTTTAGTCCACCTAATCAAATCAAGCCCACCGAGGATAATCTCCCTTTCTTTAAGTCAACTGCTCCGTAAACTAAAACATCATGAGGTGACTATCCCATCATATTCACAAGTCCTACCATACTCAAGAAGAGGAGATAATGTGGGGCATGTACAACAGGGGGACATCTTAGAGGTCATCTTGTAGTATTAGAACAAGACTACCACATTGTATTTGTGTACAGACATATTTGCATGTATTTGGACATATTAGTTATATAAAAATTCTTGTCTAATAACTCTGCTTTCTTAATTATGTGAGTATTGTCTATTTTCTCAGTCTCTTGTTCTTGGGTTTACTATTATGGCTTATCTTCTCATGTGCTGGTTATTTTTTTATTATATCCTGAATATGGTATATGAGTAAGTGGAAAGATACATTGAGGCTCTGGAAGATACTATTTCCCTTCATAAGGAAAAAATTTATTTTTTTGCAGAAGTAGGAATTGACCATTAGCAATCTTATAACTAGTTTAATCAGTTTTAAATGCTTCAAGGCTGAGATTTAGTCTATGTGAGGGTAGGTCTATTTCTGTTTCATTCTTACTCCTGGAATATCTCAATATTCTAACTAAAGCCTTAGATATTACCAGTGTCTCCTTATTCTGGGGTCTTAAGTTTTAATTTTTGTTTCTTTTAGCCTATGAATCTAAGTAAAGCTTGTTTCAGCTTCTTATAAGTGACTTTTGAAATTGGGATCGTCTTGAGAGGGGAAAGTGATCCCAAATGCCAGGCTCAGCTATCTCCTTTCCTAAAACTTGGCCCCACAATTCATCATTAACTTGGCACTCTCTGATGCCTTCCAAGAGATCTGAAGTTTTTTTGTTCAGCTCTTCCAATTATTTTAGCAAGGGGTTGATGTGGAATGACTTAGTCTACCATGCGAACCTGAAACAGTAAAATTTCAAAGTAGTGGAGACACATTGAACTATCTTTCGAAAGTCAGCAGAATAGGATTTCTAATTCACATCATACATGAAAAAAGGTCACATATGAATTAAATATTATAAACACATGAGCAGAAAATATAAAAAAATAGATTTATAATGTTAAGAGATATACAAACCATTAGTTGTAATTCAGTGCACAAAATTTAAAACCTCTGGATGACAAAAGATATAAACAGATTTTTAAAAGAAATATCTAAATAAAAAACTATTTGCAGCATATACTAGAAGGATTAATATCCATTGCATGAAGTGTTGCTAAAATCAATAAACAACCCAGTAGAAAAATATGCAGAAAATATGAATAAGAATTCACACAAAAAAGAATAAATTAACAGTAAATATTTGAGACGTTTAATCTCATTAATAAGACAAACAGAATCAGAATTTTTCATCTATTAGAATGTAATATGATATATCTGATAATAATGTTAGAAGGGATAGAGAAACTCCGTGTATGTGCTGATATAGCTTTTGGGGAGAAAATTTGTCAACGTAACTTGGATTTTAAAAATGAAATTATGCTTTGATTCATAAAAAATTTAAACATACTAAAATTGAAGCATAACACAGTTATAGAAAAGTATGCAAAACATAAATGTATGTTATAGTGATAATCACAAATCAAATACTGATGTTACCCATGAAGTTAACTTGCAGGCTCTATCCTTTGGAAATCTGCCGAAAGGCAAACGAAAAGGTTTATACAAAGATGTTAACTTCTGCAAATTTGGTTACTGTTTGAATTTTTTTATTCCAGTTTCCTTAAAATCTAATTTTAAATACATTTCTATCTAATCACAGCTCTGCTTTAGATAATTAAAAGAGCAGCATATCTTGGAATCTAAAAGTAAAAGAGAGGCAGCACTCTCTCCCCTGAAGCCGAGGCAATGCTGGACGCAACCTCACCAGTGTGGAGACAGGCCTGTGACATCCTCTGACAGGACAGTAGGTGGATATGACCCCCGGAAAGAGAGAGCAGTGGGAAGGACATGTAGTACCTGTGAGACTGCGTGAAGTCAGCACCCCCAAGAAATTCAGAAGTTATCTAAGGACATTGAAAAGAGATTACATTCCTGATAGGAGACATGGGCATTTGAAGTCTTTAAAATTGGCGTTTTAATGGACATGTAGCCTTATTTTATACTTATAAGGCTATCAAAGCCTGAACATGTTGCTTTCATGATTTTTATCATTATTGTTTGAAATAAGAGGAAATCAGTACCTGTATCCACTTAGAGAGAACAGTTGACTTCTGATATATTCAGAATAATGAGGCAAATGAGGTCAATGCATGCATGGACTACATAAATCAGAATGTTCCATATCTCTGATATTATTTTTTTAACTCATCAACTCTCTCTGTCCTTTGATCATGCCCAAGCTGTGCCCTGGGTGTCTTTCAGTAAGGTCATCAGTCTACCTATCTTGACTTTTAGCCAGAAACAGAAAGGCTAGGGCAGGCTCCAGGCCTTGCATCAGGATTTTGCTGTACACTATGCACTGAGCAGCAACCAAGGGCATGCCAGTGCTATCAGGCTATTAAAGAACAGAAAGTGTGAGAGTTGATTCGAGGTTTTTGGTGCACTTAAAAGAGTTTTTCCAGAACACTTATTAAGAGGTTTTTAACAATGGGAATTAATTTGGTTAAATAAAAATTAAAAGTTCTTCCTTAGGCTTTTAAATTTAACTTGCAAACTTTATTCTTTAATTCATAGATTCAGAAGATATTTGACTGCATTTTGGGTATCTCACAAAGCTGTTTGTGACCTTTGGTTGTAAATCATGAGATGAAAATGGAAGACGCACAGCAGTGGGAATCTCAGTTTGAGTCTTGGCTTGGGGACTGACCAAAGAGCCTCACTTCTGCCTGTAATAGTCTCAAGATTAAGAAGAATCATCTGGGTCTAAAGAAGCACAAAGGATTTCTATGGTCCTCCAGGCTTGGAAATAGGTCTGCGATGCACCCCAAACTATAATTCCCAACCCGAGAGTTATTTCTACCAATCCCTATATTTGAATTTTCTTTTGTTGTGCTTCTATGCCAGAACATTTGGGGTAAAGAGTAGGGACAGGACGGTAGTTAGGTTCACCATTTCTCTAACATAGTGTCAGCTGTTGTGCTTCTGTTTTTATAAGTATATCATTACATGTAATTCTTAAAATTTATACCAGGCCTATACTTAGGCAACTTAAATCTCATGTCTTGTCAGTCTGAGATTATTGATGGGATCCTTTTAACAGTAACCACCTATATCTCACGTGATTTTGCTACCCCTCCCCAATTTCTGTATGTATTCATTTGAATTGATTTGACAGTGACCAAAACTTCAAATAGCAATGGCTAAAACAAGAGAGGTGTTTGTTTCTCTCCCTCATTTCTTTTTCTAAAGTCTGGGGATAGTCAATTCAGGTCTGGTATGGTGCTCCGTGGTGTCAGATATCCAGGTTCTTTCTATTTTGTTGCTTTGCCAAACCTAATACATGGCTTCCATGTCAGGGTCCAAGATAACATTAGGAAAAATAGAAGGAAAAATAAGAGATTCCTCTTTCCTTCAAGGATATGTCCCAGAAGTTTCACTAAGTTCACTTATTTTCCATCCCATTGTTTAGAAATTAGTCATATGGTCACTTTTACTTGCAAAGAAAACTGGGAAGTATCTCTTTTATTTTGGGTGGCTACATGCTCAGGTACAATTTGAGTTTCTTAGTGCAACCCTCAGATGAAGAAAAAGATTACAAATATTGAGAGACAATGATAGTGTCTGCACAGCTATAAGCCCTCTAGATGCTCTTAAATCTTGTCCATGTCACATCTGTCATATCTATAATTCTCCAGGAGAGTCTCAAAATGCTCCCAGACCAGTAGGTCATATGTATCAGATGGTGTCTTTCTTTCTTCTACACCAATTCTTCTTGATGGTTCTTTACCATAAGGGACACATGTGAGAGCTTGAGTGATGTCATGGCTGCTGGTGCCTCCATGACACTTGACTTCCATACCAAAGCGTGCTTTCTTCTAACAGCACCAAAACTATTTAGGCAGATTTTAGAGGTGTGTGGTTTTCCTTGGGGGAAATGGAGAGATTATGCCTTTATCACTCTGTGTTACTCTTCATCCCTTGAGTGCCAAAAGAGTACGTTTGCTCCTCAGTCTCTTAGAGTCTCTCCTCAAAATAGCTCTATCATATTCTACTCAAAGCTTTTTTCTCCACAGTGTTCAAACTCTGGTCGAAAAGGCCAGGTGTATGTTAGTGTGTCTGTGGAGCAGGGATGGGAAGGTCCATAGAAATAAAACACCATTCTTGCTTTTCTGCTCCAGTTATCATTTTCTTTTCTATCATGCAGAATCTTTCCCCTGCAGCAATTCTCCTCATGTAACTAGAATCCTTATAAACACTGCCTCACCAGGTAACCAAGTATATCTGAATCTGTGTAAATTCTGGTGTTAGGAACAACTTGACCTGTATCTAGATACTCATATTCACTTTGTGGGCCCAATAGATGGCAAAGTGACTGGCATGCATAGACACTAAACAAACACTTGTTGAATAAATGAATGAATGTATGCTTAAGTAGGGTCAGAGAGGGATGCTGGCAATACCATGGAGAGCGAAGGGGTTAGCCTCCCTCATTATCTCAGCCAGGGCACTGCTGCCATTCCGAAACAAACATATGATCTAAGTTAAAGCATAAAACGGAATAACATGCTTCTTAACGAGGAAGATAAAAAATCATCTTCAATTTGGGGGAAACAAAATGACAATTTCTTTTTTTTTATATCATTCTAGAGTATTTTCTAGTAAGTCTGCTTCAGTAAGAGCAGGATCTACCATTCACCAATTAATCAACCTACATTTGCACTCTGGACTTTATCTGGTACAGTATATTTGATAATCACAATGGATGGAAACATGGATGGGTTACTGCCCCTAAGTTCAGAAGTTAAATTCAGAATCCAGTAAGGTCTTATGACTTTATATCCCCGTAGAAAGATTAACTCCAAAAACATTGTCTTCTATAGCCCATTAGATAGCAAAACCTATTTTTTAGGCATTTCTTTTACTAATTGCATTTATTTCTCCTTTCCAAAACATAAGGAACCAGAAATTTTTATCTTCTCTGTTGGTTCTCACATTAAAAAGTAAAATAATGCTTTGACATGTGCTCACTATGTATTTGGTGAGAATTTTCTTTTCAAACTATGCAAATTGAACTTTAATTCAAGTTCTTTACCTCCCCTTTCCAATCAGATTGCAGGCTCTGAGTACCATCTCTCGTGAAGGTTCTGGGGCCACCAGCAGTGAGTGATAATATTCCTGTATTCCTTTGGAATTCAGGGAGTTACAATGCAGTAACACTTCATGGGGTAGAAAAGAAAGAACATTTCGAAACTGGCAGTGTGACTGAGTGTACTGAGATTAGCAGCTGTGAGGACACCCTTTTCTGGGAGGATATCTTGGGAAGACTAAGGATTCAAAACGCCATAGGAGAAAATTGAATCAACTGTGAAATTATCATGGAAAGTACTTTGTAGTGGCTGGAAAAAGTAAATGATTCAGAATTGGGTCAAATTCTTTCATGTTTTATTGTTTAATTTCTGAAAAATTTGTGGCCTTCCACATTCTTCAATAGAGGACCCTATAGAACTGAAAAAGCAAGGCCTAACTTTTGTTCCAATCCTCTGTTTAGCACTCTAGGACTAAAGTTAGATCTGATCTCATAATCTTATATCTCTGAGCTTCAGCAGCTTTTGTTTCTGCCCCACCTGGTAGCATTTTCTACCCTTTGAAAACTCTTTTCTGATGTGCTGCCTACAGAGTACAAGGCAAGCACTTTTGAGGGATTAGAGTTGGTCCCAATTAATGCAGCCACTCCCTGTGTGCTTCCCGGGACTAGAGTGGCAGTAAATATCTTGGTGCATATATCTTTGTGTACTTGCAAAAAAACCTCCTTAGGGTAAATTTCTGAAAATAAAATTGTGTCTCAGGTTGTCAAAACATCAGACACATCTTGTCAATTTTTATCAAGAAATAATTGTATCAATTTATATTCTTATCAATAATCTATGAGACTCTTTTTTTCTTACTCTTGAGAATGCTGTTGCCTACATTCTTTCACTGAATAATTAAAATTTAAAATTAATGTTGCTGCTATTTCATACCCATTAGACAGGCTATTTGAAAAAACAAAAGAAATTAGCAAGTGTTGGTGCAGATTCAGGAAACTGGAGCCCTAGAATGCTACAGGTGGGAATGTAAAATGGTGTAGCTGCTGTAGAATAGAGTGTGGTGGTTCCTCAGAGTATTAAAAATAGAATTACCATGTGACTCAGCAATTTCACTTTTGAGTATATACTCAAAAAGATTGAAAGCAAGGACTAAAACAAATGTTTGTACAGCCATTTTTATAGCAGCATTATTCACAATAGTCAAATGGTGAAAGCAACCCCAGTGTCTATCCATAAATGGATAAACAGCATAAAGTATATGCATTTAATGAAATATTATTCAGCTTTTAAAAAGAAGTGAATTCTAATACATGCTACAACGTGGTTGAAACTTGAGGACATTTTACTAAGGAAATAACCCAGTCACAGAAGGATAAATACTGTATGCTTCCACTTAATATGAGGCACCTAGCACAGTCAAATTTATAGACAGAAAGTAAAATGATGGTTGCAAGGGGCTGAGGGAATGGATGAATGGGGAGTTATCATTTAACAGGCACAGAGTTTTGTTTTGTAAGATAAACAATATCTGGGAATGATTGGTGGTGATAGTTGCATACATAACCATGTAAATGCACGTAACGTCACTGAACTTTACACTTAAAAATGGCTTAAATGGTAAATTTTATGCTATTCATATTTTACCACAATTTAAAAATTTAATGTTGTATCATCTCAATAGATTCTAACATGAAGAATAAACTGTTAACGTGGGTCAAAGCTATGAGAAATATTTATCTAAGTTGGTATTATTGAGGAGGGAGTGCTAATGGAGATTGGACAACAATATTTTGAAATCTTACAATGGATGAAGCTAAAAATTATAGCGTTGACCTATCTTAGGGTATCTAGGGTAGAGGCCAGGATCCAGATTTCTTATGCAATATTGGGTGAGAGAAATGATCTGTGTAAATAATCCTCATTCTATTTCCATGTCTTTTATTCTACAATGTATATGAATCAGATCAATTACCTGGAAAATATATTATGATTATTTCAAGCCTTGCTTATTATACTATACAATACTCTCCTAAATATTTTGTATGTTGTATCACACCAAGATAGATGAAATGAACATGGCCCAGAGGAGATGGTCCATAGCACATATCCAGAGTAACTTATGTGCTAAACTTATTCAGCGGATATTTAGAAGGTTGGTTTTTAGAGTGTGTCATGGAGATTCCCAAAAGTTTGATAGGATTCTAATTCACTCAGACATTACAATTAAAAGCCACAAGCTTCCAGGTGAAGAGTATTGTCTAGAGGCTTGATTTTCTGGTGTCTTTTCCTAGGCCACTGATATAGGGTCTGGCAACCCGTGGCCAAAGGCCCCTATTTACATAAACTGACTAATGAATTAGGACACTATCTGAGTCTGAAGACAAAGATAGGGAATGGAAAAAAGATGAGCAGATTGGATTGCTGCGAAATGTGCAAGAGCAATAGACACTCTACCAACCCCCATCACTACTCCTTATCTCATTTTCCACAAGTTAGTTATAGGGAATAATGATAAAAAGATATTAAGAACTTTCACAGACAAAAGGAGAGAAATTATTACCTAAACTAGAGAGATTTCTTTTATCATACAGATTCTTCAGGCTTTTTTGGAAGAGAAATATTCTCAGATAAAGCCACATCTATGTAAAGCGAGTAAAGAAATTGTGAATAAATGTGACTATATCAGAAAGTGATGAATTGTTTGCAGTTTTGTGAATAGTGATGTCTAAGCTAAATCAAAAATATGGACTCCACAAAAGTAACATTGGACAATTGAAAAGTACTTTGTGAAGTTTGTGAGGTATTTATTCTGAGATATCTCCTATTAGAATCTATACCTTCATTCCCCATGAATATTGTGTTGTATGGAAAGAACAGAACAAGTGAAATCTCTACAAATATAGCACTAGAAAGATGAATTACACAGTTTCTCAAAGAGCTACAAGATCTTTTTGTTACAAATTGTGACACAGAGAAAGGTTAATTACAAACTCAGAAACCCCACATAACCATACCAGAGACATTTCACTAAGTCAATACACTTTATTATTTCTACTGAACTAGAGATTCATATGGATACAACTTTGGAGCACACTTTACGTGACCATTTCGTGTTCCTCTTGGTGCTAGTCATCCTTTCATTGCAGGTATTCATTCTCATAATGCATTCAAAATGGGCTAAATAACATGACCTATTTGAAACCACATCTCAGAGCACTATCATGAACCTAGCTCACGTTGCCTGTGCTTGGTATTAGGGGAAGAACAGAAGGAGGTGGATGATTTAAAATGAATGGATCAAAATTATCATTCTCAATTTTGACCTATAAGAATCAACATGGAGAGGGATATATCCTCTCACTTTAACCTCATAAAAACTATTCTTCTAGAATGGTATGAGGAAGATATCTTCCTGGTGGCTGATGCTTTACTGCTTGCCAGATATTCCCGAAATGTCATTTACATTATCAGGAATAATTTCTTGGATATCATTTTGCCATCAACAGGTGATAAGGGCATATCCCTTCTTGTAAACAGATTAGTATTCACAGTCTGACGTCATGATTCTATCTGTTAAATTACAATACACTCCTTTGATTAGTTTCTTGTTCCTGTGACATTTCTTGACTCCATTCTTACGTGTCCCAAATATATCATGACATGCCTTTTGCAACTCCTCATATGCTACTTAGAGGACGAAATGTTCTTTCTTACAGTAAAACCTGTTGTGTACATTTTTTCTCTTTGTTTCATCATTACAGTAGTTTTGATCATATAATGATCTTCCAGGATAAATTATGACATGCTTCTGGAAACTTTTTGTTTTTACTATAATTAGCATATTTTTGAGAAAGGAGGTCATTTAAAAATCTTACATCAAGTCTGGCAGCATCCTGGTTCAAGCCCGGGTCACAAGTCTGTCTGATTTCCACACCTCTCTTCTTAACTGCTATTCTTCATCAGTCTAGTGTCCCTTCCTGAGGTTAAACTATGCCTCCTTTTCGAGGCTGTCTTTGTAACTCTATGAGAAGAGACTAACAGAAGCAGAGAGACCACCAAAATGGCCAGTACTAGGATTTCTTTCGAGTCACTAGAGAGCTGTGATCAACTGTCCACATTCCATGAAGCTTAGCTATGCTGTTGCAGAAGCAGTTTCCTGGGTTTTCTTACTCCATATGCTCTTGGTGTAAGAGAAGTCCCTTCTTAAGGCAATCTGAAAATTCTCCAGTACTGGTAACCCAAAGATCCTTAACTACATGAAGATGGAGCTGGAGACAAAGAGCCTCAGATTTCAAGTTAGATCCACATCTGTGTCTATTTGAGTAGAAAAGATCAGAGAATGGTGGAGTTAAAGAAAGGTAGATGTTGGGAACACACATCAGAAAGTGTAGAGAATAGACAAATTGAAGATAGGAGATCTGAGAACGGAACAGGAAAGGAAAACAATGGTCTAAAAAATGGGGATGTGAGTGGGCACTCTTGGTGTGACCATTTTTGTAAGCCATTCCTTCCCTCTTTGCCTTCACATTCTCATCAGTCTCCTCCAGGGATTTTCTTCAGAGGAGTGACCCCACTGTGACAGTCAGGGAGTTCAGCGCACATTTCCATTAAGGACAACCTGGCACCTTATTGACATCTTGGGCTGGAGAGAACAGGACAGCAGAGTTCAGCTCCTGTGGCCCGTGCAACCTGCTGAGGACATGCACCAGGGCCTACCAGGTCACCTCTTCATTTTTTATATCCTCGAACTTCTTAATCCTTTATGAATTCAACTTGTGGTTTCATACTTCTCAAAATCCTTTCTCACCTAAAAGCATATGCATTTTCACTTATGCTATATTTTATTACTTTTGTGAACTTTTTCATTTAAGCTTTCCATCCATCTGGAATTTACTTTGAAGTATAGTGAGAGTGGGCTTTTTTCCACATGGTTTATACATAATCCCAGTGGAATAAAACACTCGTGGAATAAAATACATTCTCTCACCCTTAATTTAAAAGTTACCTTCCACAATGAGATACCATCTCACACCTGTTAGAATAGTTGTTATCAACAGGACAAATAATAACAAGTGTTGGAGAGGTTGTTGGGGAAAGGGAACCCAAAACACTGCTGCTGGGACTGTAAATTGGTACAGCCACTATGGAAAACAGTATGGAAATTCCTCAAAAAATTATGAATTGACCTGCCATATGATCCAGCAATCCCTCTACTAGGTATTTTAAACTTTTTAATATACAGAAAATATACTTTGTGATAAAGAAAACATCAGTAAATGCTTTTGGGAAAGATTGAGATAAATTACTTCTACTTTTTGGCTTTTGTGAATAATGCTGCTTTGAACCTGGGTGTACAAATGTCTGTTCAAATCCTACTTTCCCTCTCTGCTTTTAAACTTGCTTGGGAGGGTTAGAGCAGCTTAGATTTTATAGGCTGGGAAGGGCCTGAGGGAGGTTGTCTGTTCACAGCCTCTCTTCCTAAGATGCAAGGCCTGCATCCCAGGTCAGGGCTCTATATTTAATCACAATTTTAAAAAATAGATTGAAATGAGTTATAGGGCCCTATGGTAGACGAATATGTATTTCAGAGGTGTTATTAAGTGGTATTTAAAAAGTAAGTCACTTTTTAAAAAGAAAAGGCAGGATTTTTAACAGATGTTACAATGAAGCATCAATGGAAATGATCATATAATAATTACATAGCCTCAATAACAAAAGGAAACAACTAAAATTATATCTTTCAAATTGGTAATCATAATACTGTATCAATTCAGTGCTGGTGAGAATGTGATAAGATAGGCAATAATGAATTTCTGATTAGAATGAAAAATTTTGCAAAGGTAATAAAAAATTTTAAAAAGCTGATACTTTTATTACCAGTTTTAATAGCTAGAATTTTAAGCAGCAATAATTTATATGCAAATATGGATAGCAAGTTTTACTGAAAAGAAACAAAAATTTAAAATTTGAAAATATAAATATCCAAAAATCATGAGAAAGTTTAAATTGAGTCCAATATGGTCATAGAAATGGCAAAACAAAAACAAAAACAAAAACAAAAAACCCTTGCAAATTATTACGGCCACTATGGAAAGTGGTTTGGAGGTTCCTCAAAAAATTAAGAATTGACCTGCCATATGATCCAGCAATCCCTCTACTAGGTATTTACCCCAAAGACTTGAAAAACCATATCAGAAAAGATATTTGCACACCAATGTTCATAGCAGCATTATTCACAGTGGCCAGGACATGGAAGCAACCAAGTGTCCTACGATAGATGATTGGATAAAGAAGCTGTGGTACATATATACAATGGAATATTACTCAGCCATAAGAGGAGATGAAATACTGCCATTTGCGACAATATGGATGGACCTTGAGATAATCATACTAAGCGAAATAAGCCAGACAGAAAAAGTTGAAAATTACATGATATCACTTATATGTGGTATATAAACCTAAAAGCAACAAATGAACAGGACAAATGGAGACTAATGGACATGGACAATGGACTAGTGGTTACCACAAGGGAGGAGAGAGCAGAGAGAGGTAAAATAAAAAAATAAAATTAAAAAAAATTATGTATATATAGTATGAAAAATAAATAAATAAATTGGCATTAAAAAAAAAGAAATGGCAAAAAAAAAAAACTGATAGCAACCATTGCAACAAGAACTAATATTTGAGAAAGTACTCTATATTCACAGAGTTATATATTTTTAAAATAGATTACTTTCCAGAATTTATAAATATATTAATAAATAAAATTTTAGAGATCTGAAATATTTTTAATATTATAGTAGTAAGACTGTCTGACTACAAGTGACAGAAATACCAAACAAATTCACTTAAGCACAGGAGGAACTAGATTGGCTCACAGAAGACAGAAGTCCAAGAGACACAGCAGGACGAAAAGCTTAAATCTTTCACTAGACTCTTGCTTTCTTTCTCTCTCCCTCTACTGTGCTGCCTACACTAACTCACTCTCATGCAGGGGTCTCTCCATGTAATAGCAGCGAAACTCATTTCACCTTTATAGTCTATATTTATGGTTGCAGTAAGAAGTGCGATTCTCTTCCACTTCTATCTAAGGAAAATAACTTTTCTGATTGGCCTGGTTTCTGTCACATGAATAAATCCAGGCATGTGTGGTCCTCTGATTGGCCAACCTGAAGCTCATGTCTTTCTTTGAGAAGGAAAGACAAAACCAAACAATTAAAAACCCAGCAGAATTCCGATTGCTGACAGAATGGTTGTTCCCCACAACACAAAAAAGGAATAAAGACCAAATACAAAAGCAACAAATGTGCATTACAAATGGCTGATGAAAAATCAAAACACTGAAATATATCTACAACATGATCCCAATTAATGGAAATAAGGAAAACATGTTGGGGAAGGGAGGGCAAAAACAAAACCTTAATAAACTGTTATTTCTGAATGGTTGATTCTTGATTATCTTTAAAGATGACTATCTTTCAAACTTAAAATAAGTAATTTTAAATAAGTATCGCTTAAAAATGGATTTTTAAGAACTGGTTTGAGCATATTCTGAAATATTAAGTACCAATTTCTCAAAATGCCACATTTTGATATTAGTGAACTTTTACTTTTATCAGAATTAGACTTACCTTTGTGAGTAAATCTCAGAGTATCTCTTAGTTAAATTAGATAAGGAAAATGTAGGCTTTAAAGCTTCAAATGCATACAAACATTTTTAGGCAATATTTATGCTTCAGATCTTTACACCCATAACCAAACTGAGAATGGTGTCAGAAAATTTGGAAAAAAGTATGATCCTTGTGAGTCATGTGAGGATCAATTAGTCTGCTGACACATCTTTTACTCAGCTAAAGACATTTCTTCTCCTTAGAGCCACTGTAAAGACTTGAGTATTTGAGCTTACAGAGGCACACAGAATAGACATACACAAATAAGTGTTACTCAATAATTAAAAAATCAACCTTCAGAGCACAAATGTAATTTTGACATCTTATTTTGCGAAAATGGAGTCAAGCCATCTCTAGGATGACAGAAATTGCTTCACAATTAATTGTAATTTTCTGAAAATTTGTATTTACTCATGCCCTGTTTAACTTTTTGTTGCATGAGCCTATACAATTTTTAAAATATTAGTTATACTGATATCTGCTATTTTTTTTTCTGTACTGTCAGTGTGAGTTTAGAAGGTATAGACCAAGATATGATTACTTGTTTGGTTTGATTTCATAATTTGGTTCTTCTCAGAGATCAGGAATAGCAAAAAAATAGAAGTACAGACTATTTGAGAATAGAATAGATCATAGATTTTTGCTTAGGAAAGGAGAATAAATCCAGTAAGGCAATGGAGTCTACATCAAGAAAAAGTAACATAGATTCCATGTTCATAGCACACAAACACACGTGCACAGCCCTCAATGTATGATGGAATGGAGATCAAAATAATATTTTAAAAGCAGCATTAAGAATATCTATACAAGTGTACATATTGGAATATTTTTTATAATTTTGGAGTTAGTATGGGATGTCTTTATTAAACAAAACGGGAGCACAAGCATTCACTTGACTACATACACATAGACTGAATTACATATCATTACACAAGTAGACAGAAAGTGTCACCAAAAACAAATAACATAATAATAATCTTTAATGGCAAAAGACACCAAAAGTAAATATCAAAAACCAACAGCAGCTTGAAAAAAAATACTTTCAAAACATGTGCAGTGTGAAATTGCTTCTGAAAGTTAGGTGCAATAAAAGTGTGAATTTCTTTTCTAAATCCAACATATCTGCCCCCAAATCACAACTGTCAATGGTGGCAGCAAAATTTACTTCAATTATTATTTTAAGTGTCTTCCACCTTTCTTGCACAATTAGAAAAATCAAAGCATCTGAGTTTGTTTTAAGAAGACAGAAAGTTTAGTTTTTTCTATGTGGGTATAGTTTGACATCATCAGTTTCTCTTTCTGTTATAAATCATCTTAATATTGAACATTATGTCATTTTTTTCCTTACCTTTTAGATAGCTAAAAATGTTTAAATTTAACATAAAAGCCTTTAACATTCTCTCTAAGCTGTCAACACTTAAAGTACGAGTCCTTATGTTATAAAAATAAAGAACTTTTGTCCTTTTCCCCAGCATTCTACAGCAATAAAGACAAAATGCCAACTTATGCTCTAACAAAGCATTATTTCCACTAAACCCATGTATTTCTTAGCTTTTGCATCACTAACTGCAGATGCTCATCATGAGTGCAACTCTGCCATGATGTATCTACTTTCCCTCTGAAAAAACAAGGAGAGGTCATTTAGCTCCAAAAATATGTAAGAAGCTTGTTTGAATAAAAATACTTTTGACTTGGTTTTAAAATGGAAAAAAAAAAAAGGACTAATATCATCTTCCAGGCAAGAATGAGTAACATAGACCTGATTTTCCCTCCCACCTGAAACAATTTTAAAAACAGACAAAATGCTAGAAAAATTATTTTCAAGACATATAACATCAGACAACAAAACACACTTGTTCTTGAGAGACAAGAAACAAACAAGTTGAGCCCTACAATTCTCTTGGCTTGCTATCTTGGGAGAGATATCAGGCAAAAGTGAAGAAAGGGTAAATTTGGAAGAGCCTGAAAACTACCTGAGTTGAAGAGATGACATTGAGGAAATGAGGAGACTGAAGAAACTTGAACCCATAGGACAAAGTATCTAAATGGAGAGAGCTGCCTCAAGACAGAAACTTGGAGATCTGCAAAGGATTCCCCTCAAGTATTCCACAGAGTACTATTTATCACATATGTGGGAGAAAACCACCTGAAACTGGGTAAAGAACCATCTAGAAGGATCAGAGAGAATAGTGCCTACTCCCATTAGCCAGAATGAAAAAAAGCCAAAATTCACGGAGCATTAGTTACTCAGGAAGGTCTTTCTTCAATAGTGGGGAATAATTAGCTCTAGATGGTTGCTGTTCTGGACCTGCCCAGCAAATCAAAAGAATCCACGTGATTCCAAATAGCTTATTTACATATATCCCAGAAAAAGGTTCAAGAAGATTTATAAGAATGCAAAATCATTCATACAAAGTAAACAAACAAGGTAAAATTCACAATGTTTGGCATCCAATCAAAAATTACTAAGCATAAAAGGAAGCAGAAAACACAAACCATAATGAGGAGTATAATCATTTGAAATTGCCCAAAAAGAAAATAGAAATTGATCCAGAACAGGCACAGAATAAAGACATTAAAACTACTATTATAATTATTCTTTATGTGCAAAAAGTTAAGTAGATTCATGGATAATAGAAAAAAATCAAAATTTTAAAGATGAAAACTACAATGTATGAGATAAAAAATACAGTAGATGGGGTTAATGGCAGATTAGACATCGCAGAAGAAAGATTAGTGAATTTAAAAGCAATAGAAATGATCCAAATGAAACACTGAAAAAGAAAACAAAAAAGTAGAAAGAGAACAGTAAACTATAGAATTAATTCAAGTGACTTCAGACGGACAATTTGAATCCCTGGAGAAAAACAGCGGGTAGATGGGAAAAAATTGGAAGAAATAATAACCCCGAACTTTCAAAACTTGATGAAAAGTTTAACTCACAAGTC
Organism: Eidolon dupreanum; assembly: GCA_028627145.1. Lineage (NCBI taxonomy): Eukaryota > Metazoa > Chordata > Mammalia > Chiroptera > Pteropodidae > Eidolon > Eidolon dupreanum. The sequence goes on from CM053509.1 coordinate 61,974,672, forward strand.
CAAAAATGTTCAAAAAAACACCAAACACAAAAACATGAAGAGAGTCATACTGAAGCAATTCACAATCAAATTGGGAAGAAAACAATAACAATAATGAGAAAACCAGCAATACTATAGACATGCTATAGCAGAGAAATAAAGATAAAGTTGACATTAGATTTTTCATCTGAAACAATATAAGTAAGAATACAGGTGGAAAATATCATTAAAGTACTCAAAGTAGGATAACTGCCAACGTAGAAATTCTATATCTAGCAAAAATATCTTTAAAACACTAAGGCAAAATAATAACATTCTCAGATTGTGAAACTTAAAGAATTCATCACTATACACTGTCTATAAGAAATGCACTTTTTTGAAGACACCAAGAGATTAACAGTAAAGGATATGAAATCATATACCATGCCAATGCTAGTCAAAAGAAAGCTGGAGTAGCTATGGCAGTATCAACTGTATTTTTGTCTACTCCTATTCATGCGGTTTTTTTTTTTACATTCCCAGCCCCTTTTTCCTCTTCTATTCAAATTTTAGCTATTTTAATGGACTATCTATCAAGTTCAAGATGTTAGTTCTTTTATAGGTGCCTACACTGATCACTCCAGACAACAAAGATATCTTTCTCTCTTAAGATAGTATATCATTTTCTTGTATCCAATACCTTGTATAGTGAGGGTACATTTTTTTAAATTTATGCCTTTTCATAAAAATGGTTATAATGAGTATGGTTTTTATGAAGACAGCTGAGCAATTCCATAATTTTCTAAAGGAAGACAAAAGGGAATTTAGCAGACTATGGAGCTGCTCAGAGGTACCCCCCTAATGGGTTTGACATATTTCCAGGGTAAGCCCAGCAATCCATGCTGTTCTTGTTCTTTTCCATCTGAGTAGCTCAGGGCCATGTGTTCCATGATATCTTGATGAACAGATTGCCCCACGGGGGCTGAAACCAGGGCATATAGAATACTGGTCTTTGAGTAAAAGTTTTATGGGTGATCTGGCTCCAGTAATCTGTCCAACTTGTCAGTCTATAGCTGAATAATGAGTTCTAATGTAGACACACAGAAAAGAAAACATAAAGCCAAGTGGTGCAAAGCCTGACAGGAAAATAGAAAGCAGAAGCCATGCAAGGTACAGAAGGGAGATGTGTGTTGAGGGTTCAGTCTAATAGAGAGAAGAGAACATGGAAGTTGGATGAAGAAGGAATCGAAATGGATAGAAGGGGACAGGTGGCAGAAAGGGAGAAGTAAGAGTGTTCACTCTTGGTGTGAGCGTATTTCAAGAACCTGTCCGCGCAACCTTGCTCCCTGCTGCCAATTCCTCCTTTAGCATGCCTGACTCCTGTGCCCAGAAAAGCTCTTTCTGAGAGGCATTTCATGGGACAGGTTCAAGAGCTCAGCCCACATTCCCTAAGCAAGAACATGGGGTTCTTGGAAAAGCCTGAGCTGGGGAAAGCAAGGAGAGCACATACAAGCAGCATAGCCTGCAGCTCTCACTGGACCAGGGCTCTTCCAGCTCATGTAGCCATGCTCTTTGACCTCATGCAAGACAAACCCCAGGGCCTACCCAGGTCTTTCAGTGAGGTCCCAAACACAAGGAGTCATCAGGCCCAAAATTGACTGAGCTGAGTTTCTTACCTAAAGGATATATATGAGGAGGGAGGAGTAAACCCAAGGTACAGGGCTCTGAAAACTAGAATGGGGCTTAGTTCAAATTGCTCCCCAGACAGACAGCATATTCACCAATTTGTTGTCCCAGGAGGAACACATAAAAATACCCCCTTTCCTGCATGTATGACAGCACTGTTATATTTTAAATCTTATTTTTGCTGATTAGGCAAGTAAAAATGATATTACATTGTTTTTATTTATATTACCTTTAGTGCGAAGGAAAAAATTTCCAAATGTGTAATGACTTTTTATTTCTTTTTTGTTAATTTTCTGTTTGTGTCCATTGTTCACTTTTCTGTAGGTGTGTTTATTTTTATCTTATTAAATTGACAGAGCTATTTATATACCAAAGACATCAACCCTTTGTTAGCCATATATATTACAAATGTTTTTCTTCAATTGTGTGCTTAAGACTGTGCCTTAATATAATCACAATGAAAATAATGACCACTACCATTTAATCCTCAAAACAATCCTGTGAGGTAGAATCAGTAGAAATAAGATTTAAAATATAACATAGTGCTGGCATAGGTACAGGAAAGAGGATATTGTCATGTGCTCCTCCTGGGAAAATAAATTGGCAAGAGTGTTCCATCATTATCTTTCTTTATGGTTATGGACAAGTTTGCTTTTTCATATCAAATAAAGATGAATGGCTAAAAGCATGGCCTACAGAGTCAGGCTGTCCTTGTTTCTTCCTGAGGGACCACTTATTATGTGTGCGACTATACATCACCTAAAGCTTTGTGCTTCAGTTTCTTCATCACTGAGGTGGAGATAATAATAATCTACCTCATGGAGGTTGTTTTAAGAATTTTATATATATATATATATATATATATATATATATATATATATATATATACACACACACACACACACACACACACACACACACACACATACATACACACACACACATATATTATGTGTGTGCGTGTGTGTGTGTATAGTGTTTTTGACCAGTGCCTGACACATCATAAGAGCTCAATTGTTGTTATCAATTATTGTTATTACCTATTAATCATCTTTGTGGTAATGATTTGTGATCTTGAAAAAGTTTAACATGCTTCATAAACATGAAGGTTTAGGGATTTTAAACAGTCATCTTATATCAAACCTGCCAGTTCTCTAGTTGCTAGAATAAAAGGGATGCATTTCATGTGTGTAACACCTCTTCCAATCTTTCAACCACTGTTTTGGAAACCTGAATCCCACTAACAGTGCCCTTGTGTTTGTTCTCAGATGTATTCATGGTTAGAGAGTTTAGAAGTAAAAATCCTGCCTTGATAGTTCTGGAACACTGTGTAGGGAGTAAATGCTGTCCCTGAAAGCTCTGAATACAGAAGCA